>CAUJRU010000470.1:0-620626 GCA_963277665.1 Viscum album | reverse complement strand
TTTAAATGATATTAAAGTAAATTCTTAATTTCACTTTGGTTCTTGTTTTGTTCTTCTTCTGATTTTGTGGTACGAATTGTTGATTAGGTTTCTAGTTGTTTCTAGGGAGAGCAGAGGACTGCATTCCATTTTAAAAAAATTGGTCTTTCACATCGGTTATTTTATAACCGAAGTGATAAAGGAATGGGGAAGGGTTTATCACGTCGGTTATTTGAATCAAAGAAGTGATAAACACCTTCATAATTGTTTATCATGCCGGTTATTTCATAACTGACGTGATAAAACCCCCCTAGAATGGTTTATGATGTCGGTTATTATATAACTGACATGATAAACCATTTCCAGGCCTTTTATCACGTCGGTTATTAAATAACCAATGTGATAAAACCCCCCAGACATGTTTATCATGGCGGTTATTATATAACCGATGTGATAAACCATTTCCCAGGGGGTTTATCTCATCGGTTATTAAATAATCGACGTGATAAACATCCCCCGAACTGTTTTATCACGTCGGATTTATAATAACCGATGTGATAAAGGCTGCGTAAATGGATTATCATGTCGGTTATTATATAACCAACATGATAAACCCCCCACACTTTTTGATCACATCGGTTATCTAATAACTGAGGTGATAAACCCTCCACCCCTAGTTTTTGCACATTGGTTAATTAATAACCGACTTGATAAACACAGCGATGTTATGTTTTTATGTCAGTTTTTAAATAACCGACCTAAAAAAACAGTATTTATAACGTCTTCCGTATTAACGTCGGCTAAAAACCGACGTAAAAAATGAAAAATAACTGACGTAAAAAATGTTTTCTGCACTAGTATGAATAGTAGAACAATCCAACATTGCCTTATGAAAACTTCTCAATCTATAAATATCTTTAATAAAACTACCATAGGTGGTTTTCCTTCTCTCAATATAGATATCAAAAATTATTTCATGAGTATAGATTTTGTAATTACATATAAATCTCTATAAAAATATTGATTCAATATAATATTTTTTAATTAGTGAATGTGGTTTTTTATTCTTCTCAAATTTATGTTCTTATAAATTGTTCTACAAGGGAAAATTTTAAATGATCAAATGGAGTCAAGAATGGTGATCATCTCTCTACCATTTGTTTCGCAGTCATATAGGATTATATATGTAGTCATATTACCCAGTTGATGGAATAAGGTAATATTTATCATATTTATGCTTAAATGATCCTTTCCACTAAAACACACATTTTAAATGCTGATGACATGATAATTTATCTACAAGGTCGATAAATAAATATAAAAAATATGTAGAATACATTTTCATTGTGAATATGTTTCAGGTTATTATATTAACATAAATAAATAATTTGTTTATTTTGGGATGATTATTACAACAACTAGAAGACATCATATCTTATTACAGCTGGGGATTAAAGAAGACTCTATTCCCATCCAATATCACAGTGTCCCACATTTCAATGGCAGACCAAAATCCTGTCACAATAATTTTTTTTTGATAAAATCAATATTCGTCTCTCTCCATAGAAAGGGTTCTCTATATGAATATATGGTACACTATTTCTAATTAAATATATAATTTTATCTAAATGGGTACATTCATTTATGACTTATTGATAGACTATATAACTTATCAAACAATTTAATACTCATTTCAATAATTTTTTTTGGAGTAGAAACCCACAAGAAAAAATATTGGTCACCATATCATTGAAAAAAATTTGTAAACCCATTATTAAGGGTGGAAATGGTATACAAAATTTCATGTTTTTCAATGAATCACTACTAGACAAATTTACATGGAATCCCCTATATAGTGAATTGATCGATATTTAAATTCTTATAGATATATTCATTGAAAAATTGAATAAGTTAATTAATTCATATATAGGATCTTCACTCTTTTCTACAATTAAATACTATTTTATAAACATCAGTTATCACAAATGATGGATTCTCTTTTGGGAGTATTCACATAATTCATATCTGGATAATTGGACAATTGAACCGCTTATCTCTTATGTTGACTCCAATCATCAATCCCTAGAATTTAATTTCTCTATTCATAACATCATGTATTCTCCCACTATATAGATGACTAATGGAATCCACAATCTGCAATCCAATTTTATATTTTCTACCCACAACTATACTTTTTTAAAAGAAATGGCCAGTAATGGCATTATTGACACCAATATTTTCAATCATTCCAATTTTAATTCAGATTTTGATTTCTCTTGGCTCAAACATATTGAATAAACTAAGATGATACCATCAATACATATCTTCATATGTAGGCTTTCCAATAATAAACACCCTATTAATGACAATTTAAAAACATGTGGACATATTTTATGGTCTATGTGTAGGTTTTGTAGCCATAATAGGCACGATATTACTCATTTGTTTATGTCATGTACCACAGCTTCAACTCTATCATATGTTCCTAAAGACATATTTTATATCACATTACATGATATTCCCAACATTTCAGATATTTTTCAACATTCAACAAATGTTTAGACATCCCCACAACTCAAATATAGGTTTGTGGTACATTGTGCCGAAAACATTCATATCATTTGGAGTGTCATGAATGATATACTAAAAATAAATAAGGACTTATCAATTTATGTGTCTCTATTTCTCTTAATCTCTAATGAAATGTGTTGAATCAACATTTATTCTATACACTACATTGATTTGATGCATCATATAATGTTCCTCATAATCATTGGTGTTGCGGGAAAATACATGCAGTGAATAAGGCTACAAGAAGAGTTCTTGATAACTATCATTAATAGATGGAAGAAAATCTATACGCATGGAGCTTCTATTGGTAACCATGGTCTCGTTGGATGTGGTGTTATATTTAGTTCCCACAATGTAATGACTATTGTATATTTCATTGGAACCCATTGCATCCCCTCCTCATTATATAGTGAAATCATCGACATAAATCATGTTATTCACTATTATAATGTTAAAGTCTGGGATAATCATTATCTTGTAATCAATTCTACCATGGTTGTAAAATCTATATGGAAAGCTGTGATAGTCATTTCTTTAAAACTCACTGCTAGATGGATACATTTACTCACAATTCTTTCAGATCTCAGTTACATTGTCACACATATGTATCAAGAAGAAAACACATTAGAGGACGAGCTCTTAGAAAAATGTTTCAACAATGATCTCATGTGGTTTGATGATTTACCTATAGATTGGATTCCTCTCTTTTAGAATGATTGTAAAAAAATCCATACTTTTCTATTTATGTATCATATTTCCATATTTGAAATTTATCATGGCCTATTGGGAAAAACACCCCTCATCAAAAATAATCATTTAGATATCCTTTTTTAATATATATTATTTATATATATATATTATTATAACATTAATTATTTGGTAATACATATTTTAATTTCAATTGAAATGATTTTTTTTAAGAAAAAGTGATTAGTGGGGATTAAAATATTTTGCATAGAAAATTACACCCCCATAACATGTATTTATAAATTGAATATATTTTTTCGATCTAATGTTATTTACATTGAACCATTCATCATAAACTTGGATTTTAATGTAAATTATTACCCCTTTTTATTAAATAACCATTTCATGTTTCATAAATCATCATCTATGTGGTTCATTTTCTTCAAACTTCTTTAATCATTCACATTTAAGTTCTTACCATGGGACTCCTTGAACACGGTTTCAATTACATTTAGAAATTATTTCTAATAGAAATTTAAACTCTTTCTTCGATTGGAATCATAATAATATTTCTTTGAAATATTCCTTAATAAAATATCATGAAATAATTTTTTTTCTCATAGAGTGTTACCAGGTATGTGACTTGTGTTTTTTTTTGTCATGCGGAACTTATTTGACATATTTTTCTTATTCAATAGGTGGGCATAAAATTATTTTTCCCTCTAAAATATTTGTCCAATTTTCCATTTCATGAGGTGTCATGTTGTGTGAGAAGTGAGTATATATAACTATATTATGTTGTTTATTATCCTAGATAATTATTTCATGATAATAAATAAAGGATCCCTGAAACACACATATGATATCTTTATTATGGTGTTTTAACAATCACATGATTCTATAAAATCATGATATTATTATATATACTCTATGCAATTATGTTAACATTTTTTTGAAATGATTCCATTCTTATGAATATTCTATTTATGATACCATGATATGCATCCCTGGATATTATCCTCTATCATGTTTATTCTCCTACATGAATTTCTAGATATCAATTTTTTAGATATTTCTGAAGGTTATCTTGTATAGTATTAATATTTTATATGGGTGCTTGGATCATTAAAATGATTTTAAATATGGAAAATGATATTATGTATTGAAATATTTTATTATGTTATAGAAGAGTAAAAAGATGTTATTACCCAAATCCATGGATTAAATTTTTTGCAAAGTATGTCAAATGATATGAAATAATATGTGTTAGAGGTCTAGTTCATTATACATTTCGATGTTTTTGACCAATGATAGATCATTTTGACATTCATATTTCACTATGAACTTATTTTTTTAATTCTATAATAGTTCTACAAAATTTTCTACTAAATATAGTTTTCATAATGACATAATTTTATATATGGTATATGAAACTACCCATTAAATCATATAAGGATTTTGAGATGTTAATAATATGTATAACATTGGTAGCTAATAACCATGAACATAAATATAAAAAAATCTCTTGTTGTATTATATTTACAAATAATATTAATTGACATCATTTATATAATAATGCTATGAATAAAAAATATCTAAATTCCATAAAAAGAATATATTGATTATTGATTTGGTGAATGGAATGTTGAACATGAATAGGATCAACAGCTTCAAATAAGAACTATTATTGAGATGTATTGTCACGACCCACCTTCCACAAGATGAGGGAATTGAAAACAATGGGACAAGCCATTATTTCATGTCATTTCTTTAATAGGCCTTATAGTAGAAAATAACACCATCAATATAGTATAATACACTATCTGGAAAGCATTAACATTTATATAGTACAAGATTGGGAGATCAGATGGTAAATCCCACAAAAATCCAAATACTAAATGTAATGGTAAAACATAAACTCATTACCACATGCATGTTCAAATGTAATGATAATAAAAGATATAAAAAATCTAAATAAAGTACCAAATGAAAATGGAATATGTAGAAATGACAACTAATCTCAAATCCTAATATATTAATGTCCATGTATCTCTTAAAACCCCTCTTGGATAATTGAAAATAGGTTATATAAGTAGGGTGAGTATACATGTAAACATAGTTGGAAAACAAAATACACCCATGATAAAGTGAGGGAACATATTAATTACCCTATGAGAAAACAATAGAACCTCAAAGAACATACAATGGAATACTAACTAAAAAAGACTCACTAAGGAACAATAACCAAATAACGCAAGTCATGTAATGTAGTAGTATAAAAAATCAATATTAGGGTACCCCACACCTCATTCCCTCTAGTTAGCTGCTCATTCCTAATGGAAGATTTTGTGATGCAACCACTCTTCCTATACACAGTCCCACTATAACAGACTTCCCGAACTATCCAGCGCCTCAAACCACAGATAATCCCACCCACAGACACCAAATCCACTATAACCACACCACTCGCCTGAAGAAACCTGGGCCTTATCCCGTAGACAATTAGGAAAACAACCCTGGAACGCAAACACCTAGAACATTCATTTACATGAAACCCTCCTAGGAAAAATCCTGGGCTATCTTAAACCTCAAAAAATTATAGACTACCCCTGGTATACTCAAGTGGTAAGAACCCATAAGAGGGTGAGGGGAATAAAGTCAGAAACCAACCATCAATCCTTCCACCGGGATGTCAGGAAAGACATCCACCCCCACGAAATGGTGGGTTTCGACATATTGTTCTCATCAAGGTTGGGATGCATATATGAAGAAAAAGAAATTAAAATATATATATACGTAATCAAACCCTCAACCTAGCCTATGTACTTCCAAATAATTAAACATCCCAAACAGACCACCTTTTCTTCTACCCCTATATGCACAACCACACAAACAACCACAATTAAACTAAAGCCTATCCTTGTGTCATTTAAGAACATTCCATTTATTAATTAAGGGGATCACTTTAATTTGATCTAGCACTACCCAGGGAAACTAACAAGAATATCATCTACACTAATTATCAAATGGAAAAATGACACTAAGCACAACTAAGGAAAAACAAAATTGTAGTCCCAATACAAGCTAGATAAAACCCAGATTTTTTTAGTCCCACTACACAGTAAGTCCACATCCAAAACAAAAGTCCCACGACCCAACATTGCTCTATGACCAAAACTCAACAAATGCAGTTTAGATTCCAATATGTTCATCCTTTACCCAATCAATTAATCTCTCAAATTGAGAAGCCATTCACCACCTATATGATACCATGCTCAAATACCATAAAAACTACAATTAAACTCAACCCCGTTGCACAATCATACCACACCATTCCCACAAATCCCACTCCTTTCCCAACCCTATACCGACAATAGAGCTTCCAAAAACAAACCACAAAACATTCCCAAGGTTAAAAAATTCAACAGAACACAACACTCAACCATACCCATCAATATGATATGTATCTTTTCAAATATAACCTATTGTGGTTATTTAATTACATATTAATTATAATTGGGGTGATCACATAATTGGCATGATTCCGAGTCATTCATTCATTTAATCAATTATACGTGATTAAAAATATTTCATATTACATACATTTATTCAAGCATCCCAACAGAACCGACCATTATTTTTGCGCAAGCAATGACTACTCGGGACCATGATTTTCTAATGGCATATAGACATGACAACCATAAAAGAAACAGAGATAAAAATAAAACATGTCATAAATATCCATCAACTCCATTCCCATTATTTTATTTAACCATGTTATCTTTTGATCAAATTAAATCCACTACTATTTCACATTTCAATGAAATGTTTTCAGCCATTCCTCATAATGATTAATAGAATACCCACCCTGTATGATACAAAATTAAATATAATAAAATGAAATCCATGAATAGATGATAAATGTAACGTTGTTCCCCCTTGTGCCAAGAAAAAGGGTTACGTGAGATATAGAGATAACTCCATGAATACTATGTCTGACTTCCTCTAGCACAGTAACATGAGTCATCTAGGGAGGAAGGCTCTAAGTGACCCAAGGGAAAACGAGAAACACATAAGAAAGGGTTTATTCTAACATCAATGAGACAGATGCTATTTTAATGGAAGAAATAATTTAAAAGATATCATTGTGGGATATTGGTCATGATTATGTAGTTTGGGTATCTCAAGTCGCTTGGGAAGTTAGGAAATTTAATGATACAATAAATATCCTTTGATACTCCTTTAAAAATTCCCAAATAAGTAATTAAACTGGTTTTATGTCAAATAAAACATAAAAGGGGTGAAACTGGAAAACTACGATAAACGTGGAAGATGGAAAATGAGTGACTGATGAGTGAGTCACCAATGCTAAGACATATATGGGTTAGCTACAAAAGAGACCTACCAATATCGATCCACTAACACTGAGCAACTGATGCTATGTCATACTGATGCCACAACCTACAGACTCCCTGACCTACCTACACCTATACCTACCAACTCCATGACCTACCGACACCCTGGAATCACTAATGCGGACACCCTTGACTCATTGATATTGACACCCTTGACTTGTTGATTCCGACTTCCCTGACACACCAATGCCGATGCACTGATATTGAAATGCAATGGAATACTAATGTACTGACATGCCAACACACTATCATACCAATGGATAAGCTAGAAATTGGAAAACCCTTGATATAAGGCACTAATAGCTCTCAAAACATCTCTAACACTGGATATTTAAAAAGGATGTGACTGTGTATATATGGGTTATTAAATTAGATACCTCAAAAAAAATTCATACAATCGAGAATTTCAAAACGATAACAGAAGAAAGGGGTTCTGAACAACTCTCCCTTAAGAAACCTGTTAGGAGTAAACAATATAGTATTATTCTAAAGATAGTGTGAAAACAATGACATCCCCTAACAGGTCCTTATCAACTATCTCATGAACAACTTGATAAAAAGTATCAATCCACTTCCTCAAGTAACCACAGATCCACCAAACTTCACAACTTCAAGGCACCTGAATTATGAAGCTCTTTAATCTATGTCATGATATTATCTTCTCTTGGTATCACTGTATCACCCACATGGGTTTTATCGCATCCTGGTTAGTGTATATTGATTATGGATAAGTTTATCCCCTCCCCATTGTAACACCCCTAGATTTTATGAGACGTATTATTTATAATTTATTTAATTTCTTGTGTTGTATGCTACACCAAGATTATCTTGTGCTATACGCAATACCGTATTAGCTTGCAGTATACACAACACTATTCTTGGATCGTGTTATACACAATTTCATGTTCATTTGATAGAAGTTAGTATACAAAACATTGAGTGTATATATATATATATTCAATGTATAAATGAAATATGATTGGATTTTGTTATATTCAACAAAAAAGGAGTCTTGCACTAAATGCAACCCTGACATGGCTTGCATTACACGCAATCGCGACCTTTCTCGATATCGTGTGTTGTACGCAATATCGTCTTTCACTAAACAACGATACATGGTTATAATATTATCAAGAACTAGCCGTTGGGAATAGTACTAACTACATTTTGAATTTTATAACATTATTATTCATCATACATATTTTCTAGAACATGGTATGAGAACAAAATAAACTTTTCGGGTAAAATAAGTATTTAAAAAATGCATTTTTGACACCTTTTGATGGTGCACCCACATTAAATCTAGTTTTTGAAATGTTTATAAATTCAATTTTACAAAATTAAATACTTCTTTGGAATCAGGATATAAATTTTTACCTTGGATAAAATTTTCATATTATTCTGATAACTTTCATATTTTAATGAATAGTAAAAAGACGCAATATTTTAATTAAAAACAACCTTTTTAATCGTAATAATTTATGTGGTTAAATTATAATATTTAATGGTTTTAAAGTATAAATATAATATATTTTTACAATTTAATATAATGTATGTCATTAGAATTGATTTTAAATAGAATTTTTATGTTAAATCAATTAAATCTTTTGCAATGTTTTAAACAAAAACCCGTTTTCATTCGACAACGGGATTAATTATAATTTAATTTCTGCAACTTCTATGTATTGAATTTGAAAAAATGGATAACATATTTGGAATCAGTGGGTCCACATTATATTAATAGACTACTTTTTATTTTTGGGCATTATGAATAGTAACTATGGTAAATTTTATTTACAATCGTTAAGGTAAATCAGGTAATTAACGGTAAATATAATATTATAAAATTACCCTATAACTTGTCTTAATACAATTGGATGATTATATTTTGTCATAATTCATATTTTAGTCGACATGGAATCCATTAGTACCCACATGGATGTGATTATGACCTTTAGTTTATTTTATTTAAAGGAATGTGAAATATGTCTCACTCAAAATTTAATAATTAAAGTATTTTTAATATAAGGTTATACAGAATATAAATTCTGTTATAAATACAAATTTGAAATATAAATTTTTTTTTCTTAATCATGTTAATTTATTTGTAATTTTTAAGATTTATTTAATTACTTTATTATCTTATACATTAATGATGGGGAAATTATTTATTTAGTAAAAAAAATCAATAATATTGTTTTTATTGAAATAGTAATACATATTAAATGGCCCACAAACCTGATCCAATCTTATTGGTAATGTATATATACACCATAATCATCCAATTACCGAATATATGACTGTTTGGAGTCTTTAATAGTGAATATGACACTTATATCATTTTATTTTAAATAATGTCAAAGTTTTCACCTTCATAATTTAATAAATATATCATTTTAAAATTTGGGTGTTTTAGAAGGTAAATCAGACTAAATGTATTCTTGTGTAATATATAAGATTTATCTTCAACCTAGTATTTTATTTTAAATTTTTATTCAAAAAATAATAATATTTAATAATTATACAAAAAAATGTTGTAGTAATTATTTTATTAAGAGAAATATCAAATAAATGGTTTTACAAATAGTAAAATAAATATTATATGAACTATTTAATGTGACCCACTAATTTTATAGATTACTATGACCTGTTTGGAACCTATTAAATATTTTAGTTCTAATATATCATCTCTGTGGATTTTATTTAAATTCCAATAAATTAATAGTTTCAAAATTGACACTATTGTTATTTTATAAAAATAACATATTATTAAATTGTTTAAAAATCAAAAAAATATATATAAATTATAAATTGAACTTTATATAGTCTAAAATGTCATAAATTATCCAATTATGGAAAATTCACAACACACAAGTGATTATTTATAACCATTTAAAATTTAGATTTTTATTACCACAAATATAATTAAATAGATTAAATAAAGATAAATCAAAATGATAAGGTTTAATATAATATCAAAATATGTCTAAATTTGATTGGTTGATGATATTACAACCCTAGATCATCTCACCTTTTAATTGAGTTATTTTTGGAGGTTTTTATGTGGGGTTTGAATTTATATTAAACTAATATTTTTGAGGATTCCAAAGGTGCCCCTCTCATCCCTTATAAAAGGGAACCTCCTCCCTCGCCTCTTTACACAACCATGAGCCTTCATGATCGGCCAAACCCTACCAATTTCTCTTATCCACTTCACTAGAAACATCCTAGAGTTCATTGTCTTCTTCAAAGACCATCTTTATTGCCCTAAGAGGAGGTGAAGAAGAGGCGCATCAAAGAAGAGGTAATATACTTTACCGATTCCTTCCAATTTATTTCTTCTTATAATTATTATTATTTATTTGTTTCTTCATAAATTTATAACATCCGTATCACTCATATACTGATATGTTATTATAAATATGAAACAACCATATTTTACCTTATATCTATCCTATAGAAAATGAAATCACCGCGCGTGCGTACGTACGGAATAACGTCTCCACGACGTGGTGTAATCTATTTTCCCCCACCACCATGATTGGATGGGTATAATGGTGTAAAAGAAACTCTATATGATTATTATAACCTGATACTAATTCGGAAATGTTATATCATACAATCCAATTCAATTAAATAATTATGGGAACGATATCATTGCTCGTGCGTACGTACAGACTACCGTCTCCACGACGTGATGAGATTCATTCTCCATGTTAACCATTCAAGAATGATTATAAAGTATATATATAAAGAATAATAATGAAATATATGACATTATAAAGCTACTGGATTTATGTGTATACATTTCATCTACTTACTTCCAGTCAAGTCAATAAGGAAAGGAAAACAGTGTTCATGCGTACATACGACCTACCGTATCCATGAACAGTGTGTTTCATTTCATTTATATATCTATTATATATATATATAATGAATATATATGATATATAAATCATGATTTAAATTCTGGATGTAATTAAATCATGATAAAAGTAATAATAATATCATGAACAACAAGTCCAAACACGTACGATAAATGAAACGATTTTACCCAAAACGTTACCTTAACATGGAATTGACAAATTAACGGGTAATATAAATACATAAGTGAACCATACATGATATAATTACAATTAATATGATTCCTTAATAAGTCAATTAAATTATTTAAAACATTATACAGGAGGTTCGGATACATACGACGCATATCGGACATAAGGTAAGGGATAATTTTGCAATCTCATTTTTATCCGAGATTGCTTATACGTGAGTATTTACTGGGGTTATATTTTTCATACATGTCCATAAAATGTGTTTCATAAAGTTTTTACTATTATTACATGTAATTTTAAAGTCATTTTAACCCTTATTTGAATTTTACTTTGTGTTATGGATGAAATCTTTCTTTTGTTTACCATACATGGAACATTTTGGCTTTTCCGTTAAAATTATGAGGAGAATGTTTTTTAACTTATACGGCATGAAGAGATTTTTACGGTTTCATAAATCCATATTATCATGAATCATAATCTACTATATTTCATTATTATTTTCAACAAAATACTTTTCTTTTAATATTACATGTCATTTTGTGAAAAGAAATTGATTTTAAAGAAGAAAGGATATTTTTATCAAGAATTCATTTCAAGTGTTTTGTCAAATCTATTTTCCATCTAAGACGAAATTATTTAGTATGATTATGTTTCAAGTATAATGACTCTAGGATTTACATTTTTTCACTTTTCTTATGATGAAATGATATCCGTTAGTTTTATATGGATTATGTTACGATGAGATGATGTTTATGAGTCCCATTTTATTTATTGGGTTAGAATGATTGATTTACATTTATTTTATGGCACAAGTAAGAATGATTTCATTATGAGATGGTTGGGACCAATATATCCCTCCAATTAATTGGGTAATGATATATATCTCATGAGATAGACATGGCTGGAATGGTATGTTAATCTGGTTCAGTGTTACAGGACTGGAACAAGTAGTGAACTCGATTCAGAATGGGACATTGTCCAATAAGATGGTCTTGGAAGCAATGCCTTGTCTACTATGGAAATCATAACATGTGATTAATGGTTTCCACAATTTCATGTTTCATTCTGATGCTATTTTATCATGATTAATGTTCGTTTATGATCTATGCCTTGTGTACTTCCAAGATTTATGTCGTTGCTCATGATTTTGATGTTTTGATTTTATGTTCATGTTTATGCATTAAAATGTTTATGGATTGTTTTATGTTCTCTATGATTACCCTTAATGAGCATTTGAGCTCACCCTTTTTAGGTTATCTTTTCCCTAGGATTTAATAAATGTTTTTTGGTAAGAAAACAAAAGGGGAAGATCTTTATGGGAGATGTTGAAGATCTTTCACCATGATTAGAAGATTATATTCTGAGTTTCCAAAGACACTAAAATATTATGGTCCTTGTGTGTCTGTTATTGTTATGTTTTATGTTTTTTGAAAAATTAATGTAATGTCCATGTACGTTAGGCTTTGGGTCTCTATAGTTGGTATCCGAGGAAAGGGTTAGTTAACCTTTGGAAACTAGGATGCGAAAAAATTGGTGAGATCCCTAGATATATTTCTAAGGTATGTCGAGGGATGTCCCTAAGGATAAGTATAATTATAGGTTATAGTCCTAGAATTACGTTAACGAACGTAGAATTAAACCTAAGATGTTATAGATTGAAAGTACTCCCCCCTTGAATATGTTGTTTTTCCAGTACGAGTTTTTCCTCTCATACTATTCTTTTTGGGTTTTATGAAATGGAAGGAAATAGGAGGATTCATGTTATTGAAGAATATGATGGACAATGGAATGATAGTCTTCATGAGAAACCAAATGAAACAAGATTTGGAAGTCCAAATAGCATTATTATTCCGAATCAGGAATCTCATAATATGATCAATAAACTCAAATTTGGTACGTTTCCTGAATCTGCTAATAAGAGAAAGATGGAGTTTCATGCAGATCATGGAGGAAAGAAAGTTAAATTTCCCCTATGTAAATCATGTGGGAAGAGGCATCAAGGAGAATGATTAAAAGGAACTAGAAGATTCTTTGGGTGTGGAAAACAAAGACACAATTCCAGTATGTGAAAAGGAAAACGATCCCTTAACACCATGGACAAGGATAATAGTATTTCTAAGACAACAACAACGGTAAAATGTTTTAAATGTGGGATGTATGGGTATTATGAAAACAAATGCCCTAAGGGGAAGTCTCATGAAGAGAATAATCATGGTCATATGGGTAGTATTTATATTGATGATGATGAAGAGACTACAAACGATATGTGAGATGAAATAATTGTTCAAGATCGGTCAATGATTTAAGAAAGGAGTGGAATGATTTATGTTTATCAATAGTTATGTTGTATAGGTAATGGTACTATGGAATAAATACACATATAAGGATCGTTACACTATTGTTTTTCCTAAAGTATTTGAAATTATATGTTGAATGGTACCGGTAACCATGAAAGGTTATTCAGATATTTTTGGAAAGTAGATGATATGCGCATAATGAAGGGATAAGTAGATAATGATATATTTGATAGTATTAATGAGCTCAGGACTGATATAAGGATAATGTGATATCATGGTTTGTGTATATAGAAATTTTGGGATTTTTGTATGTGGAAAGAGAGAACATTTGACAGCATTCATGTTTTCCCTAAGTTTCAATGGGAATTTATTTTTAAAGAGAATACATGATTAAGATATTCACATGTTTGGAATGTGACCAACAACAAGATATATCTTATGTTATATGGGGGCCAAATGCAGGAATTCACATGATCGGTAGATGAAATTTCTAGTAATCGGAAAAAAGTATTTTCGATAAGCCTAAAGGTTAGAATGCACATCATATAGTATTTCTTAAGGCTATAACTATTTGTTTTTATTTCTGAAATGATATGATAGTATTGTTTTAGAAAAACGACAACTTGTAGGTCGAGCGACAACCCTTCGCGTCGGAAAAGGTTGTGGGAATCGAACATACAACCAAAGTGCGACATACCTTTATCACCTACCACTGGCCTATAGGAAGTCCCTGGTTAGTAGAAACTAGTTTTATTTTATTAAGCGGTATGATAGATGACGTATAAGTCCATTTTTGGAAACATATACGATTAATCTCACCATAGATTGACATATTTATAGAACTTTTTCAAACCTTATGTTTGAGGCAGATGCAATGAGATATCATTCTATTGAATGATCCGCTAACACTTCACGGAAGACAAGTTCAACATCATTTCTTTAAGTGATGATGTGGAAATTGTTCAAGGAACGAACAACAGTGAGATTGTACAAAAATCAAGTAAAATTTTCTTTTAATTCCAAAATTCTTCAACATTAGGAAAATGATATTGAAAACCAAAAATGTTGTCATAATACTCTTATATCTGATGAATCAGATTCTACCTTAGATCATCACAAATTTATGGCTTTGTGATTGTTGGATTTTTCATATCCATGTTCTCTACCACTCTCCATCAGAACTTGATGGTTACATTTCTATTCCATATCCATATTTTCACCTATGTTCTACTATGTGGAAACCCAGTGATGAGTTAATTTGGGTAACTGTTATGTTTCATACTTTACTTTTTAAAATGATATTTTAGTATTGCTTTTTACAATGTGGGTTTCTATAAAATAAACTTCCAAGTAGTAAACGATTTATAACCCCGAAGAATTTTGAGGGAGAAGTTAATTTTAACAGCGGCAGAATGTAACACCCCGATATTTTATGAGAATTATTATTTTTATTTTATTTAATGTCTTGTGTTGTATGCTACAGCAATACTGTCTTGTGCTATACGCAACACCTTATTAGCTTTCAGTATACACAACACTATTCTTGGATCGTGTTATACACAATTTCAAGTCCATTTGATAGAAGTTATTCTATGAAACATTGAGTGTATATATATATATTCAATGTATAAATGAAATATGGTTGGATTCTATAATACAAAACAACAAAGGAGTCTTGCACTACATGAAATATCGACTTGTCTTGCATTAAACACAATCGCGACCTTCCTCGATAGTGTTTGTTGTACGAAATACTAGGTTTCACTAAACAATGATAAATGGTTATAATATTATCACGAACTCTCCGTAATGAATAGTACTAAATAAATTTCTAATTTTATGACATTATTATTCATCTTAAACATTTTCTAGAATATTTTATGCAAACAAAATAAATTTTTCGTGTAAAATAAGTTTTTTTAAAAAAAATGAAGTTTTTCCACCTTTTGATAGAGCACCCACATTAAATATAATTTTGTACATGTTTATAAGTTCAATTTTACAAAATAAAATTCTTCTTTGGAATCAGGATATAAAATTGTACCCTGGATAAATTTTTCATATTATTCTGATAACTTTCATATTTTAAGGAATAGTAAAATCAAGCTATATTTTAATTAAAAACAACTTTTTTCATCGTAATAATTTATGTGGAAAAACTATAATATTTAATGTTTTTAATTTATAAATATAATATACTTTTACAATTTAATATAATTTATGTCATTAGAATTTATTTTACGTTGAATTCGTAGGTTAAATAAATTCAATCTTTTGCAATGTTTTAAACAAAAACTCGTTCTCTTTCGACAACAAGATTAATTTTAATTAAATTTCTGCAACTTCTGTGTATTTAATTTGAAAAAATGGATTAAATATTTGGAATCAGTGGGTACAAATTATATTAATAGACTACTTTTATTTTTTGGCATTATGAATAGTAACTACGGTAAATTTTATTTACCCTCATTAAAGGTAAATCGGGTAATTAAGGGTAAATATAATATTATAAAATTATCCTAACACTTTTCTTAATACAATTGGATGATTATATTTTGTCCTAATTCATATTTGGGTTGAAATATAATCCATTAGAATCCACTTGGATGTGATTAAGACCATTAGTTTATTTTATTTAAAGGAATGTGAAATATGTCTCACTCAAACTTTAATAATTAATATACTTTAAATATAAGTTTATAGAGAATATAAATTCAGTTATAAATACTCATTTTAAAGGAAATTTTTTTTCTTAATCATGGTAATTTATTTGTAATTTTTAAGAGTTATTTAATTGCTTTATTAGCTTATACATTAATGATGCAGAAATTATTTATTTAGTAAAAAAATCAATAATATTGTTTTTATTGAAATTGTAATACATATTAAAGGGCCCAAAAACCAGATAAAAACTTATTGGTAATGTATATCTACACAATAAGAATCCAATTACCGAATATATGACCATTTGGAGTCTTATAAAAGTGATTATGACACTTATATTATTTTATTTTAAATGATGTCAAAGTTATCACCTTCATAATTTAATACATATATATTTTAAAAATTAGGTGTTTTAGAAGATAAATCAAACTAAATGCATTATTATGAAATATATATGATTTATCTCCATATTAGTATTTTATTTTTAATTTTTATGCTACAAATAAGTATATTTAATAATTATGAAAAAATGATGTAGTAATTTTTTTATTAAGAGAAATATCAAATAAATGGATTTACAAATAGTAAAATAAATATTATATGAAAAATTTAATGTGATACAATAATTTTAGAAATTAATATGACATTTTAGGAACCTATTAAATTTTATTATTTCCAATATATCCTCGTTTTGGATTTTATTTAAATTCAAATAAATGAATAGCGTCAAAATTGACACTATTGTTATTTTATAAAAATAACATATTATTAAATTGTTTAAAAATCAAAAAAAAAAAAATTTAAAAATTATAAATTTAACTTTATATAGTCTATAATGTCATAATGTATCCAATTACGGAAAAATTCAGAACACATAAGTGATTATTTATAACCATTTAGAATTTAGAATTTTATTACCACAAATAAAATTAAATAGATTAAATAAGAATAAATCAAAATGATAAGGTTTAATATAAAATCAAAACATGTCTAAATTTGATTGGTTGATGATATTACAACCCTCACCTTCTAATTGAGTCATTTCTGGAGGTTTTTATGTTGGTTTTGAATTTATATTAAACTAATATTTTTGAGGATTCCAAAGGTGCCTCTCTCCTCTCTTATAAAAGGGAACCTCCTCACTCTCCTCTTTACACAACCTTGAGACTTCATGCTCAGCCAAACCCTTCCCATTTATTTTATACACTTCCCTATAAACATCCTAGAGGTCATGGTATTCTTCAAATACCATCTTTAGTTCCCTAAGAGGAGGTTAAGAAGAGGTGCGTCAAAGAAGATGTAATATACTTTTCCGATTCTTTCCAATTTATTTCTTTTTCTACTTTTTATTATTTATTTGAATAATAATAAATTAATAACATCAGTATAACTAATATACTGATATGTTATTTTAAATATGAAACAACCATAATTTACCTTATATCCATCCTACGGAAAATGAAATCTCCGCGCCTGTGGACGTACGGAATACCGTCTCTACGCCGTGGTGTAATCTATTTTCCACCACCACCATGCATGGATGGGTATAATTGTGTAAAGAATAACTATATATGATTATTATAACCTGACACTGATTGTGAAATATTATATCACCCACTCCAATTAAATTCAATAATTATGGGAATGATATCATCGCTCGTGCGTACGTACGGACTGCCGTCTCCATGACATGAGGAGATTCATTCTCCATATTAACCATTCAAGAATGATTATAAATTATATATAATAAATAATAATGAAATAAATGATATTATAAATCTACTGGATTTATGTATATATATTTCATCTACTTACTTCCATTCAAGTCAATAAGGAAATGAAAACGTCGTTCATGCGTATGTACGACCTACCGTCTCCAGGAACGGTGTGTTTCATTTCATTTATATATCTTTTATATAAATATATATATACTGAATATATATGATTTATAGATCATGTTTTACATTCTGGAAGTATGTAAATCATGATATAAGTAATAATAATATCATGAACAACAAGTCCAAACACGTATGATAAATGAAGCAATTTAACCCAAAACACTACCTTAACATGGAATTGAAAAATGAACGGGTAATATAAATACATAAGTGAACCATATAAGATATAATAACAATTAATATGATTCTTTAATAATTCAATGACATTATTTAAATAATTATACAAGAGGTTCGGATACATATGAAGCATATCGTACATAAGGTATGGGATAATTTTGAAATCTCATTTTTATCCGAGATTGCTTATACGTAAATATTTAATGGGGTTATATATTTCATCCATGTCCATAAAATGATTTCCATAGTTTTTAATATTATTCCATGTATGTTTATAGTCATTATTACCCTTCTTTGACTTTTACTTTATGTTATGGATGAAATCTTTCTTTTGTTTACCATACATGGAACTTTTTGACTTTTCCGTTAAAAGTACGAGGATAATGTTGTTTAAACATATACGACATGAATGGATTTTTATGGTTTCATAAATCCATATTATCATGAATCATACTCTACTATATTTCATTATTACTTTCAACAAAATACTTTTTTTAAAAATTGCATGGCATTTTGTGAAATGAAAATGATTTTGAAGAAGAAAGGTTATTTTTCCCAAAAATTCATTTCAAGTGTTGTGTCAAAACTATTTTCCATCTAAGATGAAATTATTTTGTATGAATATGTTTCAAGTATGATGTATCTATGATTTAGATGGTTTCAATTTTCATATGATGAAATGATATCCATTAGTTTTATATGGATTATGTTACGATGGGATGATGTTTATGAAACCCATTTTATTTATTGGGTTAGAATGAATGATTTATGTTTATTTTGTGGAACAAGTATGAATGATTTCATTATGAGATGGGTGGGACCTATATATCCCTCCAATAAATTGGGTAAAGATTTATATCTCATGACATATACTTGGCCGAAATGGTAAATTAATCCGGTTATGTGTTACAGGACTGGAACGAGGAGTGAACTCGATTCAGAATGGGACTTTGTCCACTAAGATGGTATTGGCAGCAATGCCTTGGTTACTATGGAAATCATAATGTGTGCTTAATGGTTTCCACAATTGCATGTTTCATTCCCATGATAGTTTACCATGATTAATATTCTTTATATCTATGCCTTGTGTACTTCCATTATTTATGTCGCTGCTCGTGATTTTTATGTTTAGATTTTATATTCATGTTTTTTCTTTCAAATGTTTTTGGATTGTTTTATGTTCTCTATGATTACCCTTACTAAGAATTTGAGCTCCCAATTTTTATGTATTATTTTCCCCAGGATGTAAAGAATTATTTTAGGTAAGAAAGCCAAAGAGTAAGATCATTGTGGGAGATGTTGATGACATTTAACCACCATTAGAAGATTATATACCGTGTTTTCAAAGAAACGAAACTATTACGGTCACTGTATGTCTGTTTTTTTATGTATTATGTTTTCCAAAAAAGTAATTTAATATCCATGTACATCAATATTTGGGCCTCTACACCCATAGTTATGAATTTTCTCACAAATCACATAATAGGGTATAAACTTAACATACATAAATAGAATTCAACATTACATCATAAGAAAAGTCAAAGAAAAAATTAAGAAAAAAAACTCAAAACATCTCAGGGTACTCGAAACCCATATTTGATTCCTGATACAAAGTACTCTCCCTAAGGCCACCATGACTCCATAACAAACAAACCAATGTAATATTCCATCCACATCGATCCTTCTCCTCACAATATTCAATTCATACTAGTCTCTCCATGAACGTCGGGACGACATCTATAATAGAACCATGTCAGTTGATGATGTTTTTGGATGAATGATGTTTCGTCAATTGTTTTCAAGGATTTTTTAGAATAAATGAAATCACCTCACTTTGTATAATTTTGTGAGGATAGACAGGAGAGTTACAATACTTTACATTCTAAATCTGATGACCCTTTTCTAGTCTATATCTCACAAAGATTCTATGTCTATTAGAGAACAAGTGATTGAAGATTTATCAATGATCATAATGGCACTATAGATAAATAATAATTATTTTAATCAAATTTAGGTCATTATTATCATTCTTATAATAAAATTTGATATAAATTTGCATTGAACATTTGAATATCTTTTTTACCCACATTACTGCCCTATCTGCATTATTAACATCAAACATAATTTTCTTAATTTTATAAATTTAATTAAAAAAATGTATATAAATGTATGTAATTAGATTAATTTTTTTTTTCGAATGGGATCAAATTATTTTATTTTGTGAATAATAACCTCAGTAAAGGTTTAATTATTTTAAATTGTTAAGGGTAAATCATGTAATTAATGGTAAAATAATATTTTAAAATTACCCTAACACATGTAAAAAATCAAATTTTGTAAAGAAATTAAGCCCTTATAACATATTGTGTGTAATGGAATCATTTATTGGAAACATGTCCATCAATATGACATATATTTTATAAAAAAATAAAATGTGAAAAAATGCCACAATATCATTTCAAATAAGTATATTAATTTTAATATGTGGATAAGTAGAAGATGAACATATTATAAATAGTATTTAGAAATATTGAAAAATTACCTATTACATATTAATTTTTCCATAATTTTTATTGATTAAATAATTTTCATTAATGATGACACAATAGTGATGAAAAAATTATTTTATTAATAGAGATATCTAATAAATGATTTTAATAGTATTAAATGATATATTATTTTAATTAATTAAGGTTCTACCTAAATTTGTTTTGTTACTATGACATGTTAGGAGTATATTAAATAGTTTTTTAATGTTATATTTTAGGTTTTATTTTATTTAAATTCAAACTAATGAATACTGTCAAAATCGATAATATTAATATTTAAAAAAAACAAAAATTTATTAAATTATATAAAAATAATAAAAATATTTAAAAAAAATAATAATTATAAGTTAAAAAAATTCAAAAATTATTCATTTACCAAAAATTGAAACTATATATGTTAATATTAATAACCTTTTAACATTTAGGATATTATTACCCAAATAAACATTTAACAGATTAATCAAGGATAAATCAAAATGATAACATGGAAGCTAAAACCCAGACAACAATCAATTTTATTGGTTTAGTTTATTTCAGAGTATCCTCATCATATCCCCATAATAACTCACATTGGAGCTATTTTAAATTGAAAATCAATTTATGTTAAATTAATAATTCTACAGTTTCCAAAAGTTCAACTCCCCTCCCTTATAAAAGGCCACCTCTCCATATTTATTATCCAAACATCTAAATCTCATGGGATCGACCATTACATTACCTTTTTTACTCCCATATTTCATCACATAATACTAAGGTCATACATGTGGCATAAATCCCACCAAATAATCTCATTGATGAAAATAAAAAAGAAGAAACTTGAAGGAAAGTTAATTGATTTTCCAACTCTTTCAACATCCGTTTCTTCTTCTAGTTTTTTTTAAAAGTTGTTTCAATAAAAAAATAATAGAATCTAATAAATTCTGAGAAGTTATTATCATTATGGAAAAACCATATTCAGATTTTTAAAAATCCTAACAAAAAGTTCCTCATGCCTGCGTACGTACGGCTTACCATCTAAACATAGTGGTGTAAACTGTTTTTCATCTATACTTTATTCAGATGGGAATAACGATGATTATAAAGGATGTTAATAATAAATATGAAATTATATTGTTGATTTTTAGTTCATATTCCATCCAACTCTTTTCCAATTACCATTACAGAATGATACCATCACTCGTACATACGTACGTACGACCAACCACATCCATGACACAATGAGATTGATCCTCCAATACAAAAAATTATGAACAAATATGAGAATGTATATAATGAATTAATATAATATTTATGAACATAATATCATTATGGATATAAATAATATATATCCTATGTAACATAATAAAGATTTATGTGAGAAAACAAATATTAGATAATAAATCAGTCCATCCAAAAAATAATCATAATTATGATATATTATTAAGAAAAAAATATAATGGGATCATATATTATATCATAAATAATGGATATTGTCTTAGTTTAAATTAATGACATTATATAACCATTATTCATTGGTTTAACACACCCATGGATAATGAAGATTATAAGGTAGGTGCTAATTTCACTTTCACTTTATTATCCGGGATTGATATTATGTAAGAATTTACTGGAAAATATTTATCATCCATGTCCATGATTCTAAAAAAATATATTTCATAACATTTTTACTTTTGTTCTAATATTTTTTAAAAACATTTTTACACAGAATCAATTATATAAATGTAATCCTTTTTTTCTTTTTTCCTTATGAGGTACTTGGATTTACTTTTTCGACACAATTCATGAAAAATGTTTTTTTAACATATAAGGCATGAATATATTTTTCTACTGTCAAGGAACCATAATGTTTTTGGAATCATTCTTTATTTTATTACTATATTATTTTCTATGAAAAATATTATCTTTTCAAATTTTTTTTAATTTTAAATTTCTATTTTCAATATAAAGGGGTATTACAATAAAGATGTTTTTAATAAATTTATTATAACATTTTTTTTATAATAAATGGCCAGTAATGGCATTACTAACACCAATATTTTCAATCATTCCAATTTTAATTCAGATTTTGATTTCTCTTGGCTCAAACATATTGAATAAACTAAGATGATACCATCAATACATATCTTCATATGTAGGCTTTCCAAAAATAAACACCCTATTAATGACAATTTAAAAACATGTGGACATATTTTATGGTCTATCTGCAGGTTTTGTAGCCATAATAGGCACGATATTACTCATCTGTTTATGTCATGTACCATAGCTTCAACTCTATCATATGTTCCTAAAGACATATTTTATATCACATTACATGATATTCCCAACATTTCAGATATTTTTCAACATTCAACAAATGTTTAGACATCCCCACAACTCAAATATAGGTTTGTGGTACATTGTGCCGAAAACATTCATATCATTTGGAGTGTCATGAATGATATACTACAAAGAAATAAGTACTTATCAATTTAGGTGTCTCTATTTCTTCTCATCGCTAATGAAATGTGTTGAATCAACATTTATTATATACACTACTTTAAGTTGATTCATCATATTATGGTCCTCATAATCATTGGTGTTGCGGGAAAATACATGCAGTGAATAAGGCTACATGAAGAGTTCTTGATAACTATCATTAATAGATGGAAAAAAATCTATATGCATGGAACTTCTATTGGTAACCCTGGTCTCGTTGGATGTGGTGTTATATTTAGTTCCCACAATGTAATGACTATTGTATATTTCATTGGAACCCATGGCATTCCCTCCTCATTATATGGTGAAATGATCGACATAAATCATGTTATTCACTATTATAATGTTAAAGGCTGGGATAATCATTATATTTTAATCAATTCTACCATGTTTGTTAAATCAATATGGAAAGCGGTTATAGTCATTTCGTTGAAACTCACTACTATATGGATACATTTACTCACAATTCTTTTGGAGCTCAGTTACATTGTCACACATATGTATCAAGAAGAAAACACATTAGAGGAAGAGCTCTTAGAAAAAGGTATCAACAATGATCTCATGTGGTTTGATGATTTACCTACTGATTGGATTCCTCTCTTTGAGAATTATTGTAAAAAAATCCATACTTTTCTATTTATGTATCATATTTTCATATTTGAAATTTATCATGGCCTATTGGGAAAAAACACCCCTCATCAAAAATAATCATTTAGATATCCTTTTTAATATATATTCTTTATATATATATATTATTATAACATTAATTATTTGGTAATCCATATTTTAATTTCCATTGAAATGACTTTTTTAAGAAAAAGTAATTAGTGGGGATTAAAATATTTTGCACAGACAATTACACCCCCATAACATGTATTTATAAATTGAATATATTTTTGTGATCTAATGTTATTTACATTGAACCATTCATCATAAATTTGGATTTTAATTCAAATTATTACCCCTTTTTATTAAATAACCATTTCATGTTTCATAAATCATCATATATGTGGTTCATTTTATTCAATCTTCTTTAATCATTCACATTTAAGTTCTTACCGTGGGACTCCTTGAACACGGTTTCAATTACATTTAGAAATTATTTCTAACAGAAATTTAAACACATTCTTCGATTGGAATCATAATAATATTGCTTTGAAATATTCTTTAATAAAATATCATGAAATAATTTTTTTCTCATAGAGTTTTACCAGGTATGTGACTTTTGTTTTTTGTCATGTGGAACTTATTTGACATATTTTTCTTATTCAATAGGTGGGCATAAAATTTTTTTTCACTCTAAAATATTTGTCCAATTTTACATTTCATGAGGTGTCATGTTGTGTGAGAAGTGAGTATATATAACTATATTGCGTTGTTTATTATCCTAGATAATTATTTCATGATAATAAATAATGGATCCCTGAAACACACATATGATATCTTTAATATGGTGTTTTAACAATCACATGATTCTATAAAATCATGATATTATTATATATACTCTATGAAATTATGTTAACATTTTTTTGAAATGATTCCATTCTTATGAATATTGTATTTATGATATCATGTTATGCATCCCATGATATTATCCTCTATCATGTTTATTCTCCTACAGGAATTTCTAGATATCAATTTTTTAGATATTTCTGAAGGTTATATTGTATATTATTAATAGGTTATATGGGTGCTTGGATCATTAAATTGATTTTAAATATGGAAAATGATATTATGTATTGAAATATTTTATTATGTTATAGAAGAGTAAAAAGATGTTATTACCCAAATCCATGGCTTGAATTTTCTGCAAAGTATGTCAAATGATATGAAATAATATGTGTTAGAGGTCTAGTTCATTATACATTTCGATGTTTTTGACCAATGATAGATCATTTTGACATTCATATTTCACTATGAACATATTTTTTTAATTCTATAATAGTTCTACAAAATTTTCTTCTAAATATAGTTTTCATAATGACATAATTTTATATATGGTATATGAAACTACCCATTAAATCATATAAGGATTTTGAGATGGTAATAATATGTATAACATTGGTAGCTAATAACCATGAACATAAATATAAAAATCACTTTTTGTATTATATTTAAAAATAATATTAATTGACATCATTTATATAATAATGCTATGAATAAAAAATATTCTAAATTCCATAAAAAGGAATATATTGATAATTGATTTGGTGAATGGAATGTTGAACATGAAGAGGATCAACAGCTTCAAATAAGAACTATTATTGAGATTTATTGTCACGACCAACCTTCCACAAGATGAGGGAATTGAAAAAAATGGTACAATCCATTATTTCATGTCATGTATTTAATAGGCCTTAGAGTAATAAATAACACCATCAATATAGTATAAAACACTATCTGGAAAGCATTAACATTTATATAGTACAAGATTGGGAGATCAGATGGTAAATCCAACGAAACTCCAAATACTAAATGTAAAGGTAAAACATAAACTCATTACCACATGCATGTTCAAATGTAATGATAATAAAAGGTATAAAAAACATCTAAATAATGTACCAAATGAAAATGGAATATGTAGAAATTACAACTAATCTCAAATCCTAATATATTAATGTCCATGTATCTCTTAAAACCCCTCTTGGATAATAGAAAATAGGTTATATAAGTAGGGTGAGTATACATGTAAACATAGTTGGAAAAAAAATACACCCATGATAAAGTGAGGGAACATATTAATTACCCTATGAGAAAACAATAGAACCTCAAAGAACATACAATGGAATACTAAATAAAAAAGACTCACCAAGGCACAATCACCAAATAATGCAAGACATGTAATGTAGTAGTATAAACAAATCTATATTAGGGTACCCCACACATCATTCCCTCTAGTTAGCTGCTCATTCCTAATGGAAGATTTCGTGATGCAACCACTCTTTCTATACACAGTCCCACTACAACAGACTTCCCGAACAAACCAGGGCCTCAAATCACAGATAATCCCACCCACAGACACCAGGTCCACTCTAACCACACCACTCTCCAGAAGAAACCTGGGCCTTATCCCGTAGACAATTAGGAAAACAACCCTGGAACACAAACACCTAGAACATTCATTTGCATGAAACCCTCCCAGGAAAAATCATGGGCTATCTTAAACCTCAAAAAATTATAGAGTACCCCTGATATACTCGAGTGGTAAGAACCCATAAGAGGGTGAGGGGGATAATGTCATAAACCAACCCTCAATCCTCCCACCGGGATGTCAGGAAAGATAGCCACACCCACGAAATGGTGGGTTTCGACATATTTTTCTCATCAAGGTTGGGATGCATATAGAGAGAACAAGAAATTACAATATATATATACGTAATAAAACCCTCAACCTAGCCTATGTACTTCCAAATAATTAAACATCCCAAACAAACCACCTTTTCATCTACCCCTACATGCACAACCACACAAACAACCACAATTAAACTAAAGCCTATCCTTGTGTCATTTAACAACATTGCATTTATTAATTAAGGGGATCACTTTAATTTGATCTAGCACTACCCAGGGAAACTAACAAGAATATCATCTACACTAATTATCAAATGGAAAAATGACACTAAAAACAACTAAGGAAAAACAAAATTGTAGTCCCACTACATGCTAGATAAAACCCAGATTTTTTTAGTCCCACTACACAGTAAGTCCATATCCAAAACAAAATTCCCGCGACCCAACATTGCTCTATGACCAAAACTCAACAAATGCAGTTTAGGTTCCAATAAGTTCATCCTTTACCCAATCAATTAATCTCTCAAATTGAGAAGCCATTCACCACCTATATGATACCATGCTCAAATCCCATAAAAACTACAATTAAACTTAACCCCATTGCACAATCATACCACACCATTCCCACAAATCCCACACCTTTCCCAACCCGGTACCGACAATAGTGCTTCCAAAAACAAACCAAAAAACATTCCCATGGTTGAAAAATTCCACAGAACACAACACTCAACCATAACCATCAATATGATATGTATCTTTTCAAATTTAAATTGTTGTGGTTCTTTAATTACATATTAATTATAATTGGGGTGATCAAATAATTGGCATGATTCCGAGTCATTCATTCATTTAATCAATTATACGTGATTAAAAAGATTTCATATTACAGTCATTTATTCAAGCATCCCAACAGAACCGACCATTATTTTTGCACAAGCAATGACTGCTCGGGACCATGATTTTCTAATGGCATAAAGCCATGACAACCATAACAGAAACAAAGATAAAAATAAAACATGTCATAAATATCCAACAACTCCATTCTAATTATTTTATTTAACCATGTTATCTTTTGATCAAATTTTATCCACTATTATTTCACAATTCAATGAAATGTTTTCAGCCATTCCTCATAAGGATTAATAGAATACCCACCCTTTATTATACACAATTAAATATAAGAAAATTTAATCCATGAATAGATGATAAATGTGATGTTGTTCCCCCTTGTGCCAATAAAAAGGGTTACCTGAGATATAGAGATAACTCCATGAATACTATGTCTGACTTCCTCTAGCATAGTAACATGAGTCATCTTGGGAGGAAGGCTCTAAGTGACCCAAGGGAAAATGGGAAACACATAAGAAAGGGTTTATTCTAACATCAATGAGACAAATACTATTTTAATGGAAGAAATAATTTAAAAGATATCATTGTGGGATAGTGGTCATGATTATGTAGTTTGGGTATCTCAATTCGCTCGGGACGTTAGGAAATTTATCGATACAATAAATATCCTTCGATACTCCTTTAAAAATTCCCAAATAAGTCATTAAACTGGTTTTACGTCAAATAAAACATAAAAGGGGTGAAACTGGAAAACTACGATAAACATGGAAGATGGAAAATGAGTGAATGATGAGTGAGTCACCAATGCTAAGCCATATATGGGTGAGCTACCAAAGAGACCTACCAATATCGATCCACTAACACTGTGCAACTGATGCTATTTCATACTGATGACACAACCTACAGACTCCCTGACCTACCTACACCTATACCTATGAACGCAAGGACCTACCGACACCCTAGAATCACTAATTCGGACACCCTTGACTCATTGATATTAACACCCTTGACTTGTTGATGCCGACTTCCCTGACACACAAATGTCGATGCACTGACATTGCGATGAAATGGAATACTAATGCACTGACATGCCAACACACTAACATACCAATGGATAAACTAGAAATTGGAAAACCCTTGATATAAGGAACTAATAGCTCTCAAAACATCTCTAACACTGGATATTGAAAAAGGATGTGACTGTGTATATATGGGTTATTAAATTAGATACCTCAAAAAAAATTCATACAATCAAGAATTTCAAAACGATAACAGAAGAAAGGGGGTCTGAACAACTCTCCCTTAAGAAACCTGTTAGGATTAAACAATATAGTATTATCCTAAAGATAGTGTAAAAACAATGACATCCCATAACATGTCCTTATCATCTATCTCATGAACAACTTGATAAAAAGTATCAATCCACTTCCTCAAGTAACCACAGATCTACCAAACTTCACAACTTCAAGGCACCTGAATTATGAAGCTCTTTACTCTATGTCAAGATATTATCTTCTATTGGTAGCACTGTATCACCCACATGGGTTTTATTGCATCCTGGTTAGTGTATATTGATTATGGATAAGTTTATCCCCTCCCCATTGTAACACCCCAAGATTTTATGAGACGTTTTATTTATAATTTATTTAATGTCTTGTGTTGTATGCTACACCAAGATTATCTTGTGATACATGCAACACCGTATCATCTTGCAGTATACACAACACTATTCTTGGATCATGTTATACACAATTTCAAGTTCATTTGATAGAAGTTTTTCTACAAAACATTGAGTGTATATATATATATATATATATTCAATGTATAAATGAAATATGTTTGGATTTTGTTATATGCAACAACAAAAGAGTCTTGCACTAAATACAACCCTGACTTGGCTTGCATTACACGCAATCACGGCCTTTCTCAATATCGTGTGTTGTACGCAATACCGGGATTCACTAAACAACGATACATGGTTATAATATTATCAAGAACTGGCCGTTTGGAATAGTAATAACTAATTTTTGAATTTTATAACATTATTAATCATCATACATATTTTCTAGAACATGGTATGAGAACAAAAAAAAGTTTTCGGGTAAAATAAGTATTTAAAAAAATGCAGTTTTGTCGCCTTTTGATGGTGCACCCACATTAAATCTAGTTTTTGAAATGTTTATAAAATCAATTTTAAAAAATTAAATTCTTATATGGAATTAGGATATAAATTTTTACCTTGGATAAAATTTTCATATTATTCTGATAACTTTCATATTTTAATGAATTGTAAAAAGATGCAATATTTTAATTCAAAACAACTTTTTTAATCGTAATAATTTATGTGGTTAAATTATAATATTTAATGGTTTTATAGTATAAATATAATATATTTTTACCATTTAATATAATTTATGTCATTATCATTTATTTTGAATAGAATTTTTATGTTAAATCAATTAAATCTTTTGCAATGTTTTAAACAAAAACCTGTTTTCTTTCGATAACGGGATTAATTTTAATTTAATTTCTGAAACTTCTGTGTATTGAATTTTGAAAAATGGATAACAAATTTGGAATCAGTGGGTACACATTATATTAATAGACTACATTTTATTTTTTGGGAATTATGAATAGTAACCATGGTAAATTTTATTTACCATCATTAAAGGTAAATCATGTAATTAAGGGTAAATATAATATTATAAAATTACCCTATAACTTGTCTTAATACAATTGGATGATTATATTTCGTCCTAATTCATATTTTGGTCGACATGGAATCCATTAGTACCCACATGGATGTGATTAAGACCTTTAGTTTATTTTATTTAAAGGAAATTGAAATATGTCTCACTCAAAATTTAATAATTAAAGTATTTTTAATATAAGGTTATACAGAATATAAATTCTGTTATAAATACTCATTTGAAATTTAATTTTTTTTTCTTAATCATGGAAATTTATTTGGAATTTTTAAGAGTTATTTAATTACTTTATTATCTTATACATTAATGATGGGGAAATTATTTATTTAGTAAAAAAATCAATAATATTGTTTTTATTGAAATAGTAATACATATTAAATGGCCCACAAACCTGATCAAATCTTATTGGTAATGTATATATACAGCATAAGCAACCAATGACCAAATATATGACTGTTTGCAGTCTTTAAAAGTGAATATGACACTTATATTATATTATTTTAAATAATGTCAATGTTTTCACCTTCATAATTAAATAAATATATCATTTTAAAATTTGGGTGTTTTAGAAGGTAAATCAGACTAAATGTATTCTTGTGAAATATATAATATTTATCTTCAACCTTGTATTTTATTTTAATTTTTTTTGCAAAAAATAAGTATATTTAATAATTATACAAAAAATGTTGTAGTAATTATTTTATTAAGAGAAATATCAAATAAATGGTTTTACAAATAGTAAAATAAATATTATATGAACTATTTAATGTGACCCACTAATTTTTTAGATTACTATGACCTGTTTGGAACCTATTAAATATTTTAGTTCTAATATATCATCTGTGTGGATTTTATTTAAATTCCAATAAATGAATAGTTTCAAAATTGACACTATTGTTATTTTATAAAAATAACATATTATTAAATTGATTAAAAATAAAAAAAATATATATAAATTATAAATGTAACTTTATATAGTCTAAAATGTCATAAATTATCCAATTATGGAAATTTAACAACACACAAGTGATTACTTATAACCATTTAAAATTTATATTTTTATTACCACAAATAAAATTAAATAGATTAAATAAAGATAAATCAAAATGATAAGGTTTAATCTAAAATCAAAATATGTATAAATTTGATTGTTTGATTATATTACAACCCTAGCTCATCTCACCTTTGAATCGAGTTATTTTTGGAGGTTTTTATGTGGGGTTTGAATTTATATTAAACTAATATTTTTGTGGATTCCAAAGGTGCCCCTCTCATCCCTTATAAAAGGGAACCTCCTCCCTCACCTCTTTACACAACCATGAGCCTTCATGATCGGCCATCCCCTGGAAATTTCTCTTAGCCACTTCACTAGAAACATCCTAGAGGTCATTGTCATCTTCAAAGACCATCTTTATTGCCCTAAGAGGAGGTTAAGAAGAGGCGCATCAAAGAAGAGGTAATATACTTTACCGATTCCTTCCAATTTATTTCTTCTTATAATAATAATTATTTATTTTTTTCATCATAAATTTATAACATCAGTATCACTCATATACTGATATGTTATTATAAATATGAAACAACCATATTTTACCTTATATCCATCCTACGAAAATTGAAATCACCGTGCGTGCGTACGTACGGAATACCGTCTCCACGACGTGGTGTAATCTATTTTCCACCACCACCATGCTTGGATGGGTATAATGGTGTAAAAGAAAAACTATATGATTATTATAACCTGATACTAATTTGGATATGTTATATCATCCACTCCAAATCAATTCATTAATTATGGGAATGATATAATTGCTCGTGCGTACGTACAGACTACCGTCTCCACGACGTGATGAGATTCATTCTCCATGTTAACCATTCAATAATGATTATAAAGTATATATATAATGAATAATAATGAAATATATGACATTATAATGCTACTGGATATGTGTATATATATGTCATCTACTTACTTCCAGTCAAGTCAATAAGGAAAGGAAAGCAACATTCATGCGTACGTACGACCTACCGTATCCATAAACGGTGTGTTTCATTTCATTTATATATCTATTATATATATATATAATGAATATATATGATATATAAATCATGATTTACATTCTGGAATTAATTAAATCATGATATAAGTAATAATAATATCAAGAACAACAAGTCCAAACACGTACGATAAATGAAACGATTTTACCCATAACGTTACCTTAACATGGAATTGACAAATGAACGGGTAATATAAATACCTAAGTGAACCATAAATGATATAATTACAATTAATATGATTCCTTAATAAGTCAATTAAATTATTTACAACATTATACAGGAGGTTCGGATACATACGACGCATATCATACATAAGCAAAGGGATAATTTTGCAATCTCATTTTTATCCGAGATTGCTTTTACGTGAGTATTTACTGGGGTCATATTTTTCATACATGTCCATAAAATGTGTTTCATAAAGGGTTTAATATTATTACATGTATTCTTAAAGTCACTTTAACCCTTCTTTGAATTTTACTTTGTGTTATGGATGAAATCTTTCTTTTGTTTACCATACATGGAACATTTTGACTTTTCCGTTAAAATTATGAGGAGAATGTTTTTTAACTTATACGGCATGAAGAGATTTTTACGATTTCATAAATCCATATTATCATGAATCATAATCTACTATATTTCATTATTATTTTCAAAAAAATCCTTTTCTTTTAATATTACATGGCATTTTGTGAAAATAAATTGATTTTAAAGAAGAAAGGATATTTTTATCAAGAATTCATTTCAAGTGTATTGTCAAAACTATTTTCCATCTAAGATGAAATTATTTAGTATTATTATGTTTCAAGTATAATGTCTCTAGGATTTACATGGTTTCACTTATATTATGATGAAATGATATCTGTTAGTTTTATATGGATTATGTTACGATGGGATGATGTTTATGAATCCCATTTTATTTATTGGGTTAGAATGAATGATTAATGTTTATTTTATGGCACAAGTATGAATGATTTCATTATGAGATGGGTGGGACCAATATATCCCTCCAATTCATTGGGTAATGATATATATCTCATGAGATAGACATGGTTGGAATGGTAAGTTAATCTGGATCAGTGTTACAGGACTGGAACAAGTAGTAAACTCGATTCAGAATGGGACATTGTCCACTAAGATGGTCTTGACAGCAGTGCCTTGTCTACTATGGAAATCATAACATGAGATTAATGGTTTCCACAATTTCATGTTTCATTATGATTCTATTTTACCATGATTAATGTTCGTTTATGATCTATGACTTGTGTACTTCCAAGATTTATGTCGTTGCTCATGATTTTGATGTTTTGATTTTATGTTCATGTTTTTGCATTAAAATGTTTATGGATTGTTTTATGTTCTCTATGATTACCCTTAATGAGCATTTGAGCTCACCCTTTTTAGGTTATATTTTCCTTAGGATTTAATAAATGGTTTTTGGTAAGAAAACAAAAGGGGAAGATCTTTATGGGAGATGTTGAAGATCTTTCACCACGATTAGAAGATTATATTCCAAGTTTCCAAAGACACTAAAATATCATGGTCCTTATGTGTCTGTTTTTGTTATATTTTATGGTTTTTGAAAAAGTAATGTATTGTCCATGTACGTTAGGCTTTGGGTCACTATAGTTGGTATCAGAGAAAAGGTTTAGTTAACCTTTGGAAACTAGGATGCGAAAACTTTGGTGAGATTCCTAGAGATATTTCTAAGGTATGTCAAGGAATGTCCCTAAGGATAAGTATATGTATAGGTTATAGTCCTAGAATTACATTAACGATCATAGAATTAAACCTAAGATGTTATAGATTGAATGTACTCCCCCCTTGAATATGTTGTTTTTCCAGTATGAGTTTTTCCTCTCATACTATTCTTTTTTGGTTTTAAGAAATGGAAGGAAATAGGAGGATTCATGTTATTGAAGAATATGATGGACAATGGAATGATAGTCTTCATGAGCAACCAAATGAAATAGGATTTGGTAGTCCAAATAGCATTATTATTCCGAATCAGGAATCTCATAATATGACCAATAAACTCAAATTTGGTATGTTTCCTGAATCAGCTAATAAGAGAAATATGGAGTTTCATGTTGATCATGGAGGAAAGAAAGTTAAATTTTCCATATGTAAATCATGTGGGAAGAGGCATCAAGGAGAATGATTCAAAGGAACTAGAATATTATTTGGGTCTGGAAAACAAGGACACAATGCTAGTATGTGAACAGGAAAAGGATCCCTTAACACCATGGACAAGGATAATGGTATTGCTAAGACAAAAACAACGGTCAAATGTTTTAAATGTGGGATGTATGTGTATTATGAAAACAAATTCCCTAAGGGGAAGTCTCATGAAGAGAATCATCATGGTCATATGGGTAGTATTAATATTGATGATGATGAAGAGACTACAAACGATATGTGAGATGAAAGAATTGTTCAAGATCGGTCAATGATTTAAGAAGGGAGTGGAATGATTTATGTTTATCAATAGTTATGTTTTATAGGTAATGGTACTATGGAATAAAGACACATATAAGGATCGTTACACTATTGTTTTTCCTAAAGTATTTGAAATTATATGTTGAATGGTACTGGTAACCATGAAAGGTTATTCAGATATTTTTGGAAAGTAGATGATATGCGCATAATGAAGAGATAAGTAGATAATGATATATTTGATAGTATTAATGAGCTCATGACTGATATAAGGATAATGTGATATCATGGTTTGTGTATATAGAAATTTTGGGATTTTTGTATGTGGAAAGAGAGAACTTTTGACAGCATTCATGTTTCCCCTATGTTTCAATGGGTATTTATTTTTATAGAGATTACATGATTAAGGTATTCACATGTTTGGAATGTGACCAACAACAAGATATATCTTATGATATATGGGGGCCAAATGCAGGAATTCACATGATCGGTAGATGAAATTTCTAGTAATCAGACAAAAGTATTTTCGATAAGCCTAAAGGTTGGAATGCACATCATATAGTATTTCTTAAGGCTATAACTATTTGGTTTTATTTCTGAAATGATATGATAGTATAGTTTTAGAAAAATGACAACTTGCAGGACGAGTGACAACCCTTCGCGTCGGAAAAGGTTGTGGGAATCGAACATACAACCAAAGTGCGACATACCTTTATCGCCTACCACTGGCCTATATGAAGTCCCTAGTTAGTAGAAACTAGTTTTATTTTATTAAGCGGTATGATAGATGAAGTATAAGTCCATTTTTGGAACCATATACGATTAATCTCACCATAGATTGACATATTTATATAACTTTTTCTAACCTTAGGTTTGAGACAGATGTAATGACATATCATTCTATCGAATAATCCACTAACACTTCACGGAAGACAAGTTCAACATCATTTCTTTAAGTGATGATGTGGAAATTATTCAAGGAACGAACAACAGTGTGATTGTACCAAAATCAAGTAAAACTTTCTTTTAATTCCAAAATTCTTCAACATTAGGGAAATGATATTGAAAACCAAAAATGTTGTCATAATACTCTTATATCTGATGAAATAGATGATACCTTAGATCATCATAAATTTATGGATTTATGATTGTTATATTTTTCATATCCATGTTCTCTACCACTCTCCATCAGAACTTGATGGTAACATTTCTATTCCATATCTATATTTTCACTTATGTTCTACTATGTGGAAACCTAGTGATGAGTTAATTTGGGTAACTGTTATGTTTCTTACTTTACTTTTTAAAATGATATTTTATTATTTCTTTTTACAATGTGGGTTTCTATAAAATAAACTTCCAAGTAGTAAAGGATTTATAACCCTGATGAATTTTGAGGGAGAAGTTCATTTTAACAGGGGCAGAATTTAACACCCCGATATTTTATGAGAATTATTATTTTTATTTTATTTAATGTCTTGTTTTGTATGCTACACCAATATTGCCTTGTGCTATATGCAACACCTTATTAGCTTTCAGTATACACAACACTATTCTTGGATCGTGTTATACACAATTTCAAGTCCATTTGATAGAAGTTATTCTACGCAACATTGAGTATATATATATATATATATTCAATGTATAAATGAAATATGGTTGGATTATATTATAAAAAATAACAAAGGAGTCTTGCACTACATGAAATCCTGACTTGTCTTGCATTACACGCAATCGCGACCTTCCTCGATAGCGTTTGTTGTACGAAATACCGGGTTTTAATAAACAACGATACATTATTATAATATTATCACGAACTCTCCGTTATGAATAGTACTAAATAAATTTATAATTTTATGACATTATTATTCATCTTACACATTTTATAGAATATTTTATGAGAACAAAATAATTTTTTCGTGTAAAATAAGTATTTTAAAATAATTGAAGTTTTGCCACCTTTTGATAGAGCACCCACATTAAATATAGTTTTTTACATGTTTATAAGTTCAATTATACAAAATAAAATTCTTCTTCAGAGTCAGGATATAAAATTTTACCCTGGATAAATTTTTCATATTATTCTGATAACTTTCATATTTTAAGGAATAGTAAAAACAAGGTATATTTTAATTAAAAACAAAATTTTTCATCATAATAATTTATGTGGAAAAATTATAATATTTAATGTTTTTAATGTATAAATATAATATACATTTATAATTTAATATAATTTATGTCATTAGCATTTATTTTACGTTGAATTCATAGGTTAAATCAATTCAATCTTTTGCAATGTTTTAGACAAAAACTCGTTCTCTTTCGACAACATGATTAATTTTAATTAAATTTCTGCAACTTCTATGTATTGAATTTGAAAAAATGGATTAAATATTTGGAATCAGTGGGTCCAAATTATATTAATAGACTACTTTTATTTTTTGGCATTATGAATATTAACTACGGTAAATTTTATTTACCCTCATTAAAGGTAAATCGGGTTATTAAGGGTAAATATAATATTATAAAATTAACCTAACACTTTTTTTAATACAATTGGATGATTATATTTTGTCCTAATTCATATTTGGGTCGAAATATAATCCATTATAATCCACTTGGATGTGATTAAGACCATTAGTTAATTTTATTTAAAGGAAAGTGAAATATGTCTCACTCAAACTTTAATAATTAATGTACTTTTAATATAAATTTATAGAGAATATAAATTCAGTTATAAATACTAAATTTAAAGGAATTTTTTTTTCTTAATCATGGTAATTTATTTTTAATTTTTAAGAGTAATTTAATTACTTTATTAGCTTATACATTAATGAGGGAGAAATTATTTATTTAGTAAAAAAATCAATAATATTGTTTTTATTGAAATTGTAATACATATTAAAGGGCCCAAAAACCAGATAAAAACTTATTGGTAATGTATATCTACAGCATAAGCATCCAATTACTGAATATATGACCATTTGGGGTCATATAAAAGTTTTTATGACACTTATTTTATTTTATTTTAAATAATGTCAAAGTTGTCACCTTCATAATTTAATACATATATATTTTAATAATTAGGTGTTTTAAAAGATAAATCCGACTAAATTCATTATTATGAATTATATATTATTTATCTTCATCTTAGTATTTTATTTTTAATTTTTATGATACAAATATGTATATTTAATAATTATACAAAAATGATGTAGTAATTATTTTATTAAGAGAAATATCAAATAAATGGTTTTACAAATAGTAAAATAAATATTATATGAACAATTTAATGTGATACAGTAATTTTCGAGAGTAATATGACATTTGAGGAACCTATTAAAATTTTTATTTCCAATATATCCTCTTTTTGGATTTTATTTAAATTCAAATAAATGAATAGTGTCAAAATTGACACTATTGTTATTTTATAAAAATAACTTATTATTAAATTGTTTAAAAATCAAAAAACATTTAAAAATTATAAATTTAACTTTATATAGTCTAGAATGTCATAAATTATCCAATTATGTAAAAATTCACAACAAAAAAGTGATTATTTATAACCATTTAGAATTTAGAATTTTATTACCACAAATAAAATTAAATAGATTAAATAAGAATAAATCAAAATGATAAGGTTTAATATAAAATCAAAACATGTATAAATTTTATCTGTTGATGAGATTAGAACCCTATATCATCTCACCTTCTAATTGAGTCATTTATGGAGGTTTTTATGTTGGTTTTGAATTTATATTAAACTAATATTTTTGAGGATTCCAAAGGTGCCTCTCTCCTCTCTTATAAAAGGGAACCTCCTCCCTCTCCTCTTTACACAACCTTGAGCCTTCATGCTCGGCCAATCCCTTACCATTTATTTTATACACTTCCCTATAAACATCCTAGAGGTCAAGGTATTCTTCAAATACCATCTTTAGTTCCCTAAGATGAGGTTAAGAAGAGGTGCGTCAAAGAAGATGTAATATACTTTACCGATTCGTTCCAATTTATTTCTTTTTATACTGCTTATTATTTATTTGATTAATCATAAATTAATAAATCAGTATAACTAATATACTGATATGTTATTATAAATATGAAACAACCATATTTAACCTTATATCCATCCTACGGAAAATGAAATCCCCGCGCGTGTGTACGTACGGAATACCGTCTCCACGCCGTGGTGTAATCTATTTTCCACCACCACCATGCTTGGATGGGTATAATCGTGTAAAGAATAACTATATATGATTATTATAACCTGATACTTATTGTGAAATATTATATCACCCACTCAAATTCAATTCAATAATTATGGGAATGATATCATCGCTCGTGCGTACGTACGGACTGCCGTCTCCATGACATGAGGAGATTCATTCTCCATATTAACCATTCAAGAATGATTATAAATTATATATAATGAATAATAATGAAATAAAAGATATTATAAATCTACTGGATTTATGTATATATATTTCATCTACTTACTTCCATTCAAGTCAATAAGGAAATGAAAACATCGTTCATGCGTATGTACGGCCTACCGTCTCCCGGAACGGTGTGTTTCATTTCTTTTATATATCTTTTATATAAATATATATATACTGAATATATATGATATGTAAATCATGTTTTACATTCTGGAATTATGTAAATCATGATATAAGTAATAATAATATCATGAACAACAAGTCCAAACATGTACGATAAATGAAACAATTTAACCCAAAACACTACCTTAACATGGAATTGACAAATGAACGGGTAATATAAAAACCGATGTGAACCATATAAGATATAATAACAATTAATATGATTCTTTAATAATTCAATGAAATTATTTAAATAATTATACAGGAGGTTCGGATACATATGAATCATGTCGTACATAAGGTATGGGATAATTTTGAAATCTAATTTTTATCTGAGATTGCTTATACGTAAATATTTAATGGGGTTATATTTTTCATCCATGTCCATAAAATTATTTTCATAGTGTTTAATATTATTACATGTATTTTTTATTCATTATTACTCTTATTTGACTTTTACTTTATGTTGTGGATGAAATCTTTCTTTTGTTTACCATACATGGAACTTTTTGACTTTTCAGTTAAAAGTACATGGAGAATGTTTTTTAAACTTATACGGCATGAACGGATTTTTATGGTTTCATAAATCCATATTATCATGAATCATACTCTACAATATTTAATTATTACTTTCAACAAAATCCTTTTTATAAAAATTTCATGGCATTTTGTGAAATGAAAATGATTTTAAAGAAGAAAGGATATTTTTCACAAAAATTCATTTCAAGTGTTTTGTCAAAACTATTTTCCATCTAAGATGAAATTATTTTATATGAATATGTTTCAAGTATAATGTCTGTATGATTTAGATGGTTTCAATTTTCATATGATGAAATGATATCTATTAGTTTTATATGGATTATGTTACGATGGGATGATGTTTATGAAACCCATTTTATTTATTGGGTTAGAATGAATGATTTATGTTTATTTTGTGGAACAAGTATGAATGATTTCATTATGAGATGGGTGAGACCTATATATCCCTCCAATAAATTGGGTAAAGATTTATATCTCATGACATAGACTTGGTCAAAATGGTAAATTAATCCGGTTATGTGTTACAGGACTGGAATGAGGAGTGAACTCGATTCAGAATGGGACTTTGTCCACTAAGATGGTCTTGGCAGCAATGCCTTGGTTACTATGGAAATCATAACATGTGCTTAATGGTTTCCACAATTGCATGTTTCATTCCCATGCTAGTTTACCATTATTAATGTTATTTATATCTATGCCTTCTGTACTTCCATTATTTATGTCGTTGCTCGTGATTTTGATGTTTAGATTTTATATTCATGTTTTTGCTTTCAAATGTTTATGGATTGTTTTATGTTCTCTATGATTACCCTTAATAAGAATTTGAGCTCACACTTTTTATGTTTTCTTTTCCCCAGGATTTAAAGAATGATTTTAGGTAATAAAGCCAAAGATTAAGATCATTTTGGGAGATGTTGATGATATTTCACCACCATTAGAAGATTATATACCGTGTTTTCAAAGAAAAGAAACTATTACAGTCATTGTGTGTATGTTTTTTTATGTTTTATGTTTTCCAAAAAAGTAATGCAATATCCATGTACGTCAATATTTGGGTCTCTACACCCATAGTTATGAATTTTCACACAAATAACATAATAGGGTATCAAATTAACATACATAAATAGAATTTAACATTACATCATAAGAAAAGACAAAGAAAAAATTAAGAAAAAAATTCAAAACATCTCAGGGTACTCGAAACCCATATGTGCTTCCTGATACAAAGTACTCTCCCTAAGGCCACCATGACTCCATAACAAACAAACCAATGTAAAATTCCATCCACATCGATCCTTCTCCTCACAATATTCAATTCATACTGGTCTCTCCATGAACGCCGGGTCGACATCTATAATAGAACCATGTTATTTGATGATGTTTTTGGATGAATAATGTTTCGTCAATTGTTTTCAAGGATTATTTAGAATAAATGAAATCACCTCACGTTGTATAATTTTTTGACGATGGATAGTAGAGTTACAATACTTTCCATTCTAAATCTGATGACCCTTTTCTAGACTATATTTCACAAAGATCGTATGTCTGTTAGAGAACAAGTGATGGAAGATTTATGAATGATCATAATGTAACTATAGATAAATAATATTTATTTTAATCAAAGTTAGGTCATAATTATCATTCTAATAATAAAATATGATATAAATTTGTATTGAACATTTGAATATCTTTTTTACCCACATTCCTGCCCCATCTCCATTATTAACATCAAACATAATTTTCCTAATTATATAAATTTAATTAAAAAATTTTATGTAAATGTATGTAATTAGTTTAATTTTTTATTCGAATGGGATCATATTATTTTATTTTGTGAATAATAACCTCAGTAAAGGTTTAATTATTTTCAATTTTTAAGGGTAAATCGTGTAATTAATGGTAAAATAATATTATAAAATTACCCTAACACATGTAAAAAATCAAATTTTGTAAAGAAAATAGGCCCTTATAACATATTGTGTGTAATGGAATCATTTAATGGAAACATGTCCATCAATATGACATATATTTTATAAAAAAGTAAAATATGAAAAAATGCCACAATATCATTTCAAATAAGTATATTAATTTTAATATGTGTATCAGTAGAAGATGAACATATTTTAAATAGTATTTAGAAATATTAAAAAATTACCTATTACATATTAATTTTTCCTTAATTATTATTGATTAAATAATTTTCATTAATGATGACACAATAGTGATGAAAAAATTATTTTATTAATAGAGATATCTAATAAATGATTTTAATAGTATTAAATAATATATTATTTTAATTAATTAAGTTTCTACCTAATTTTTTTTTGTTACTATGACATGTTTGGAGTATATTAAATAGTTTTTTTAATGTTATATTTCAGGTTTTATTTTAATTAAAGTCAAACTAATGAATACTGTCAAAATCGATAATATTAATATTAAAAAAAACAAAATTTTATTAAATTATATAAAAATAATTAAAATATTTAAAAAAACTAATAATTATAAGTTAAAAAATATCAACAATTATTCATTTACCGAAAATTGATACTATATATGTTAATATTCATAACCTTTTAGCATTTAGGATATTATTACCGAAATAAACATTAAATACATTAATCAAGGATAAATAAAATTATAACCTGGAAGATAAAACCCAGACAATAATCAATTTTATTGGTTCAGTTTATTTCATAGTATCCTCATCATATCCCCATAATAACTCACATTGGAGCTATTTTAAATTGAAAATCAATTTATTTTAAATTAATAATTCTACAGTTTCCAAAAGTTCAACTCCCCTCCCTTATAAAAGGCCACCTCTGCATATTTATTATTCAAACATCTAAATCTCACGGGATCGACCATTCCATTACCTTTTCTACTCCCATATTTCATCACATAATACTAAGGGCATACATGTGTCATAAATCCCACCAAATAATCTCATTAATGAAAATAAAAAAGAAGAAATTTGAAGGAAAGTTAATTGATTTTCCAACTCTTTCAACATCTGTTTCTTCTTCTAGTTTTTTTAAAAGTTGTTTCTATAAAAAAAATAATAGAATCTAATAAATTCTGAGATGTTATTATCATTATGGAAAAACCATATTCATATTTTTAAAAATCCTAACAAAAAGTTCCGCATGCCTGCGTACGTACGGCTTACCGTCTAAACATAGTGGTGTAAACTGTTTTTCATATATACATTATTCAGATGGGAATAACGATGATTATAAAAGATGTTAATAATAAATATGAAATTATATTGTTGATTTTTAGTTCATATTCCATCCAACTCTTTTCCAATTACCATTACAGAATCATACCATCGCTCGTGTGTACGTACGTACGACCAACCACATCCATGACACAATGAGATTGATCCTCCAATACAAAAAATTATGAACAAATATGATAATGTATATAATGAATTAATATAATATTTATGAACATAATATCATTATGGATATAAATAATATATATCCTATGTATAATAAGAAAGACTTATATGAGAAATCAAACATTATAAAATAAAGCAGTCCATCTAAAAAATATTCATAATTATGATATATTATTAAGAAAACAATATAATGGGATCATATATTATATCATAAATAATTGATACTGTCTTTGTTTAAATTAATGACATTATATAACCATTATTCATTGGTTTAACACACCCATGGATAATGAAGAGTTTGAGGTAGGTGCTAATTTCCCTGTCACATTATTATCCGGGATTGATATTATGTAATAATTTACTGGAAAATATTTATCATCCATGTCCAACATTCTAAAAAAATATATTTCATCACATTTTTACTTTTGTTCTAATATTTTTTAAATAAATTTTTACACAGAATCAATTTTATAAATGTAATCTTTTTTCCTTTTTTCCTTATGAGGTACTTGGATTTACTTTTTTGACACAGTTCATGAAAAATGTTTTTTTAACATATAAGGCATGATTATATTTTTCTACTTTCAAGGAACCATAATGTTTTGGAAAATTTCTTTATTTTATTGCTATATTATTTTCTATGAAAAATATTTTCTTTTCAAATTTTTTTGAATTTTGAATTTATATTTTCAACATAAAGGGGTATTACACTAAAGAGGTTTTTAATAAATTTATTATAACATTTTCTTCAATGATAACATTATTTATTGTATAGTATTCTTAATTGAGGTTTATTTCACATGATAAAACCTATAATATTATATATATATATATATGTGTGTGTGAATATGTATAATTTAAATGAGAATGCTCTAATTTTATACTATTCATGGTTTATGTAGATTGTATTAAGACTTTTTGTGCTAGTTTTAGGGGAAATTGTTGCGTTTATTATGTTTTATCCCTTTCATAAATAAATTGAATTAGAATAAGTAAGAAATGGGTGAGGCTCATTATAACCCCTTGGGGCATTAGTTTGTCTCATGGGAAATGATAGTTTGGGATATTACCCATTTTCATATGGTCTTGGCATGAGGCCTTGAAGGTAAGGTTGTGATATGAAGTATATTGGATTCCCACCTTATGAGAGTAGTTGTTGATATTAAATGTTATTATTAGGCTAGTAGAACATCCACATCAATTTTTAGATGAAATTATTTGATTAATTACTACTCTATTATAATCAATGATATTTTTAAAATTATTGTGTTACAATTTTATTCCATGCCTAAGATTTTTATTCTTATTTATTATAGTTTATTAAATAATTTTTATCCTTACTTAGAATCTGATATCACCCCTTTATTATGTTCCAATTCCCCCAGGATGCATGGAGTTATATTATGAAATATCTTCTAGGAGAATCCCTGAAATATGAGTGTTTTAAAGGGAAATATTATTTTCTGATTTCATTATGTAATGTAAAACATATGTTCTTATCCTGTTATTCCATGTCTATTAAACTAATCCATCCTTCTTGATTTGATTTATTGTGATCATTAAAATTTAATAAATAATGCACTAGATATGGTTATCTGTGTTCAGGGCATCACATGGACACACTTTTGAGAACTACAGTGTTTCCCTAAAAAATATGTAGTTTCCTCTTAATCCAAATGGTTGGAAGGATCTGCCTATAAGGAAAAAAGGAAATGAAATTCTCACATAGAAGGGGGATCCCACACATAAGAGGGAATAAATTATTTCGGAAAAGATGAAATTTCCCGTTATATCCCCTATATCAAATAAATCACATGAAATTAATGTTGAATAATATGAAAAATAAGTGGAATATGACATATTGGATTCTGATTTTTCACATGAATTACTAAACATCAACACCAATATGAAATCAAGCAATGGAAGTGAACATATAGACATTATTGTTACCATTCAAATTGTGGGATAGATTGAATATCGTGTCATAGTGACTTCGATGAATACTAAAGATTCAAGGAATATAACCATGAATGGATCTAATCACCCTCATATAAAGTATCTTCTTGAAGGTGAAATTATAGAAACCCAAAATTGGAAATCCTCTAAAATGATCATTCCTGATGATAGAGAAGTTTCAGTAGCACCCATAAAGAACCTAATGGTGGTATTGAATGGAAATATTGAAACACATATAGAATATTCCATCAGTGAAAATTTTTCTGCCTCCATATCACTTTATACATGTTTGTTCAATGTCCCAACATCTTCTTGAAACAATGCGACTAAAAATGTTTCCTCTCATATTAATCACTCTATGAATCTAGAAGGGTAAGAATAAATTGATTGTTCTCATAATTAATATTGTATGGAAAATAGCACATAGAACATCAATTATGATTTCCAAAACAACACAGATCCCACAAAAACTTGTCCCCTTGTAGATTATACAGACACTCTTAAAAAAGGTACCACATAAAGTAAACCCACCAGATAATAAACCCAGAATAAGATGTCAGAAGGAAATAAAATATGGTGTTCTTCCCTAGCCAATGTTTTAATAGAATATTTTATTTTGGAACTGTCTAAGAGTGGAAAAAATTAAACATCCTCATCGATGCATAGATTCATTCATTCTTTTAAACCCATATCCATTGGAATCTATGTGCCCAAAAATGTTATTCACTTTTTTTTTCTGGACAAGGAACGATTGTTATAACCTGATTTGCAGCAACAAAGATTGTGTAAATTTATATTCCTTATTAGTCTTTTCCCACAATTCTATTTGTGAAGCCACTACCATGAATATTGACGAAAAGATGATAAACTATGGATAATGTATATATATATATATATATATAATTTCCATTTCTAATGCTCATGTGTTCATGTGAAAAAAATATATCCAGACATGAAGACTGTTTGGTAGAATACAGAGTCCATTAATAACATAATTTTATTACAGATGGATTATTCTTGTTGAATTTAATTACATTATGTACCTAGGTAAATTAATGTTATATGACCATCCCACTATATCCTCATAGAGAATTAAGGTGTGCATGAAATGTAACAATGTGAGTGAAATCAATCTTATTCGAGCCATTTATTCCTTTTATGGAAGACACAATTACCCTACTAAGGATAAACTCATACCATCGTCTTATATTCATCAGTATTATCACAAGGGCACTTATACCTTGATTTACATTCAGATTCAATAATGCTTGATCCAAAAACCCTTTTTATTTTTAAGATGGTGACTACTTTATAGAACTCCATCCAAATTGGTTATAGATAATTTTTATGCATCATGAAGCTTATTTTATTGATATTAAATGTCAAGTGTTAGTGAAAACACAATTTTAGCACGATGGAGAATGAGATTTTTTATCTTGATTACAATATTATGCTGATTCAATTAGAGGTCACAAATCATGACTGTGAGGTGAATATTAACAATGAAATTTACCTCAAAAATATTTTTAATTCTCTTCTCTCTCTCAAAAATTCACTTGAAAGATATTTTTATAGTTAAATGGAATAAGGTAGGGGATAAAATAAAAAGTATATATAATTCTCATAAAAGATCTTGGAATGATTTTAGGCCCCTCACTCTCTTAAAATATTGAGATAGAATAATTTAAAATGAATAATCACATGATAATCATAGTGTCACCTATTTCACAAATCTATTTAATTCTATTGATCAATATACAGACCTAGAGGAGGTAATAATTCAAAATATTATGAGTGATGAGGAAAACAACAATCATACTAGTATCTCAAAGGTCCTAGATATTAGAGATGATTTTTTGATTATAAATTCTAACAGTGACCTAGGTTCTGATGGCTTTTCTAATTCCATCTTCCAATTGTTTTGTGATGTTATTCATTTTTATTTATACAAACTGGTCAAACAATTTAACTCTTTAATTTTTTTACATCAAGGAATTAATTAAAAATTTATCACACATATCTCGATAGTTGAGAATTCGTCTTTAATTAATCTTTTCATACCCATTTTTATCATCAATACTAGTTTTAAATTTATCACCACACTCTTTGAAAATAGGATAACCAATATTTTAAGTAAATCAATCTCTTGGAATCAATTTTGTTTTTTAAAAGTAAGAACAATCCAACATTTCCTTATCACAACTTCGGAATGTGCACATCTCTATAGTAAAAATACCATAGGTGGTTGTCCTTCCCTCAAGATAGATATCAGAAATTATTACGATAATATGGATTTGGGGATTATATATAAATCCCTTTACGAATTTTCATTCAATGTAATTTTATGTAATTGGTTGAATGTACTTTTTGATTCTACTCAAATTTATGTTCACACTAATGTTACTGCAAGGAGAAATTTAAAATGATCAAATGGAGTCAAGAATGATGATCATCTCACTTACATAGATTTCTCAGTTGTATAAGATTATATATATAGGCATATTACTCAGATAAGGGAACAAGGAAATATTTATCATATTCATGCTTATATGATCCTTTCCACTCTAACACACATTTTATATGCTGATAACCTGATAATTTATCTAAAAGGTTGAAAAATAAATATCCAAAATATGTATAATAATTTTTTCATTAAGAATATGTTTCAGGGTATTATATTAACTTCAATAAATAATTCAATTTTTTGGACGATAATTAGAACAAAAAAGAAGACATCTTATCTTATCAGAGCTGGTAATTATAGAAGGCTCTATGCACATCCAATATCACAGAGTCATTATTTTATATGGAGTACAAAAATCCTATCACATCATAACATTTTTTGATAAAATCAAGATTCATATCACTTCCTTGAAAGGGTCATCTATATCTTTATATGGTAGAATATTTTCAATTAAAAATATCATTATATATAAATGAGTTTATTCATTTATGATCTATTAATGGTCCATATTTCTTATCAAACACCTTAATTCCTCTATCAGTAATATTATATGGATTAAAAACACACAACAATGATTATTGGTCACCATATCGTTGAAAACTTTATGTAAACTCTTTAGTAAGGGTGTCATTGGAACAAAAAATATCATGTTTTTCAATAAATCACTTCATTCCAAATTTACATGGATTCCTCTTTGTAGTGACTTGATGGATATTAGCATTCTTATAGATAGATTCATTGAAAAATGAATAAGGTAATAAATTCATATATGGGATCTTCAATCTTTTCTACTATTAAATATTCTTTTATAAACATCTTGTATCACTAAAGATGGATTATCTTTTAGGAGTATTATTTAAATTCTTAACTTGATCATAATAAAATTGAAATGCTTATCTCATATGTTGACTCAAATCATCTCCCTCTAGGTAGAAATTTCACTATTTATAACATCTTGGATTCGATATCTATGTAGATGACTGATGACATCCACAATCTGCAAACCAATTATATATTTTATCCACACATGTATAATTTATTGTAATAATTGGCCAGTAATGGAATTATAGACACAAATAGTTGTTATCATTCTAATTTTAATTCATATTTTGATTTCACATGGTTTGATCATATTGAAAAAACAATGATCATAAATAAATTACATACTATCAAATGGAGTCTTTCCCAAAATAAATACCCTATTAATGACAATTTAAAAACATGTTGCATTATTTTATGGTCCATTTGTATGTTTTTTAGCAATAATAGGCACGATATTACTCATCTGTTTATGTCATGTTCGGAATCTTCAACTCTATGGTATGTTTCTAAATACATATTTTATATTTCCATACATGAAATTCCCATCATTTATGTTATGTTTCAACATTCCAAAAAATTTTAGACATCCCCACAACTCAGGCACAGGGTTGCAGTCCATGGTGATGAATACATTCATATCATTTGGAGAGTCATGAATGACATACTACATAGAAATAATGATTTATCCAATTAGGTGTCTCTATTTATCTTCATCTCTATAGAAAAGAGTGTAAATACCATACAATAAAGACACTACTTTAACTTGATGCATGATATCATGGTCCTCATAAACATTGTTGTTGCTGGAAAATATATTCAGTGAATAGGACTACATTAAGACATCTTGATGACTATCTTGCATGGATGGAAAAAAATCCATATGCATGGAGCTTCTATTGGAAACCTAGTTCTCGTTGGTTGTGTTTTTATATTTAAGTACCACAATAGAATGAATATTTTATATTTCATTGGAACCTGTGGCATCTCATCCTCATTATATGGTGAAATGATTGACATGTATCTTGTTATTCACTATTATAATGTTAATGGCCAGGATAATAATTGTCTTGTAATCTATTCTAACATGGTTGTAAAATCTATATGTAAAGGAATGATTGTCACTTTTGTGAAACTCAATACTAGATGGATGCATTTACACACAATTATTTTGGAGCTCTGTAACATTTTCACACATGTGTATCAAGAAGAAAACACAGTGTAAGATGATCTCTCAAAAAATGAATCAACAATGATCTCATGTTGTTTGATTGTTTACCAATTGATTGGATTCTTTTCTTTGAGAATGATTTTAAAAAAATACCCACTTTTCTATTTATGCATCCTATTTTTATATTAGAAATTAATCATTACCTATTTGGAAAACACGCCACTCATGAAAAGATCTCGATTAGATTTCATATTATTTAATATATATTCATTATATATATATAAATATTAATATACAATTTTTTTGTTAATCATATTTTAATTTCCATTGAAATTACTATGTTTAAGAAAAAGATATTAATGGTGAATAAAAAATTATACACAATCCATTACACCACCAAAACATGTATTCATAAATTTAATATATTTTCATGTTCCAATGTTATTTACATTGAACCATTCAGCTTAAATTATTATTTTAACGTATATTATTACCCCTTGTAATTAAATAACCATTCCATGTTTCATAAATCATCATCAATGCGGTTCATTTTATTCAAACTTCTTCACACATTAACATTGAATTTCTTACCATGGGACTCCATGAACCAGGATTCAGTTACATTTAGAAATTATTTCATAGAGGAATTTAAACTCCTTTGATTTGAATCATAATCGTTTTGCAGTAAAAAATTCCATAATATAATATCATGAAATAATTTTTTTTCTCTTGAATTTTTACCAGGCATGTGACTTGTTTTTTTTTATTTTTCGACATGTGACACTTATTTGACATATTTTCCTTATTCAATTGTTGGGGATAAAATTATTTTTCCCACTAAAATATTTGGAATATTTTCCATTTCATGAGGAGTCATGTTGTGTGGGATGTGAGTTTATCTTACTATATCACGTTGTATATTATCCTAGATAATTATAACATGAAAAAAATGATCCCCAAAATAAACTTATTATATATTTATTATAGTGTTTCAATAATCACATAATTATATAAAAACATGATATTATTATTTATAATCTAGGAAATTATGTTAACATTTTTATACAACGATTCTTTCTTATGATAATTATATTTATGATACAATGTTATGAATCCCGTGATATTACCCTTTATCATGTTTATTCACCTTCGTTAACTTCTAGATGTCAATTTTTTAGATATTTCCCAAGGTTATCGTGTATAGTTTTAAGAGGATATATGAGAGCTTGGATCATTCAAATGATTTGAAATAAAGAAAATGATATTATGTTTTAAAATTTTTTATTTAGTTACAGATGAGTACAAAGACGTTATTACCCAAATTTATATATTGTATTTTCAGCAAACTATGTCAAATGATATAAAACAATATGTGTTTTATGTCTGGTTCATTATACATTTTGATGTTTTTGATCCGTGATGGATCATTTTGACATACATATTTCAATATGACCTTATTTTTTGAAATTTACAATATTTCTAAAAAATTCTTTTCTAAATATAGTTTTCATAATGACATAATTTGATATATGGTATACGAAACTCCCCATTCAATCTTATACGTATTTTGAAATGTTAAGAATATGTATATCATTGACAACTAATAAATATGAACATAAATTTAAATAGTTCTGGTTGTATTATATTTACAATTAAAATTAATTGATATCATTTATATAATATTACTTTGAACAAAAAATATGCTAAATTAACCGAAAAGGAATATATAGATCATTAATTTGGTGAATAGAATGTTGAAGTTGAAAATTATTAACAACATCAAACATGATATTTTATTGAGATGTATTGTCACGACCCACCTTCTTCATGATGCGAGAAAGGAAAAAAAGATATGTTCCATTCCTTCATCAATATAAAGGAGAGATAATGTCCCCACATGTCATGACTTAAATAGTCCCTAGATGAGTGAATAACAGCAAAAGTATAGAATCAAACACAATCTGGAAAGCATTACCATTTTTATAGAACTAGATTAGAAGATCAGATGGTAAATCCCAAGAAAATCCAAATACTAAATGTAATGGTAAAATAAAAACTCATTCCCACATGCATGTTCAAAAGTAATGATAATAGAAGGTATAAAAAAATAAAAATAAAGTACCAAATGAAAAAGGTAATTAGAAGAAATGATAACTAATCTTGAATCCAAAGCTAGTAATGTCCATAATGGTCTTAAAAGTTCTCATGGATACCTGTAAAAAGTTTATATATGTAGGGTGATCATACATGTAAATACAGTAGGAAAACTAAAGATACCCTTGAACAAGTGAAGGAATGTATTAATTATACTATCATAAAACAATAGTACTTCTAAGAACTTGCAAAGGAATATTAACCATAACAAGACTCACCAAGGAAAAATCACCAAATAACGAATGTCATGTAATGTAGTAGTATAAAAACATCAATATTTGGGTACCCCACACCACATTCACACTGGTTAGCTGCTCATTCATAACGGAACATGACTTGATGCAACCACTCTTCCTATACAAAGTCCCACTGCCACAACCTTCCCAAACTAACATGGGCCTCAAACCACCGAAAATCCTACCAACAGACTCCCGGTCCACAATAAACACACCACTCACTAGATGGCACCTGAGACTCATCCCGAAGACAATTGGGAAAACTAACATGGCCCGCAAACACCTAGAACTTTCATTTACATGAAACCCTGCCCAAAAAATTCATCTGCTATGGTAAACTTCAAGACATTATAGACTATCTCGGATACACTAGAGAGGTATGAACCCAGAATAGGGGGAGTGGAAGATAGTCAAAAACCAACCACCCATCCTCCCATCGGGATGTCAGGAAAGACAGAAACCCCCATGAAATTGAAGGTTTCGACACATATTGCTCATCATGTGTTTAAATCTACAATATATATAGGTAATCAAACCCTCTTCCCATACTATGTATTTAAAAATAATAAAACATCCCACAAAAACCTTCGTTGCTCCTACCCGTATATTCCCAACCACACGAACAATGATAATTAAACTCAAGCCTATCATCTTTTCATTAAAAAATATTTAATTTAGTAATTTTGGGGTTCACAATAATTTGATCTAGCACTACCCATGGAAGCTAATAAGAAAATCATCTACAACCGTTATCTAAATTAAAAAAGGACACAAAACAAAACCAAGGAAAAACAAAATTTTAGTCCCACTACACGGAAGAAAAAACAATATTTTTTAGTCCCACTATACAGTAAGTCCATATCCACGCAAAAATCCCACTTCCCAACATTTCTCTATGACAAAAACTCAACAAATGCATTTCAGATTCCAATATGTTCATCTATTAAACAATCAATCAATCAACTAGACTGAGAAGCTATCTCACCACCTATACCATTCCATGCTCATATCCCATATAAACTACCATTAACTTCAACCTCGCTGCACAATCATACCACTCCCTTCCCACAAATCCCACTCCATTCCCAACCCTGTACCCAAAATCGTGCTTAAAAAAACACTACAAAACATACACAAGGTTGAAAAACACCCCAGAACACAACACTCAATCATATCCATCAATATGATATGTATATTTTCAAATTTGACCTGCTAAGGTTCTTTAATTCCATTTTAATTATAAATATGGTGATCACATAATTGGATTGATCCTGAGTCATTTATTCATTTATCCAATTATATGTGATTAAGAATATTTCATGTTACAATCATTTATTCATGCATCCCATCTGAACAGAACATTATTGGTGTGCAAACAAAGACCAAAATGACCATGATTCTCTGATGGCATATAGCCATGACCACCATAATAGAAAAAAAGACAAAAAATAAAATAGGTTATAAATATCAAACCAATCTCTTCCCGTTATTTTATTTCTCCATGTTTTCTTATGTTAATTTTTAATCCCTTATTATTTCATATTTCTAAAAACAATTCAGTCATTAATCATAAGGATTCATAGAATACCGACCCTGTATGATACACAATTAAATATATGAAAATTATATTTATATATATATAATAAATGTATCATTGTTCCCCCTATCACCAAGAACAAGGGTCGCGTGATCTGTGGGGATAAATCCATGAAAACTATGTAAGATGGGCTTTAGAAAAAGAACACGAGTCGTCAAGGAAGGAAGGCTCTATGTTTTTCAAGGGAAAATGGAAAACCCACAAGAAATGGATGATTCTGGAATCGAAGAGTTAGATACAATTTTTATGAACGAATTTTTTTAAAATATATCATCGTGGGATAGAGGTCATGATTATGCAGTTTGGGTATCTCAACTCGCTCGAGACATTTGGATATTTAGTGATATAATTAATACCCTTTGATACTCCCATAAATATGCCAAAATAAGTCTTTAAACTCATTTGACGTCTAATAAAACATAAGAGGGGTGAAACCAGAAAACTAATATAAACTAGGAAAACTGCAAATGAGCCACTGAGGAGCGAGTCACCGATGTTGAACCATGGAAGGGTGAGCTACCAATGCGTCCTACTGATGATGAGCCACCGCCACTGAGAAACCGATACCATGTCATTCCGATGCCACAACCAACCGACTCCTAGGCCTACTAACACCTAGACCTACTGATGCCATGAAATACTCACACCTTTGAATCAACGATTTTGACACTATTGACTCACCGATATCAAAATCCTTGATATACCAATACCGAATTCTATGACTCGCCGATGTCGAGGCCCTGACATTGCAATCCACTAGCATGTTGATGAACTGACATGCCCACACACTATCATAGCAATGGATAAACTGGTAATTTGGAAAACTCATGATATATGAAACTGATAGCTCTCAAAACATCTCCAACAATATATTTTCAAAAAGAATGTGACTGTGTAAATTTGGGTAATTAAATCAGATACCTCTAAATTATTTTTACACTTGAGAATTTCAAAAGTATACTAGAAGAAAGGGGGTCCGAACAATCGCCCCTTAAGATACCTATTAGGATTTAAACAAAATGTATTATCCTAAAGATAGTGTGAAATCCTCAACATCCAATAACATATCCTTATCATATATCTCATGACCAACTATATAAACACTATTGATCAACTTCCTCAAGTAACCACAGAACCACCAAATGTCATTGCATCTAGACACATGGATTATGGGGCTCCTTCATCAATGTCAATATATTATATACTTTTGGATACACTCTATCACACGCATAGGTAAAATCTCATTATCATTAATCTATACTAATTATGGATAAGGTTATCCCCTCCACATAGTTATGAATTTTCACACAAATGAGATAATATGGAGTCGACTTAACATACCAAAAGAGAGTTCAAAATTACATCATAAGAAAGTAACTAAGAAAATTTTAAGAGAAAATCTCAGAACATCTTAGGGTACTAGCCACCCATATGAACATCCTGATCCAAATTACTCTCCCCGAGGCCAACATGACTCCATAACAAACAAACCAATGGAATATTCCATCCATGTCGAGCCTTCTCCTCATAATCCTCAATTCATACCAGTCTCTCCATGACTGTCAGTTAGTCCTCGATTATAAGACTATATTGGTTGATGATGTTTTCAAATGCATGAATTGTTTTATATTTTTTTCAATGATGTTTGAGAAAAAATAAATCACATCACTTAGTATAAGTTGGTGAGGATATAGGTGAGAGTTACAATACATTCCATTGTGAATCTGATGATGCTTTTCTAGTCAATATTTCAGAATGACCATATGTCTATTATAGAACATGTTATTTAAGCTTTATGAATTAAATGGGGGAAAATATGTTTCCAATCATCATTGTTGGTTTTGTTGAAATAGTTTTCTATGGTTGTGTAGTTTTCCAGTGTACGCCAAATTTTTGTAGTAATTTTTTTTTTATTTTTCTTGCATTGTGAAAAGATGATTTCCTTGAAGATCCCAGAAAAAATATGGCAATGGCATGAATTTTGAAAAGACGGAATTCATTAAGTTGATTTTTTATAGAAATAAAAAATGTTGATGGTGTTCTTCCTTATTACGATGAGGTTTGAAAATGGCCGATTAAAGGTGAATAGTAGGAGAGAATTCATGTGATGAAGGTGAAGAGAATTGTAGTGGAGAAAAGGATAAGGATCATCGTAGCAGCGCAAAAAATTTAAAGGGTTGCCTCTCGATTACGAAGAGCATTGTGAATCTGAAAAATAACAACAGTGCTTCTTGAAAAAGTGTGAAATTTTGGTGGAAATTTCAGAGCACTATGATTTAGTGTAGATGTGGAGAAGAGGTGGATGTATTGTTATACAGTCAGTGGGAAATGCTTATAAATTGTCCTCTACCCCAATTGTAATGTGCAAAGCCATTGTGAGAATTTTTGAGCTCTCTAATTGTGATGAATGTTTGCGAAGAACACAAGCTCTATGAAGTTAATAAGCTCCATGAATGAAAGGAGCTTCACGGCGAGTCATTGAGATTTAAGAAAGAAGTTAAATTGAAGAAGTCTAATATGCTCTCCATGAAATAGTGATCCCTGAATCATAGTGAGACCTTCAATCTAGAGAGCTCTAGAAACTAGACAGATCTACGAACTAGAGTGCTTTGTGAAGATGGGTGCTTCTTGAAGGGGCTCTGTAAAGGAGGTATGTGAAAGAGCTCAACGGGATGATGATTCGAGTATCCAATTTAAGTGAGAAGTTATTTTAATGTGGATAAAGATATGAATGGGTTATATGACTATGTATTATTATGGATTCTAGGTAGTCCATATCAGTTTTTGGATAGGAAAGAGAGGAGTTGATTCCAAAGATCATATCTATGAATGCTTTCCAAGAAGCACATAGAAATTTCTTTATTGTGACAACTGGGTCCCCGTGACGTCACAGACATCGCGCCTTAACATGGTCATCGGGTCATGGCCTGCCAAGTACCACCAGTTTCCACACAGACACATGGTCCCCACCTTGGTACCCACCCACATGCCAAAACGGGTCATCTGACTAATGACTATACCCACATGCCAACACATATCCTTTCTAGTGTGCTTTTTCCTCACTCACACACACCCTGGGAAACATCCTAGAAGGTCACCCATACTGATCACTACTCCAGGCCAAACATGCTTAACTGTGGAGTTAAAATTAGATAGACTCCTGAAAATATGGTTCACCTTGTTGAAATGAATAATATCATTAAGTCATTTAACCCTCTTTCATTTTTGGGGTGTTGCAATCACCCCCCGTTTAGAGCACAACATCATTTTTGTGGGCCCTACATCTCATCCCAGGCACTGAACCACACTTAAGCATGAGTACCATCTCTAAAACCAAATGTGACAATTAGGTCCCGGTGATGGCACAAACACCACGCATTAACATGGCCATCGGGTCGTGGCCCGCCACGTACCACCAGTAGCCTCGTAGAATCCTGGCCCGCACCATGGGGCGGAAAATGTCATCTGACTAATTAATATCCCCACAAACCAACACATACCTTTTCCATTGTGCTTGGGCCTCACTCACACACACCCTGGGAAACATCCTAGAAGGTCAGCAATCCAGATCACTACTCCAAGCCAAGCAAAATTAACTATGGAGTTCTAATCTAACAGGCTCCTGAAAAATAAGATCCACCTTGTTGACTGGCTCTTGAAAAGGAAGGTTCAAATTGTTGAAATGAGTCATATTATTTAGTCATGTGCCCGAATGGGTCATCAGTCAAATGAATATCCCCAAAGTCGGAAAAAAATATCTTTCCCATTGTGCTTTGTCCTCACTCACACACACCCTAGAAAACATCCCAGAAGGTCACCCATCCTGATCAATACTCTAGGCCAGGCACACTTAACTGTGGAGTTCTAATAAGACATTCTCCTGAAATAGAAGCTTCACCATGTTGAAATGAGTCATATCATTCAGTCATTTAACCCTATTCCATTTTGGGGTGTTACAATAACCCCTATTTTAGAGCACAAAATCATTGTTTTAGTCCCTACATCTTAACCCAGGAAGTGCACTGAACTTAAGGAAGATTACCACCTCTGATACAAAATGTGACAATTAGGTCCCAGTGATGACACAAACACCACTCCATAACATGGCCATTGGGTCATGGCCCGCCATGTACCACCAGTTTCCCCATAGTCACATGGTCCCCACCATGGGGCCCGAATGTGTCATCTGACTAATTACTATTCCCGAAGACCAACACATATCCTTTCTTATGTTCTTGGACCTCACTAACACAAACCATGGTAAACATACTAGAATGTCACCCATCCTGATCACTGCTCCGAGAAAAGCACAATTTAATACAGTGTTTTAATCCTTCAGGCTCCTGATAATGATGGTGAATCTTGTTGATATAAGTCATATCATTTAGTCATTTAACCCTCTATCATTTTTAGGTGTTACAATAACCCCCCATTTAGAGCACAACGTCCTTGTTTATGGTACCTACAGCTCAACCCAGGGAGTGCACTCCACTTATGTTTGTGTACCACCTCTGACACCAATTGTGACAACTGGGTCCTGGTGATGGCACCAAAAACCACACCTTGACAAGGCCATCAGGTCATGTCCCTCCAAGTAACACCTATTTCCCTGAAATCACATAGTCACCACCCTGGGGCCCACCAACATGCATGAACGGGTCATATGAATAATGACTATCCCCACAGGGAAACATATATCATTTCTAGTGTGCTATTTCCTCACTCACACACGCCCTGGGAAACTTCCTAAAAGGTCACCCATCCTGATCGCAACTCTAGGCCAAGCATGCTTAACTGTGGAGTTAAAATCAGAAAATCTCCTAAAAAGGAAGGTGTACCATGTTGACATGAGTCATATCATTTAATCATTTAACCGTATATAATTTTGGGTTGTTACACTATTTCTATTTGTTATCAGAGGGTGCACAGACTTGATGATTTCCTCCCAAGTACTATGTGAATGTATGGAAATATCTAACTCATTTTTTTCCACATCAAATTATTATCTATTTATTTGATTTTGTGGTACATGATTATCTTCCTACCATATCAATAACTATCTACTCTCATTGAGTATTAAACCTTGTAAATTCTTGTGTTCTTGTGGATGTGTGTTTGGATTGTGTTCAGTAGAGAAAAAGATCCATAACAGGATATGAAGGTTGTTTCATTTTAAATGAAACCTAAAAAAAGATATCCTTCATTTACCCCCTTCCCCATCTTAGTGATACATGGATCCTAACTATGTAACTTCACTCTATATTCATCTCTCATAGGTCTTGGATGTGGGAGTAATCTTGTAGACACTGAGGATGCTGGGATACATGGAAGACAACATGCATCTTCTCTAAACATGGTTGAAACACTTTCTGATATCCCACCTCTCCAAATCTTCCCATCCCCTCGAATGGTCTGATGAACCAGGTTGAAAGCTAGTGTACCATATCAAACCACTACTGTTAGCATTGAGGGGAAATTGTCAAGAAAATATGGTCCCCAACCATGAACTCCAAGGGCCTCTTCCTATTATTTGCAGAAAAAATTTTCCAATCTAGATCCAGCTTCATCCTCTAATGCTCAAGATGAAACTTCTCTGTTGTGCTTTGTACTACCTCTGGTCCTTGTAGGGCCACCTCCCCTACCTCGATCCAGAGCACAGGTAAAAGATACATTCTTCCGAACAATGCTTTGAATATTTCCATGTTAATGGTAAACTGAAAGCTATTATTGTTGAAAAAATCTACTAGGGTGAAGTGTCGAACCCATGAGCCTTTGAATTCCAGAACACCTTCTCACAACATATCCTGCAACATCTAAATTGTCCCTTTTGTCTGCCAATCCATCTAAGTGTGGATAGTGGTGCTAAGGAATAACTGGGTGGTCATAGAATGATGATTTTTCCTCCATACTCACAATATAAAATATGGATCCTGATCTAGAACAATGGATCTTGAATGTCCATGCAACCATACCACCTCATCCAAATACTTCTTTTCCTAGGAATCTACTGCGCTCAACTCATTGATCAGCATGATGGGGTCTGACTTCTTCAACCGGTCCACTAATATACAAAGAGAATCACATCCTCCAAGAGCCCTGGGTAATTCTGTGAAGAAATCCATTGAGATTTTATTCCAATTCTACTTAAGAATATCGATGGGATGAAACAGCCTTCCGGGAAAACTGTTCTTAGACTTCACCTGATGACACACTAGGAAAATTGACACTATCTTTTCCACTAACCCAAAACCTTGGGCTACAGAATCTACAGCCTCAGGTATTTGTCCATCTTAGAATCCAATTAATACATCACTAGGAGTGAGCTACAAAACTCACAGAGAACTCCTTCACACATTTCCACTAGGAGAAACATCTTCCCTCATTACATTATCTCATTCTGGCTATCCTTGAACACTCCATCAAGAGTATCACCTTGCACAACATGATCATGAATCACTTTAGCCTCTGAGTCTCCCCACCAAGACCCCTCTACCTTCCAGTCCAAGGAAGAATGGATTATCATCTGAAATAGATAGAATCTTCTACATTCCTCCCTAGTGTCCATGCACAAAGAGTCCAACTCTTACATCTCCATCCAAGAATATGTGGTTTCCAGAACTACCTCTGTATGCAACTTTATGCTCATGTAATTGGACACCACGTTCCCTTTTCCTAGGGTGTAAGTGATCTAGAACTCAATGTCATATAGAAAATCCCTCAAAATTAATTGTTTCAAGTTCAGGGATCGTTTAGAGAAGATATACCTCAATATTGTGTCATACGTGAAGACTATAAAGCACTCCTCAATGAGGAAATTCCTCAAAAACCATAGCATGAACATCACTAATGCATGTTATAGATCATGGGTGGCATAGTTACATTTGAGATGATGTATCTGCCTAGACCCATAAGAGATTAATCATGACTCATGAATCAGTACACATCCTAATCCAAGTATGGAATAATAAAAAACATCTAAAACATCTCCCCTTCCTCTAGAAACCAAATCTCTGGGGCACTGACCAACATCCCCTTTAAATGGATGAATGATACATGACACTGCTCACTGCACTTGATGACCTGGACTTTTCTGGTCAATGTTGTCAATAGAAATGAAACTCAAGTGAAGTTATGTACAAACCTTTGATAATATCCCACTAAACCGAGGATGTTATCATCATCATACACATTCTTGGGTGTTTCCCAATAAACAACCTCTTTGACCATTGATGGGTCATCATCTATACCTTTCCGAGACAACAAGTTTCTAAGGAAGTGAACCTCTGACAACCCTAACATTCACATTGAAAATATTTAATACATCTAGTGGTATCAAAGGACCTCCATGAAATTCCTCAGATACCTAGTTTTCTCCTCTACTGAACTTGTGTAGATCAAGATATCATAAATGTAAATGAAAAAAAACTGGTCCATGTAGTCAAGGAAAATAGAGGTCATGAGCCCCATGAACATTGCTAGTGCATTCAAGACACCAAAGAGAATGACCACGAACTCGAAGTGCCCATACCAGCAACTAAAAGTATTATATAGGATGTCATCCTCTATTACCCTCAACTGGTTATTTCCAGACCGTAGATCGATCTCAAAGAACCAACCATATCTATTCAACTGTTAGAAAAAGTCATTGATCCTCAGAAGGGGGCAGGGGATCTTTAATGTCACCTGATTCAGTCTCCAGTAGTCTATGCACTATCTTATAACAACTTCACCCTTCTTTTGGAAAAATAATGGTGCAACCATGGTGACACACCTGGCTAGATAAAACCCATCATCATATGGTCATTAACCTAAATACGTATCTCACACAATATACAACGTGAAATTTGACAAGGAGCCATCAAAATCGTATGGGCACCAGATTTCAAGTATATTCAACAATCAATGTCACATCGAGGGTGTAGAGTTACATAATCTTCTGAGAAGATATCCAAGAACTCATTGACAACCCATGAAACTTCCACTATCTTGGTATCTACCTATCCCACTATCAGCATGGCCAAAAAAGAATGTTGTTGATCTACAATCAAAATTCCCTCCTAACAACTCCACTCCCCAATGAGAGGTACACCATGGCCACCCACATATGAGAACATGAATATTCTCTGGGAATAATCAATAATAGTGTGCAAAGAAAACAACCACTATATTCCTAGGTTGACATCGTATGGGTGAATATGTAAAAGATGAAGATCCCCGCTGGAGTGATGCGGCCCCAACATCAGTCTACATCCTTCACAAACATCAAACAGAATGGTATGAACTCCAATTGGTGTACTCAAAACTAGGGGAATGGGAAGTCTACCCACATCCAGACCTAGGTTATGGGCTAGACTGTGTGAAACAAAGGAGTGAGAAGCTTTTAATTAAAACAATGAATACACAAGGGTACTTAACAGATAGATCATACCTCAAAATACCTCTGGACCTGTTGGACCTGCTACCTCCGTGGTGTGCAACTGCCAAGGCCTAGATCATGTCCTCTCTATCATCATTCGACTTCCCAAACACACCCTAGTCAAGGTACCTAAAATTTTAACTTTTTTCAGCCTACCCCAATGTCATCTACCCTCAATGGAGTAGGAGCTCAATTCCACTATAGCTAGAAGGGCCTGAATGGAAACAGATGATGCTCTGGTGGAAGATAAACCTTCCCACCCCCCCCCCCCCGTACTGATTCCAAACTAGGTATTGGTTTCAAAGATTTCCAAGACCTCTACAGATAATGAACCTCGGTTCTGGGATCATAAGAATAGGGTGAGGACTAGGAGATCAGAAATGGAACTACTGTGACATATTCCCCGCTGGATGGATCCTAGAAGTCCCTGATGTGAGAGACCTTCTAATAAAGGATTTCCCCATTGAAGAACTTAGTTAGATTACAACTTGGGACACATCTCCCAGCATGTACATACTTTCAACTACCTCTACCTTCATCTATAGAACTATGTACTTTGGTAGAGTGAAAGGAATAACAACCTACAGATGAAAAGGAAGGAGTTCCTCCTATATGCGTCTCTCATGGGACTCCTCAACCGGGGAAGATATCTGGTGAGAATATTAAGAGACCCTTGAACTTCATCCCCAATTCCCTCACTAACATACTCTCCCGCTGGAGAAAGTGTAGCTCCTACCACTTCTCATCCTTCATCATGGAAGAAAGGAATTCCACCCGAAACAGCTTTTCAATATCAACTGATGATGCCACAATTTCATTCCTCCCCCTGAGGAGAAGCATCCAACACCGACGCACTAAATTTCATATCTGTATCTCTTCTAAAGGAACCCATAACTCTATCAGATTGATATTCAAGAAGAAAATGATCATTGGATCCTTGATCATTCTTTCTGTCTCCATGTCTACGATGTAGCCCTCGTACTTCCACAGACTCTACCACTTGATGTCACAAAACATCTTCTTCCACAGGTCATCTACCTCTTCTCTATCAGCCATCCACTGATCAATCATGTCAACCTATTGGGCCTCAACCTCTCATACCACACAAGGGAGATGTCCAAGTGCTATAGTTTAAAGTATAAATATTGAACTCCTAAGCATTGGTAGTTTATAAATTTTATTTTAAAATTATTTTAACTATTAAATTATATTAAATTACCATAAAACCCATGAAACACATCAACACAAGTCATTATCATACATGTACCTTTCCTAGGGTTGCTGCCCAAAAATCAAGGTATCCTTACTTGGTTGTTCAGTAGGCCCTGATTCCATGCATCGAATCATGAGTGGCTCTAAAATCTCATGTCCAAGCTAATCTTCCATACCCTCATTCACATGCCAAGATTGCCTGACACAATCTCTCTACCATCCCATGAAATCTTCACTATGACTAACTATGTACTCCATCATATCTCTAAATTCCCCAAACCCTTCTTCTGATACCATTTTTTATGACCATACTTCTTCAATATGAGGGAAGGGATAACAATGTGCCACACCCATCCTTCCTCTGGATGAAAGAGAGATAATTTCCCCCTGTGTTCAGCCTTTAATATGACCTAGAGTGGTAACTAGCACCAAGGGTATATAATCCGAAAAAATGTAGAATGAATTTCCTTTTATAGAATATTATCTAGAGGTTATATGGGAAATCCCAAGAAACACCAAATACTAAAATGAATGTTAAATCCAAAACCCATTCCCACATTCATGTTCATATTTAAAGATAATAAAAGTTACAACATTAATCCAAAATAATTAACGAAAAAAAATATATTAAACAGAAATAGAAACTAATCTCGATGCGTCAGCAAGTAATGTCAAGCATGGTCCTCAAATTTGTCGTTGGATCTTGAAAACAGTTTATATATATATATGGTTATTATAAAAGTATTCTCGTCATGAGAACTAATGCCACTTGTGAACTTGTTAGGGAACAAACTAACACCCCTGGGAGGAAATCAAAGAACCTCAAAGCACCTATCCTAGAATACTAACTAGCCTAGCCTCACCAAGGCACACTAACCAAATAAATCATGTCATGTAACATAGTAGTATAAGCACGTATCTATTTTGGTACCCCCACCATTTTCCAGCTGGTTACCTACTCATTTATAACAGCTAGAGTCTTGATGCTACCACACTTCCTATATGATGTCCCACTACCCCGACATACCAGCAATCAACTGGACCTCATTCCACACACATTCATACCCATATACACCTAGGCCACAACTACCACACCATTCATTGATAGGTATATTGGCCTCATTTCAATGACACGTGAAAAAAAAACATGGACCGTAAACACCTAGGCTATTCATCTTCAACAAACCCTCACCTGAAGAATCATGGACTATGGTAATCCTAAATTCATTACATCCTACTAGGATTCGATCAAGTGGAATGATCCTGAAACAGGGTGTGAGGAAGATTTTCAGTAAACATTCATCCATCTTCCCACTAAGATGTTGGGAAAGACACCCTCCCCCATGAAATGGAGGTGTATGGATCATAGTTATCACCAGTGGTGGGTTGTGTATATAAATCACAAGAAACTGATATATATATATATAGTTAAATAAAAACTAATCCCATCCTATGTGTCTCCAGACAAGAACCAAACTAGAAAAATAACCTTTACTTCTACACCTATATGCACAACCACATTAACTTCCACATTAAAAAATAAGCCCAACCCCTTATCATTTAACTACATTCCATTTATTAATATATGAGTTTATATTAATTTGTTCCAGAACTACCCATGGATACAAACGATCAAAAAATCTACAACTGTTCTTAGAAGGCTAAAGAATACTAAACACTACTGAGGAAAAACCAACTATTGTCCCACAGCTTCATAGAAGAAACCTATATTTTTGTAGTCCCACTACACTGAAAGTCCATATCCACATAGAAGTCCCACTATCCAACATCTCTCCTTAACTATAAAATGACAAAGGCAGTTCAGATGCCTATAGGTTCATCTATTCCACAATCAATTAATCTCTCAGAATGAGAAGCCAACTCACCACATGTACCAACCCACACAAAAAGACAATAGTAACTACCATTGACCACATCCCCAATGCACACTCATACCACACTATTCTCATAAGGCCCACTACTATTCCTAACCATGTACCCACAATAGTGATCCCCATTGTAGCACCTGATAACATCTGCAAGGTTTCAAAACTCCATATAACATTGCACTAAGCCACACCTATATACATGTTTTCTATACATTGAAATTTAACCTGTTGAGGTTCTTTATTTACACTATAATTATAAAAAGGGTGGTCAAAAAATATTATTGATCATAGGTAATTCATTCATTTAATCTAGTATAAGTGATTATAAGAATTTTGTATTACAGTCATTTATTAAAGCATCTCAACATAACCGAACATGTTTAGTGCATAAGAAAATAGTACCAAAAGAAATTATTTTCAGAAGTCAAATATCCTTGTAAACCACATGGGAATTAATGATAACAAATAAAATAGATTATCAATATCAAACCACTCTCTACCCATTATTTTATTTAACTGTGTTATATTTTGATCCAATTTAGTCTATATTAATATCTTATTTATATGAAATGTTTTCAGCTGTTCCTCATAATGATTTATAATAACACACCCCCTCATGAACCCAAATTAAATAGAGGAAAACTAAATTTATAGATGAATGATCAATGTATTTATGTTCCTTATTGCACCAATAATAGGGGTCAGAAAAGCAAAAGAGAATAACTCCATGAATACTGAGAAGGATGCGCTCTAGAACAGTTGTAAAAAGATTCTAGGGAAGAAGGATATAATATAACCAAGGGAAAATGGAAAGAACAAAATAAAGTGATGATTCCATTTTGAAGAGTCAGATAATTTTTACAGGAAAAACATTATTAATAGAAATCATCATGGGATCATGGAAAAAATCACAAGGTATGGCTATCTCAAATCCCTCGAGACATTGAGATATTTAATGATATAATCAATACCCTTGTAAATTACCTTAAAACGCCCTAATAAGGCTTTTATTTTGGATTACCACAATGAAAAATTAAGAGGGGTGAAACAGGAAAATAAGAAAAAAAGGGAAAACTGCAAATGAGTCACTGATTGGTGAGTCACTAACACTTCTCCAATAACATATGAGTTACTAATGGGTCATACCGACATTGAGCCACAAAAAATGTGCTACGGATTCCAGAGCCTACAAAGCCTCAACCTTATAACACCATGACCTACTGACGCCTTGACCGACTGACTACCTGACCTACTGACACCCTTGACATACTAATGTTTAGTCCACTGACTAACCGATGATGAATCCCTCAACTCACTGATACTGACGCCCCTGACTAGCTGATGCCAACACACTCACATTTTGACACACTAACATTCTGATGACTAACATTTCAACAGAATAACTAGAAATTTGTGAAAAACTTGAAGTAAGCCACCCAATGTTCCCAAAACACCTCAAACACTAGATTTTCACAAAGGAAGGGCCAAGGGAAATCTGTGATATTTCATCTCGAATGAGTAAGTTCCTAAAATATATGTGGAAGAAAAACCAAATAACAATATATACAAACCAAAATAGTTTTTATTGATTATTAAATTACTCATGTCTTATGAATTTCTTATAGAAAATATTGGTAGAATATTAACTGAAAACCCACGAGGATTCCATTTTGAATACTTGTTCATAGAAATTGTTATATTACATGTAATATAAACATTACATTATGTACTATAAACATTTTTGGTAGTGGTTGGATTCATCTTAAGGCATAATACCCACATGTAATGTGAGTGTTTTATTGGAGAAAAATTAAATGGATTTTAGAGTCTAATCCAATAATTCACAAATAGTGATAATGGGTTATAATCAAATTCATGTTATTGAATATGAATATAAATTCTCACATATTTTGATCATAAAATACATTTTGGTATTACATTCTATAACATATAGTTTTTATTATTTGGTATATAAAATGTATTTCATAACAATATTTATCGACGCAAATTTGGTAAAAGATTGGAATATGCTACAAGCTATACGTTTCATGAATAAAAAATTATAATGGTATTCTAGTTGAAAAAAATCCATTTATAGATTTATGTAATATTCTACAACATGGAATATATTATTTAAAAAAATCATCAAATAGTTTCTTTTCTTCATGAATGTATATGAATCTTGTGTACATAAGTGTATTATAATGATTACTAAATTTTTTATGAAATTTTTTATAAATTAAATACTATTTTTTGATAATGAAATAATATATTTTATTTAATAAATATAGAGATTATTTAATTCATTTATATGAAATTAATATATGAATGAGTTAAGACACTAACATTTCGAAAATAATAATGCTGATTACCGTGGAGAAACCCAAATAGGTATAATTAAATTTATTAAATGGTGTAAATTTTTAGATGATTATTTGTCCTTTAACCAATTTAGAATGGATTGGCAGAATTTCATATAAATCCTTCAAAATATTTATCATATAATTAATGTCTTCTAATCAACCTATTGTCACATATGAACTTACCAAAACTTTTATATTCTAATATATTCATTGTGAGAGTCACTATATTTTTGTTAAGAAAATATATACATACCTGAGAATTACTATTCATGTGATATTGGTATTTCGAGGAGTGTATATGATATATATAAATAATTATACTAGTAAATGTTTCCAAACTGATTTAAAGGCTATGATATCTCACTATTGTTTCATTTTTCCTAATAAAAATACAAATATTGGTTGAAAGAGTTTAAAAAAAACTATCATGCAATTATTTCAAACAAAGGAAGAATACCTCATTGTATCAGATGATGTATAGGATATTATTTACACCAAGAAATAAATGTGTAAAAATGATTTTTTACTTGTAATTGTTGAATATATATTGAATTACTATGAAAAAATATAGCCATTGACATATTCATAGAACTAGGATCTCAACGATGAACTATACACATCCGTTTGAAATTCCATCTCATATAATATATAAATGAGAGGGGTTTAAGAATTAATGGATTTATTTAGAGTATAATATTTAAAATATATTATCAGTACACTTATCCTAGAAGAATCTTGAGAGTTATGTTGAGTCTATTAGTGTATAATACCTAAGAGTTTGGTGCAATGGATGAATGATATTTAATTATTTAATTCAAAAACATATATGTAAATAAATATTTTATTCATATTTCATTGAATTCATAATACCCAAATAGTTGAATGATAAAATACCCTCAATAAAATACAATTTTGCTTCCCCAATAGATGTTCATTTAGGAGTATTATGGGGCTTAATAATATATTATGTTAATTATGGGTAGTGGACCCATGAAAACATTATCTTAGTTATAAAAAAACTGGAATGAACTGAAAAATTATGTGACTTGGAATTTTCTAGACTCATGGTTTAATTTGGGGAGTACTGTTATTATCATTACATTTAATTTTTTATTGGTAAGATACCTAAAATAAGAACCATCATACAATTATATATTGTATACATAAGCCTTTTTTAGCTAATAAATGGTGGATTTTAATGTTTCTAATCAAGTAATTAGTGCGATTTGAAAATGTAATGTGTTTGTACACTCATACGACTTGAAAATGCATTTACTTATTTAATTAATTAGACTGATGAAATTCATATTATTTCCTAGTTATCTCATATATAATGTATTCAACTACTTGGGTGAGCAATATTTTATGTGCTCATCAAATAAATGAATGACATGTGATGTATTCATCGACAAGGTTATAGTTTTTCTCAGAATAATTTTTTTTCAATTATACTATACCTGATTGATAATGATCAATATATAGTAGGAATTTAATTTAATAGAATTATATATCACAAAAAATGAGTATATATTTGATTATCAATTATTATTTTATAAATGATGCTTCTTTCTTGAAGCTATTATATAAGTATTTTAAATTTGTTTCTAATACCATTAATGAATATTGGGTTTCATTGACTGGAATGAATATAAGTATTATATTTTCTGAAAAATCATTATTATTTTATGAATAGTGTTCGATAATAAATATTTATAATATATTCTGAGGGATTAAAAATAAAACAGTTTAAAAAAATATATTATAGGATATTGGTGAAAGTGAGATACTTTTTGATATATATTAAATAACGGTATATAATAATATATGATAAAATCTTGTTTTATGGTAATATATTCATATAAACATCATAAGATATTACCTTCCCATATTATAAGTTGTAATAATATAGTATTTTTATATAAATTGAATCTTATGAATGGATTATTAAATGTGGATTCATATACATACATCATTTTCAAACTCTTCCATGTTGTTTACCTCATTTATGAATGATGGAATTTTTCATTAATGGATAGGAATATTTATTAATGTGTTTAATGAATAATAAATCAATGGTTAGTTATGTATGTTATCAATGAGATGGTACCCAATATTTTTGATAGTTAAATAGTTTAAATTAAATAAAAATAATCTATTAAAGTTGATATAATCCCTCTTATATGAAGATACTTTATCTAAAACTATAATGATAAACACTATACATCTATATTATATATGGAATTTCACTAATGTTTGTAGAACCCATATAAAGGATATGGATCTTATTTATTTGATAGATTATATAAAAGATGGTGTATCACCTCATATGTTTGAGGAATATGGCTAAAGCAGCACGATATTTCCATCAAGCTTATGTTCAAGAGAAAAGATTTATTACACTATGGTACTGGTATTTCTAGTTTTCTAATCATTGTTTTGAAACAAATTGCATCATTTAAAGACTGATAATTCATATCAAGGTTTTCATTGATTATAAATGATCATTAATGGGCCCCTATAAACCCATTAATTATCATGTATTATATGTTTATTGTATTAATTATTTGCATCTCTATCATTATATGATTATATGAACAATAATATCAAAATAGATTTTGTACAATTTTTTAAATCAAGAATCATTTAAAAATGAATCATTAAGATATAAATTTATCATGGTACATGTTTGATGTCATTTGAAACTGAATGGAGTTCATTCGGTTAAGAAATATTTAAAAATCAACAACCCTTTCCCAATAGGCACATTATTTATGACTGAAAATGATATTTATTATTTACTATAGATTTAATTACTATAAAATATATTTCATTATTTTATCATTTTAATCATAAAAGTAATTTTTATATTATGTATACATTAAATCATTAGATAAAATTAATTTAACAATAAACAGGTCTATATATTTTTGAAAACACCATTATTTTTTTACGAATCATAAAACCACATTGATGGTTGATTTTCAACAAATAACTATAAAAGAAATGATAAAATAATTATTTTTAATAACCATTAAATATATTATAATATAACTAAAATACATCTTTAGAATTAATTATAGATATTAATTATGTTATTCAAATTTTCAAGATGATTATTAAAATTAAAAAAACAATAATTTTGAATAAATCACATTTGAGTGTTGTAACATATAAAGAAAATGAATTAATGATATCCAATTGAAAAAATCTCAACTACAAGATATATAAAATATGTAAACAATTTAAAATAAAAACATTTTAGTATATTAAAATTATTCTCAAAAGATTTATATAATTAGAATGTAAAATTGTAAACAAATATAGAGATTTCAATATAGTAACAGATTAGGAAAAAGAGTTTACATAAAGGTGATAGATTTTAAATATTAATTGAGGGATAAATATATTTCTAATACCATAGGAGATTAATCATTGTTGAAGAATAATTGGATTATGATATTTTTTATATGTATATGAATAAAATTAAATACAGCTAATGGGATTTGAACATCCACCTGAAATTTTGAATTAGTATTATTGGATTAAGCCAAAATCCTTTGTAGGCGTAAATTTAGGCCATAAAAAAGATTTATGTATGTTGAAATATAAGTTTAGAGATATATTTGGTTATGTCAATGACTACCAATTGTATTTTGTATATTAAGTAAAAGGTGATTTGTTGGGATGTTTATATCGGTGAGGAGGATGTGTACTTTGGAAGAATATATTTATGATTTAATAATACACGGAAAAATATTTGAAAATTATTGATTCACATGAGATGTAATAGTTCTTTTTATGCATATAAGTGTTATTTTTAGTGAATTAATATTCAAAATAGGAAGTAATCATTGAAACACTTAATTAAATTTTTATAATTGAAAATATTATTACATTTTAATAAAATCTATCGTAGGATTCCAAATTTGAAAGAGTAGATTATAAATTTAAATTATTATTGTAGAAATAATTATGTTACTCCTAAAATATATTTTGGTTTTTTAATTTTTTTCAATAAATGTTGTACTAATGCATTTCTCACAATGATTTTATAGTTGTTTTGAAATTAAAATAAACTTTATTGTTTAAAATTCAACAAGAAATAAAATATTTCCCAAACAGAAAAAATACCCTATGATAATTTCAATATGTTTTTATAAAAAATTATTTCCATTTATTGTAATTAAAATTCTATAATTTTAGAAAGTAACCACTAAATATAAACATACGGTATATGGAAATAATGTATATACTATAAAATATATTTATTTTTCAAATAAAATGAAATATTCTCTTTTCATTACATTATAAAAATTCATTTTATATAATTATTTTACAAACAAATATAATACAATTTAATTAAAATAAATATAAATATTTAAAATACATAATAATTAATTATTTCTTCAAATACATCATAATATACAATAATTTTAGGAATAAATAATTAACAGTTATATTTTTTATAACATCAGTTGAAACTATTATTTATACATATATAATATGGATACAGTTGATCAAAAATTTTATTTGTAGATAATAAATATTATATTATACATATTTCAATTAATATATTTTATATCCAATTTTATAACATGTAATATCATTATTAATAATTCTGTATAATTCAAAATACGTATACATATCTTATATTCATTTATTAGAGATCCCATAATTACTCTTCCAATATATAAATTATGAAATATATAATCACTACAAAAAATCATTATATTTTTTTCTACATATAACCTCACCTTCTAAATTATAAATTCTTCCCAAAAATTAATTTTATATTGATGTTTATTTTCCCTCATTATTGAAATATCATCAACAGAGATGTCTTTATGGAAGATCATGATAAGAAAAAATTTAATCATATTGTTCTTATATATAATTTTTGTTATTATGCTATAGTACATATACAATTCTTATATATTGTAATATTTTTAATTATGTAATAATTATATTCACATAGATTTTTTTATCAAAACTCTTTATTTCTTATATTAAACAAATAATTTATCAGAAAATAATACATGTTAAACGATAGGTTGAAACATTATCCTAGATAAATGAAATTATGTACAAAAATATATAATTCTTAGAGAAAAATTAAAATTTTTGTACACTAATACTCTTGAAAAAACATTATCCAAAATATTTTTTATCATTAAATATAAGTAAAAAAATTCATTCTAATTTTTAATCCAAATATAGATTTAGCAGGTCTAAAAAAAATTAAAACACATTGAGATAAAACAACTTATAAATCCCCAAGTGTGTCTATATGTTACAAATTATATTCTTATATAATGTAAATATTTTCCAAAATATCGATGAATATATTTTCATTATTTAATGTAGAGGACTTAACTGTTACCAATACTAAAATCCATTATAATTCTTAAATCCAAACATAGGTCACACAAATATCACGACTCAAAAAAATCCAGTAACATGTTCCCTAAAATGGTGACATGAAACTTTTAATAATTGGTCTACATGAAATATATTTACATTATTATTATATATAAATCATAAATTATCATTTATTAATAGCATCATAACCTCTAATGTAATCCCAAACCTATACAGACTCCAACTTTAATAGCGCAATTTTATGTATTTCAAAATAACATGATTTATTGAAAATATTGTATCACATTACTACAAATTATCATATAGATCTATTTTTTAGAAAATTAAGAATAATATTATATATAAAAAATAATCACACAATATAGTAATTATTTAATAATCCAAACACATTTAATGAAAAACATGATTCATTAAACATGATACCCCATAATAATAAAAAATTACAGATTAATTTTTTATCATCCATAAACACTATGAAATAATTTAGAGTATATTTGGTGATCTTATAAAGAACAATAAGGGGTATAAAAGAATGAAAATTTCATATACATATGGAAAATTAATTTTAATTGAAAATATCATTTATTTAATCATGAAAAATTGATTGTCTGCATACTCATTATAACATATTTAATAACCTCCGTTTCCCAATGAATATACATTAATTGAAATCCTATGTAATCAAAAAGTAAATAGAGAAAATAAAAAAATTTAAAGGGAACATTTTGTTAGAATTACTTACCTTAACATTTAATTGAATAACATAACCAATTACATCCAATGAAATTAATAATGGAATATATTTTCATGTTAATTCCATAATCATTAATCCATAATGATATAATGTTAATTTTTATTTGCAACATAAAAAATGTAACTCCTTGAAATTAAAAAGTATTAATTTGTATTCAATAGATTGTGTGACATGTGACATCAATCTGGTAATGGAAAATAATATCCCACCAATTTTAATTATATATTTACTATCATAAAAAACTATAATATGTTTTTTTATATAGGATATTTTCATGAGTATGATGAGAGTCAAGATATATGGTACAATATATATGTCTCACTTTTGTTTCTGTAGAAAACATGCCTTATGTAGTACTTTTTTCATTTAAAAGGTGAATATACTACCAATTAATGTTTTTTATGAGACTTATCCAAAGGAATTTGTAATTTTTTATAACATATTTTTTTCCTTATTGGGATATATTATTTTACTAATTATATAATGATCTCATCTTCAATATTGTTTCAATTAAAGTCTCTTTTGATGAATATTTATCCTCCACGTCAATGGTTTCAAAAATATTCCATTACTATTATTATTTATATTTTTAATGTAATTTTTAAATTTTTTTAATTATTACTAAATAAATTTAATGAAATATGTTTTTCATTTTACAAACAAGGAACATTATGAATTTTCTAGACAGACTACGAAAGGAATGATTTTTCCACATATATGACATGATGAAAATTTTGTTCTTTCATGAGACCTTAGTTATTTGAATATTAATTTAAATACATCCATTGTAATATTAAAATAAAATATTATTTATAGATATTGAGGGACATTTTATGTAAATAAATCATTTTAAAATATGAGAAGTTATTTTCCTGGAGAATTATTTTCAAATAAACTCTCAAAATAATTTTCAATCGATCATAACGTTATTTGAGGATAAATATTCGTTACCTAGTATATTTTTATTTTATAAACATCTCATTCTTATTAGGGATGATTTGTGTTTATGATGGAATAATATTAATTAATACCTTTTTTGTTTTTATGGGTTATTTATAATTTAATGATGTATATTGAATTCATTTATTTAAATGGGTTCTGATATGAGGATTGATTCATTTTTATGGAACACATATGTATTATTTTCATTTTGTGATGGGAAATACCAATATCACCTTCAATATAATTGGATAAATATTTATGTATCATGTGATAATAATGGGAACAAGTTGACGAGCTTCATCCCTTATGTGCGTTGGGGTATCCCGACCCACAATGAGAAGATGTGGAAACCAAATCCACTATTGGATAATGGGGAAAACTAATCCCATACAATAAAAGGTCTGGAACACGGGATGGTGATGTGTCTTAAATTTTAAGAGAGTCCCTATGATGTGATCTATTATGTTTTTTCAATGTTCTTCGACTTATAGGGAATGATATTATTTTTTTATGCGTCTTCCAAAAAACCTATATCTTATTCTTATGTTATTCTTTCATGGTTTTGGATCTTGATATCCACAAGATTCATTTCATATGAACATTAATTATGTAATCCATGGGTAATATAAGTGATATTTGATATACAGGGTATGATATTCCAATATTAATCTCCAATTATCATACCCTTATTTTATGATGAGGCTTACTTATCTACTTATTTTACCCTTACTGCGAATCAGAGATCATCTTTTCTTATAATTATGTAACCCATGTTATAATTTTTTTTCATTTATGATTACTAAATGGGATGATTATTTGAGGAACTAATCAAGATATCTCAACAAAATAGATTAATGTGTTCCATGATTCTAGATACACTAAATTATTATGGTTCTCAAACATGTGGTTGTATAATGAATTGAATATTCATCTAAACAGATGTAATATCGTGGAATGAAAAGAATGAGTTGTTATTTGTGACCTTTTAAAATAGAGTATCGTCTAACCACCACTAATATACAATCAGACATAGCAATCTATTCAGATTCTGGAGGATCTTATTTTTCTTATGCCTTCGATTTTGATGGATCATGTGACAGCCAGCTGGGATATGTGGATTTTTCATTTAAAAAATATAGTTCATTCAATGATTTAAAAAGATACATTAGAGGATTGTATGATATCAATTGAAAATAAACACTTTCATGAGATTAAATTGGAGAAAAATTGTTGGTGGGACCATGTTTAATTTATAATTCATCAATGTGATTTTAGGATATATATTAGTATCTGGTTTCTTCATAGTGATGGAAGAAGGCATTAGTCTGTCAATGAAATCATCATTTTGAGTTTTTTATAGTTGAAACACTTTTTATTAAATTCCCTCCACATATGGGTCAGCATCGGCATTGAATATTTGGAATGAAGTATCCATGATATTTTGGACCATTTATTGTCATTTTGTGTGTCAGGATGGTTCATTATCTGTTAATATTGTTATCTGTGTTGATAGACAGTTAAAATATTTTCACATAAAATATCTGAGGAAATATCATAATGATCCCTCTCACATTCTGATATGTGATGATAATTAGTGGAAACCGTATTATTTTATTTTTATTTCAATGTTGTTTTCTTGGAGTTATGATTCATAAGTTAGAGTAATATACAATAATGGATCATTTTCCCATGATACATTTAATAATGATTCATTTATGATAGAGTAGTGACCTTACCTTTTTATTGGACGTAATTCTTCTACATGACTACCTTTGTATGTAAAGTTTTATTATTATGAGTTTGTAATATCTTGTTATCTGGTATCATGAATTTTACATTAATTTTCAGTTTTTACTCTTTAATTTCATTCATCCCATGAATTTTGAGGAATGGGAGAATTTGATGAGAAAAATAACCTATAGTTTCTAGATGAATTCTTGTTTTATTTTATGTGTTATATGTATAAATTTGGAAATATATTTGTGGGGTTCTCCCAAGGTATAGAGAATGGTTGATTTGGTATGGGGTTTTTGTGTAACAATCTTGTTTTTATTCTATGTTTTGGGTGATTAGACTTTATTTAACGAGTTTTCACAGTGTATAAACGGTCTCCAGAAACAAGTCTTTAACATTTTTACATAGCTTTAAAGGAGTGCATACCTTGTAATGGTTGTATGATGTGTAATTTTTAATGTCCTGGTTTTAATAAAAATATATTTTGTTTTTTAATGTACTAGAGACTTATGGAATAGATGATGTCGAAGATGTTTTAGATCTCACGTAACTATCAGGATATCAACATCTCGTGTGAGACAATGATTAATTTTTCCTTATATCATCTACATCCCTCCAGGATAATGACGTAGATCTCTACTCTAGTGATTTTGGAGCCCCAGTTCTATATGGATTGATTCCTATTTTTGCGGTGCTACGACTGTGTGTTCTTGAGGTTCATGTTTTTTCCTCTTCTCCGATGAACATTTTTTTAAATTTTTTTCAATTAAATGTTGTGTAGTGTGAATATAGGGCCTTTAGTTTCATTATTTATTTCTTCTTTTCGGGGAATCAACATTGGGTCTTTTTCGACCCTATTTCTGTGGATGGTAGTTTCATTAATGATTTTCTTTTTGATTTTGTTGATCCCATATTTTATAAAATCATTTATTAAATGAAATGGAATAGTATAAATAATTTTATATCCATTTGGGGATATATGTTTTTTAAATATGGTTTCCCCCAAGTTTTAGTAAATTATAAGCGGTTTCCAAATCATTAAAAAATGGTTTAGTGAAATGGTTTTCCAATAATGGAATTATGGATATGGTTAGTTGAATTTAATTTTAAATTTCGGCACATGGGAAGCCTTTGGATGTTTGTTGGATGGTATATTAATGGGACTCAGCCTCTTTTGGGGGGTTTACTAAATGGGATTTTCATTCCTCCCTAGGTGTGTTACTATAGGGACATATTAGACCAATTGGGGATGGGTGTTCAAAAAATGGGTTGTTCCTATGATCACATCATTTGATGAATATCTCAATATTATTAATGTGTACATGATTTTTATGTTAGGAATAACTCTTATTCTTATCAAGTCGTTGTGTTATCCCTATCATGATGTTACATGTGCTTCTAATTTTTATTATTATTTAATTATACTACAACGGATATCATATGATATGTGATTCACGAATTGTTTTGAAATGATATATCTTCTATAATATATGGTTGTTGAATATATTGAAATATATTTACCTTCATTATTTGGAAATGTTAAAATACTGAAAATTAAATTATTTTTCCATACAATTTTTTAAAAAACTTATAAACTTTTACCATTAATATTTTTAACAGTGATCGTGATTGGTTTATATTTTAGAGGAATGATATGGAAAAACTGGTTAGGATCCTGAATATTTTATTTTATAAAACCATTTATACCCCTTTTATTGTTTTTATAACATTTTATGTCATCCGATGTAGGGAAATGGATAGTGCCCCCATGTTGTGGTGAGGTTTTCGGTCTTCTCTGTTGGGTAGATTGTGATCATTGGTCGGATACTACCCATTATATCTTATAGAGTATTTGATTGTCCTATAATTGTAGTCCTATCTAGTAGGAATGATATTTCGATATTGTTTATACTCTTGTGTTGTTTGGTTTCCATTCTTTTATAGTTCTCATATATACTTATCTTTTCTTATACATTAATTTTTTATATATGATTAATCCTAATTCATTATGATGGGTGAAATCATCATCAATAATTGTTTCTTGATGAATAGGTGCTAGCCACCATCATATGAGGATCTATAATGTTGTTCATGTATGTCAGGGTTTAGTTCATGTACTATTTTGAGAGGGTATTCATGTTGAATCATTATATAAATAGAATCACTGTTAATAATCTAAAATAAGAACAAAATAATTTTTTAAATCATCATATGACACATAATATGGTTTCCCTATTATTCGAGTTGTCATATAAGGATAAAAAAATCATCCTGCATAGGTTTTAATGGTCATAATGAAGATACTTTTTTGATTAGTTTAAAATATTGCATCTGTTTCTTCACCATTTTTATTCACCACATAGATTCTATACACATAAATTATGTTTTATTAAATATTTAACAAAATTAATTTTATAAATATTCTCAAGTAATATACATTACAATTCAAATATATTATTTTACAATTCAAAGATTCATTTGTTTTAGAATATAACCAATTGATTTTTTATAAATAATGAATTGAGATATATGGTATAAGAATTAAAAGTTATAAGATCCTCGTATTTAATAAATATTTTATTGGAAAGTTAATATGAATTATTTTTAAAATCCTCACAATAAATTGAATCCCAAGAGTGTGAAATAAATACTATATCATGAATGTATTCTCTATGTAATGGACATTTTCGATGAGGACTATATTTTTATTTCAAAATAATCTCACTCCAAATATCATGTATATGGTATTTTATCCAAAAGTGATATAACCTCCATAAATTTTAGACTATGAATAGGAATTTGAAAAAGCACCAATCAAATTATTTGATGATTAATTATTATTATATCATTTCTCATTGAGTCTCATCGAGATATTTCCCTATGAAAAATAATCAAAACTAGTGTTGTTTTGGGAAGGATATTTTCTTGGTCAGAGAAATCTTGAATGTATTTATTTGTCAATCCATATATAATATAAATAGAAATAAATTTAGGGAAAAAAGTCAAAATATTTTTTTTATAAAAAACATTCTCCACTCCCAAAAGACTAAGGATTTATTAAAATAAATATATTATCATAACACTCTATTTATCTATAGTAAAAAATAAAATTGGAGAGGATTTTATTCATTGAAATATGAAGATAATAATTTAATAAATATATATTTTTTTGGATTTGTATCCTACAAAAAATTTAATATACTAAATCACATTATTACAAGGTGTATGATTTAAATAATTTTCCCCATTTTTGATAAAATTTTTAGAATAATTATGATCTTGAACATTTATTTTAGGGAATGGATTTTTTTTAATTTTTTTAATATAAAATGCTCCCGAATTCCCTATATTGAATTTTATTGTTTATATTTTAAAATTCATGTCCTCGATGTCATTAACAACATAATTATAATATTTTTTTTATTATTTTATAAGGATTTATTTTATTCATGTAGGGAAACATATTCCATTCATTATTCAAATATGCATTTTACATTTATCATATTTAGACACATTATCAGAAGAATATAAATAATTTAACTTATAATAGAGTAACATAAAACAGACATTAGCCTTTTCATTCAATTTATCATCTTATAATTCTTATGTTTTTAATTCACTATATTATTCATATGTGCATGATGTTTGTTTAATGGAATTTTTTTTCTTTTATTATATAACATATTAAAGTACATATTATTTAATTCATGTTATCATGAGATTAGGGGAATTATATATAGATGTGTCCATTTCTCCTACAATCAAATTATATTACCTCTTACGATTTTCTCAAAAACATTTTATACATATTGAAGGGGTCATGAAAAACACGTAATTGGTTGAATAGAATTTCCAATATTCTAACAAATTGAGAAAACTCATAATTTGAGTCAAAATATATTGTGGTGTATTCTTCACAATATTTTTTGTATGATTCATACTCTTATACATCTTGACATAATTAGATGTGGAAACATTAAAGGAACCATTTTTTGATAATATTTTTCTAAATGTTCTTGGTAAAAATTTCATGTTCGTACATAATATGTATTCCAATACTACATTTTATTCAATATATTTTTTGGATAAATATTTCATAATGATTTCAATGTCTCTTCTCCATCAGGGTGGTACAATTTTTTGGATTTTCACATCATTATATTGTTCACGAAAAGGTTCTTCCAATGTAGGTACACAATTTTTAGCCTCATTAATTCATTAATTGAACTCTATAATGATCTCTCATAGATTATTTAAAAAGCACGAAACTCAATCATGGTAGTATTTTGATTAAGATCTTAAAACATATTATTCACTATATAGGAAAATGATACAGTAGTACACATATAATATTTTATTCAACATTGAGAAACTTATTTGAACCCATTAGGACTTCATCCATATACGACAACCATTATGGAATTGGAGATTAAGATATAATTATCATGGATGTTGACATAAATTTTTATTATTCTTTATTATAAATTTCATATGGCTTCATTACATTAAAGTAATAATTAATTATAGGGTTCTTATTACAGATTATTATATATTCCATTCACCGACAATATATTTCATAATTAATGTATGGATCTCATACCATACACACACATTATCCCTTATGAACCACTGTATCTATATTTATAATGCTCTTAGGACTTATGCCCTTAATAATTGAAAATCCATAACTCATTACCTATGAAACCAATTAATGTTCATTGAATAAATGACTTATAATTAAGGGGAGAAGAATAGAGTTCTATAAAATTTCATTAATTAAAAAACCACCCCCATTGAGGATTGTTATGTTCCTATTTTTTCTTAGAAAATTTATGTAGTGAAAATAAGATGTTGCAGGAGAATATTAAATTATTTATATTTGCTATGGGATTACGAATAGAAATACCCTTTTCAACTACAAGTAAGATGAAATCCTAGAGCACAGTGATTATATTTTATACTATTCCTACTTCCCGGGACATTTAATTCATTTACTAGGGAATAAAATACTATATAAGGAATTGGACACTTATAACGTCAACCAATATATTTTGCATGCCTCCTTTAATGTAATGTAAAACACCATATTTCCAGATTATTTTTTGAGGATCTATAATTTATTTGTAAAATAAGATAAAACATTCACTTGTGAGAGATAATCACTAAATATTAAAAATAATGTCTTTTTTTGAAAGATGAAACTATGAGAGGAGGAGTGTTCACTAGGAGTGAATATAATATTGAATTCCAACATGAGGATAATATACTAAAATAAAATAATAGTGATATATGATTTCATAGATAATTAATTCTTATAATATAATCTATATATTTTATAGCATAGAAAATATTAGTGACATGATTTAATTGAGTAAATTTTAAGAAATCCATATCTATATTTTCTTCTCATGTATTCACTAACTATATTTTTGTTCTATTTTTTAAAACAAATATCATGAAAAACATCAAAATTAATTTCATAACATGAGATCTCTTATAATCTATTCATGAATTTAAATTATGGAAATAAATTTCATTAAAATACCATAGGAGAATTATTTTATATTATTTTATTATAGAATTTCATACTTATCTCGATATATAAAACATTTGTATGATCTATTCTTCCATAATAAAATGAAAAATAGTAAATTCATTGAATGATGAATTACATTCCACACCAACTACCACAAATACACAAGTTGAAAAACAACACAACTTACTCATGATCAATATATATATTTATATATATGAATTCTACTGAACTTTTATTTATGTATCCAAATTGATCCACATAGTCATTATTCATATAATTTGTTTGATCACATGTTCAAATTACATTAGTTTTCTTAACAATTTTTAAATTTTACAATATATGTATTTCTTATGTAACCTAATTTGACATATTTGAATTTATCCTATATCAATTTTGAAACCTCATAACCTAATCTATAATGTATCCAAATTTCATACATGAATACCCCATGAAAATAATATGGGAATATATTTACCTAAAATATCTTCTTTCATGCATTGGAGATTCCTTGATGTATGATATTTCAATACAGTTCGATTCAGGGATGGGGAATATTCACATATGTATTTCCAATATTTGACTGATTGCAAAAGATAATTTCTTATCAATGCCAAAAATCCATGTAGCTGATTTACAAAGCTAGTTGAATTTCCATCAATTCCAAAATTTTATCCAAACTACAAGACTTAGGAAATAAAATTTGAATGACATAAGTGAGAAAAAACAAATTGGCCAAACTAAAAAATATCAATATAATATGATAGGTTTTTATGATCATCAAAACAAAATGTACATGTGATATATTCAAACAACATTACTATTCCAACAGAATACCCATTAAATTATTATATAATAAAATTATATAAATTATATTCATTATTTATATACATTTTTATACATATTTTCAAATTATTATTCCTCTTTAATCCCCATATGTCTTTAATTATATATTTTATAGATTAATTTTTCATATGTTTGGCATTTTGAGATTGTTCGATCAGTGATTCCATCCTAGTTCTTGAATAACAGTATCACTCAATAATGTTTTTCTAATGGTTCTATAAGATATATGTTTATCAAATTACATATATTATAACAAACAAAAAACCAAATGAGTTCATATCATTTTTAAATATTTACCATTGAAATAATATTCCACTATAAAAATGTCATTTATCTTTAAAATTTATTATCATTGTTTACTTCTGATTTCATTTTTATAAGGAAGTTTTTTAAAGTCTTGAATCATTCACAAAAAAATAAATTAATATAAGTTTTATAATGTAAATTAAAATAGAAATTTATTAGTATCCATAAATGACATAAGTTTATCAAAATAAAGGCATTTAGCTAGGTATGGTAAATGCAATATGGTAAATCATATTATTCAATTGTGTTTAAAACAATGGGAAAAGAATTAAATATTTTAATTTTTTAAAAATATATATTACAAATAATAAACTTCATTATCTAATATTTTAGACATTAATTAATTTAATGGAAAATGTAATAGAATAATTGAAATGAAAAAACATGTTTTTAATAAAAAACTAATATTTCATTATAGAAATAGATTATGAAAATGTTTTGATGAGTGAAAACTAAGAAATATCTATTTTACTCGAGATAAAATATAAAATTATAATATTGAAATAAATTCTTTTATTATTATTGATATCATATTTATAAATATTTGTTATAATAAAATCTCATGTAGAAGAAGAATTACGAAACTGTTATTTTAGAAAAGGGGTTACAAAAAATCTATCTCTGAATTGTAATAGATGATATTATAGAAATGATGGATAAAATTATAATAATAATCTAATAATTTATAAATTGAAAAATTAAGTGTGTTTTTATGGGGATAAACAACAAATTAGTGTGGTGTAAAAGTTTTGGATCCTCTCATTTTTTATGCGATAACCAACTATGGATTGAGTATACTTCTTTAATAGGGATAATGTTTTTCAAAATATGGTATCACTATTGGAAAACTTCCTTATACCCACAGTTTTTCTGAAAACCGTGGTTATGGGGCTAATATGGGAACCTATACCCACGGTTTTTGAAAACCGTGGGTATAGGTCACTTATACTCATGGTTTGGAAAAAAACTAAGTGTATAGATTTTTTTTGAAGACATATACCCACCGTTTTGAAAAAACGTGGGTATATGTGTTTTTTTTCAAGTCATATACCAACGGTTTTGTCAAAACCGTGGGTATAGGTATTTTTTCGAAGTCTTATACCCACGGTTCCTTGAAACTGTGGGAGTTGGTTTTTTTTTGAAAACCTATACCCATGGTTCATTAAAACCATCAGTATAGATTTCCTACGTTATTTCGGGGACAAAAAACTTGCACGGGAAAAAAATTTATTTGGATGGAAAACAATTTATATTAGTATATTTACAAAAACAAAAATCGGAATACTTATAGTACATTTAGTCTGGTTGGTGAGTTTGTGTACTTAAAGTCTCCCAGTTCTGTGTTCAAATCCGCGTATAGTTTTTTATTTGAGAAATGAATTTATTAATATAATTAAATAAATGTATCAACATATATGCAGAAAATTTTTCTTGTGTAGCTGGTTAAGCGTGGGTTCTATACGTGGCAGGTCCCTCTTTCGATCTATGATTTCAACATTTTTAGATACGTGGTATTGAATTAACATAATACCGAATATATATATATGTACCAGAAGAGTAATCGGCTGGGTTGGTTAGCATACTTCGATCCGCTACTAGGTGTCGCGGGTTCAAAACCCGCGAACTACTTCATTTTAAAAAAGAAATCACTACAGTTCTCAAACCATGGGGTATTTCATTGCCAGCATGTCCAAGTGCATGCCATGCTAGTGGCCATCATATGCCCACGATTTCTCCAAATCGTGGGTATAAGTAAAAACCCTATCCCGACACCACTCAGTGCCACGGTTCCCAAAACCGTGGGTATAGCCTATACACACAGTTTGTGGGGCTATACGCATGGTTTTGAACCATGGTTATAGGGTAGTTTTCTAGTAGTGTATTTGACTGTTGGTATCAAAATATTATAGATGATTTTTTTTGAAATTTTTAAAGGAAATGTTTTCTTAATGTGAAGATAAATGGGTTGAGGAGGGGTGTTTATATATCTATGGGGAAGGAATAATATATACTAATATGTTGATTATGTTTTGAAATTGTCCAAAGAAATTTATTAGTATTTATTATAATTTCATTTATTTGTTTATGGTTAAACAAATATGGTTTATATTTCATTAATACTAATACAGAAATAAATCTAATCAGGCAGAACATAATTCATGGTAAATAATAAAAAATGTTTTTTGAACAAAATAAAACATATGATTCAATATTTCAAATAATTTTTTATAAATTAGATTTATTAATTAAAAAATATAATTTGTATCCTAAAATCCATTTTATTTCCATAAATAATTTTCATTCATTTTTTGGTCATATTGATTAGATGATGTGTTTATAAAACTGTGATATTTCTAAAATGTAAATATACATTTCTCAACAAGAAATCAACTATTTCTAAAGAATATTCAAAAAAATCCATATGATATTCAATATTTTAATTGAAAAAACTGATTTCAATTTTATTCTATTAAAAATTTTAAATTATTTAATTTATTATTATAATTAATTAAAAAATACAATGAAATAGAAGAAGAACAAAAACATATTCAAATTGAAAATATATAATTGTTTCATAAAATGATAAAATTACTTATAAAGAAATAAAAATAATAAAAATTAGTATATGACTATTTAACTATCTTATGTATCTATTTATAAAATATCCAATAATTAGTTGACTATTAACTAAATCATTACAGAAATTAATTTTAGGAAAAATTATTTACAATCTAAATAAAAATAAGTACATAACATGAATTAAAAAAATTATTTTACATGTATAAAGATATTAAAATAAATCAATTATTTTCAATAAGGGAATAAAACAATAATATGTATATATGAAAATAAATATTTTTTATATATTAAGTTATAACATGAATTTTAATTAATCATAATATATATTTAATCAAAATTCAATGTTATATATTATCTTCAAATGATTTTGGGATCTCATAAAGACTACGCTAAATGGATAATGTATCAGATATATAACGACTGGCATAATGGACATACCTCTACCTATATATAATCAAAACTATTAATTTATCACTTCACCCTCAAAATTACAATCATTTTTAATCAGATCAATCATCTTTCTTTAATTATAAATTTTATTACCATCTGTATTATATATCATGAATACATGTAATTTATTCTTATAGTTTATTTGATTATTTTATATTATTACCATATTATACTAATCATGGTCTTACATAATGTATTTAATTCATGATATATAATTATTATATTTTTTTTATTTTTCTTTTATCATAATTCATATTTCATTATATTTAATATATATATATATTATGACAAAATATTGCATGATGAATCATAGATTATTAATTTTGGGAATATCTCTCTTAACCTTTATAAATCACTTCAATGAATAAACACTCACCTTTTTAATATTTCTCTGGAAATAGGTATAGAAATTCAATGCCTCTGATTTATTACTTATAACTAGGGTACATATAATCCATGTAAAATGATTAATAAAAAATAAAAAAATTAACAATTTTAATTGTCTTAATTATCATATATCAAAAAATATTTTCATAACAAGTTACAATAGATGGGACATTTTAATTTCCATCTTATTCGATGAAAAGATAATGACATTCCCCATTTTGAATATAAAAAATCCAATAATTAACAATTTTTAGCATAAAAGATTGACAAATATTTTTTAATTGAGTAATATTTTTCATGTTATATTTTCCATGGACATCATGTATTCATTTTGATAACTCATTATCCACCTAGAATATGACATGAAAAGGATTATTAGTGCATCACTCATAAATTAATTAATTTATTTCTAATATTCCTCAAACCATAACATCATTATCCACTAACCATTTAACAAAACACTAATCTGTTCAAAACATCACACCATTTAAATATATAAAAATTTGAGACACACATAGAAATATGTTCTTCCACCCTTCAATATAATGTTTACTCTTCACCATCAGAATTCTATCCACAATATATATTATAATAAATCATTATATGTTTACTGTCTAATAATTTATAAATGTAACTAATAATTTGATTCAACTTTGATAATGATTTATAAGTGTCAGATATCTTTTTATATGATATGGACACCAAGACAACAGAATCCAGAGGATTTTATATTGTGATTTTATTAGTGATAATTTCACCATAAAATATTTTTCTTTTTTGGTATTACATTAATTTTGATCTTTTTTATTATTATAATCCATATTCAATAATGATTATCATATTGAAAAAAATTATTTTCATTACGATACAGTTGGTCACACATTCCACAAAAATTGTTTCCATTTCTTAAATTAATTCTTAATCACAAATTCATAACTTTTTTATTTATATTGATCATCTCATCATTGTGATTATTTATATCCACTTACCTCTACCATTAAATATTTTAGAGTCATAAAAACAAATTCCAATGAATTATTCTATTAATATAATATTTTTTGGATTAACTCAGAACAATGTTAATAGAAAAAACCTAAAAATTATCATCCATAAACTGATTTTTTTCTAAGCACTGTCAAATATTGAAAAACGATAATTTATCATATAATCTTAGACCCAGGTTTCAAATAAATTTTTTTAACATTAAAAGACACTCTAAAAATTATCCTAGTTCAATGAATTTATAAAATAAAAATTTATAAATTATTTTTCATTCATGTGGACTTTTTATAATTTCTATTTTTAGTTAATTATATTTATTTTACCCCAACCATCACATCCATTGACTTTAACATCAAATAGTAAATTATTTTTATTTTGATAAGTCATTTTACAGATTTTGGGTAGGATAATATATGATCTTCCAAATTATCAACCATCATATATACTTTATTAAGCCTAATGATTCCCTACAATGTTATTGGAACCATATATGAAAATATCATGAATTAAAAAATGAACAAGTTTATTAATTTTCATTATATAGTAGATTTTTTTCAATTTTTACAACCTTTTTATTTTTTTAAAAAAATATTCTATATTATCTTTCTATTTATTTTCTTCTAGATATAACATCACATGTTCATTATGCTTTAATAAGATTTATTCTTTTTCCTTATGTGAATAAGTAATATATTCGATGTCCAAAAATAACTATTATAATTATAAATACAAATCCATATCTTTGAAATTTTTGAATGTTTCTCTTCCAAATAAAGTTTAAATAAATAATATATCTTAGTTTTATTATCCAATTAGTCATATATATCTTCTTCAAAAATGAGATCAATATCATTCACTATAAATATAAAAGAAATTATTGTATAATACTTGATATTACAACTTTAGTTTCATCATTAACACTTTATTCATTAAAAATATAAAATTAAATTATCATTTAATATATAAGAAAATTTCTCATATCACCTTATAAAAACACTGAATTATTAATTTTAAATGATTTTAATTTGATGAACATTGTATAGAAACATCACATTTTTCACCTTATCCTTCAAAAAACATCATGAAATTGAAAAAATTATGTCTTAATAATCCACAATGCAGAAACTATTATATAAGGTTTCCTTAGTAAATTCCATTACTGTCCCATTTACATATTGAGATATATAACATATCAGTTGAAATAATTCCATAATATATTTTTCATACACCTAATTCAATTGAGTATCACTATAATATTATAAGAAATTTGGCACCTTTAAGAATGAAAATATATTTCCCTTCCCTCCATACCATTTTTCTAAAGGGTGACTCCATTCCTAATTTCCTATAAATTTAATGTTATTTATAATTCATTAAATTAAAATTTTTCATCTTCCATTTACAAATTGTTGATAAATATTGACCAATATATTACAATGAAATATAATGTATCATTGTGATTTTTAATTATATATAATTTTCATAACCACATTATTAACTCCTTTGAAGAATTCCTCACTCGATTCATCATTATGTATATGAATGACTTAAAATTTGAAACAAAATATATATATTTTTATTGTTTATGTTTTCATTCCCAATAAATATGCTAAAAAATGATCATATATTAATTTAACTAAAATAATCCTGTGTTCAGTGCAAACACGTTATATTAATATTATAATGACCCTGAATTTTAGTGGAATGTTTTATTTCATAAATACATGGGAATTTTACATGTCTGTGAAAACTGATAGGGCATGATTACGTGGCCCGGTGTTCCCAGAATAAATTTATCATGTTCTGTTCGGGTACGTTTAGTAAATGTACGAGCGAGATTTTATAATATTTGAATAGGTGCTCCAAATTGAAATCTGTGGGCACCGTAGAACTCGCAGCACTAGTTTTCGCATAAGGAGACTTTCATCTCGATGACAGTTGGTCGAGAATAAATGATAGATTTTGGGTTTTCCTGTAAAAATGATAACATAAAGTGATCTACACTTTATTTTAATTGAGTCTCTATTTGGTTTGTGGTAGATAAAACCTCCTCATGGAGGTTTGTGGTTGGACCACCAAACTTTAACCTCCCATGAGAGGTTATGGTCATAGGGGCCACCCAAACTCAACCTCCCATGAACGGATTAATGTGGTGGGGACCACACGGGGACAAACGACCCCTTTAAATGGGAGGAGAGTATAAACTCTCAACTCTCTCGCATTAATGAGGGAGAGCCTATTGACCTTACCTTAATTTATTTGGTGCCAACTCCCCAATTAATTTGTGCCAACACACATGGATTAATTAAGGGGGCCATGTATTTAATTCCTCATTTTTGAATTTTGTTCTAACACCTAAAATAATAGATCTATTATTATTTTTTGGGATGGAATTTTTCATTACAGTGAAAACCATGCGTGTTTCGAGGAAGGGATTATTGGTAGAAAGCCCTAACTATGAAATATTTCCAACAAAGAATGAAAAACACCGACGATCCTTCTTCGACTTCTTCCATAGACACCAACCGATGTGGATCATCTTCCATAGCCGACGCAGCTCGGGTTTGGAAGCGTGCGATAGACACGAAGAACGATGATTCACTTTGTCTACATTCCGTTACACTGTCAATGAACGACGAACAACAATCCAAGGTTGGGGGGTTTATTATTTGCTGATGTTATTCCTTTTCTTATCATCTTCAAAATGATTAGATAGGAATTGTTTTTAGGTATGTTATTGTTCATTTGTTTTTCATCTTGAGCCAAGTGATACCTCCATAAACGCGGAGGGTGCGGGCCAACGTAACATGGCATGACATCCTCCATAATTTTTTTCTTCTTCTGGAATTCTTCGACGAGGCGACGAAGGAGGTGGCGACAAAGGCTGCACTACCCGCGGCCTCCACAATCCACGCCGGCCCGAGCCCCACCGAACCGGCCTACCTGACCGCTTCCCAGCCGCCGGCCGGCAAGGCCGCTCCCTACCCGGTGCCATCCCGGTAGCCTGCCAGCTTGCCGACGCCCTCCAGGCTGCCCTTCCCGCCTTCTCAGGCTACGCCCCGCCTGCCCGGCTGTCCCGCCGGCTTGCCCATGCTACCGTCCGGTGAGCCTGACCACCCCGCCCGCCTGCCCAGGCCGCCGCCCACCTTCCCTGGCCTCCCCAGGACACCTCCCGGCCCCCACGCTGCCTCTTTGACCTACCTCTGCTGCCCTCGGCCTACCCAGCCGCCCCACCGGCCAACCCAGGACGCACCCCGGTTCCCGACCGAACTGGCCGAGCCGCTCCGGCCTTTCGATCCAACCTACGGCCTCCGTCCCGGCACCGCTGGCCGATCCATCTTGGCCTCTCGGGCCGGGCTGCCCGAAACGCGCCCCTCGTGGAACTGGCCAAACTGAACCGGTCGCGCCCTCTTGGCAGAGTCGCGCCCCTCGCAGCGACCTCCGAGCCGAATTGCTGACATGGCCTGTTGGGGTGGGCCCAGTGGGCCAGGCCGAACCTAATATGTTGGCCCACCCAATGGGTTGGGCCATACCCAACAGGTCTGACCGGGTCGACCCAGACTGTGTCGGGCCGAGTCGGTCCGACTGGGTTGGACTTGACCAAGGCCCACTACCGGCCTTTCTTTCATTGGCCATATCATTGGCACTGGGCGACCGTTCGACGAACCGTCAGCGGCACTGGTTTTCTTAAAGCATGGAAGTCTCTTTTAGTATTCCCCACCGGTGTTCGGGGTAATGTTGAGATACGGTCGAGTTGGATCATAGAAGAATCCAAAACAGCCAACAGGACTAAAAAACTTATAACTCACAGACAGTGCGTTTGATTGACGCGATGTCTCTTGCATAGAGACACCTATGATGAGGCAGGAATCTGAGATACTTCTACATGGAACTTCATGATATTTGGAGAATAAAGCAGTAGCTCATGGAGGAGATCCTTACAGGGGAGAGCAGACAAGGTACGAAGACCTATTTGCTGACTGAGACTTGATGACTGATGATCGAGTGACTCAGAGTGACACATATGGACAATTGGGGAGCACCTAGTTGTAGCGGGAGACCCGCAGCGGAGGAGCACCTGGTTGTGGCAGCAGACCTGCGGTACTCTTCCAGAGGAGTACCCTTGCAGGCTATGAGGGGAAGTGCATGGTTGTGGCGGAAGACCCGCGGTGGGGAGCACCTATGTGTGAGTGCGGCATACCGAAGGTACTCGACAGGTGGAGTCCCTCAGCAGTTCAAGGTTAGTTGGAAGCTCCTCTGTGTGTTCTGGCTGGCCCACTATACTCGATAGAGGAGGAGTTCTCCAGCAGTCGAGGGTTCATATTGATAATATCCCTAGAATAAAATCCCAGTTGAGCTGAATCAGTAACTTTTGTGTTTACCTCATGATTGGATGGATTACTTGATAACCTAAGTATACATATGGGAATATTACTAAGTAAGGTTATCTATTTAATTCATACATTTTGGTTTATGCATGTTGGATTTTCTGAGGCCTTGAGGGTCTCGAGGTCCCTACTGATTATCTTTATACTCACCCCTGCAAAGACTATGCCCGCACATCGTTGTGTTGGTTGTAGAATACGGACATTGCTGACTGAGGATGAGAGTAACAGGACTGGAAGGTACCCAGAGGTGGACTACAAGAGAAGTCATTACACTGAGAAGACTGACAAACATGGAGTGATGAGGAGGTGATCAGTACCTACACTTCTAGTAGGAATCCTTAGAGGATGACCCAGTTGCTGCTCTACCATTTTATTCAGTTGTACTTTTTTTATTTATTCTTGTACTTTACAGTTGGGATTGTATTTCTGGCCACTTTACTTTTCAGTACTACATTTTTATATAGTTTTACTTAATGTTTTTCTTCTAGCTTATACTCTTTTTTGTGTGATATAATTTATAAAGGCAATGCCTTCCATGGTTTAGGTATTTACATATTTTGTGCTAGTTTCCAGCCCCTGGCCTATGGATAGTGGGCTTGGGGTAGTAATGGCACGGGCCTCGGGGGTAGGGTCGTGACAAATTGGTATCGAAGGAGTTGGGTCTACTGCAGAACCTAGGAATCTGAACCTTATTTTCTATGAAGTAATAGTGTTTAGGGTATGGAGTGCTGTTTTTAGTTCAGGGAGTCTAGTGCTGGTGTGGTGGCCGACGTATCTATACACCAGGACCTTAACTTCTGATTTCTAACTCAGTGTATGAAAAAATGGATTGCGTGTGCGTTTTTAAAGGTTTCCATTAAGTCATCTCAACCAGGTCAGCTCACCATGTATAGTCTTTTGACCGTGTCTCATCTATTTCATTCAAGATTCCTCCCTGTAAGTGAACATGTAGATCCCCGAGAGTTGTACGTGTAGATAGCCCACCAAGTGATGAGTCCTTGGTGTAGATACATATTTTAGTGGAGGAACTAGAGGTACCACAAACGATTATGCCACTGATTCCAACACCCCAAGTAGAAAACGATTCATGTTTCTTGAGTGCATTTCATGAGTTCTAGTGCTAGAGTCCACCAAGATTTAGGGAAGAGACAGACACACAGTCGACTGAGGATTGGCTGGAGACTTCGGTGAGAGTCTTTAGACTGGTAGGGACACCAGTAGACCTTATGGTGATCCTTGTCACGAGTCTCCTTCAGGTAGTAGCGGGCATATGGTGGAGCCTGATGATCCAAGTGCATGACGAGATGACGCTACTATGGACAGACTTTGAGATCCTGTTTCGGGCAGAGTTTGTCTCAGCCACCCTTTGTGCAGTGCAAATATAGGAGCTACTGCATCTACAGAAGGGTAGCATGATGGTAGCTCAGTACACAGTGAGGTACACTAACCTCTTGCACTACTCCAAAAATATGGTGCGAGACCCATTCATCAGGGCCCAGACCTTTGAGAAGGGGCTCAAACGAGAGATCAGGGCTTCGATGATCTCCCTCAACATCCCAACACAGGTGGGGGTGTTGGAGAGATCCCTCTTAGTGGAGAGATTACTTACTTAGCATCCTCTAGCAGCAAGACCCACCACTAGTGGACATGCAGTGGAGTCTTCTGCAGGAGGTAGTAGACAGATGACGCATAGGTCCAACATGACCAGAAATACAGGTGGACGACCGTACGACTCAGGATCAATTGTGTGGGGCACCCTGGGTAGTGATAGACCTGCCAAGAGCGGGAAGTGTTACTCATGTGGCGGACAGTTTCATATGGCTCATGACTGCCTGACCCACCGTTCAAATAATCACTAGATAGTTGAGGGACATCCCAGGATGAGGTAGAGGTTCGATTGATGTGGTCCGCAGGGATGAGGCTGTCGTGGAAAATGAGCTGATCATGCACCTAGAGGTGGATGCCGTTATGAGGTGTTTCCACCACCACTAGGAGTTACACCCCAACCACAGGGAGCAGGTGGAGAGGCGAGAGCTCAGCTCCAAGCAACTGAGGCTAGAGATTTAGGCACCCATGAGATGATTCGAGAGACGATCTATGTATACTTAACCTTAGTTGTAGTTCTTATATACACAGGTGTCAGTCACTCTTTCATTTCCACTGCCCTCGTTCAGAGTTCGGAGATTCCGATGGAGCTGTTAGCACGATCTTTACTGCTAGAGACTCCTACAAGAGTATACTCGACGATTACGCACTGGTGATGGAAGTGTGAGATTACTCTAGGAGGTGAGAATATCAGCTGGGATCTCCTCGTAGTGGTGTCAAAGACTTAAGATGTCATCTTTGGTATGGACTAGTTATCGACAGTACATTCCCAGATCGACTATATTAGGCGCAGAGTGTTGTGTGTCCGCACGGATGTGACCATGTGTACCTTCCCTGGAGATAAGAGAGTCTTTACAGTACAGGACAAACTTACTCAGAGGAGGGTACAACCGATCAGTAATCAGTTAGCCTGCCTTACCATCGGAGCAGTTTGTGTTGAGAGTCCAAGATATCCTGTAGTGGTGGACCAGTACGTGGATGTTTTCCCTGACGATGTTCTAGGACGACCTCCTTGTAGGGAGGGGGACTTCTACATTGACATGTACCTCGGGATGACACCGATATCTACACCAAAATATCAGATGTCTCCCACAGAGCATTGCGAGCTGCGGGTATAGCTAGAGGACTTATAGGGGATGGGATTCATCTAGCCCGGTTTTTCTCCCTGGGCAGTCCCGATTCTGTTTGCCAAGAAAGAGGATGGAGGCATCAAGATTTGTGCTACCATCGACCAAACCAGGTGACCAGGAAGAAAAATTACCCACTCCCAAGGATTGATGGACTCTTTGATCATCTAATGGGTGCACCGTTGTTCTCGAAGATAGATTTTAGGTCAGGATATCACCAGCATAGAGTTTGAGATGTGGATGTGCAGAAGATGGCCTTCAGGTGTCGATACGGCCATTACGAGTTCTTGGTTATGCATTTCGGAGTAATAAACACTCTAGAAGTGTTCATGGGACTCATGAATAGGATCTTCCATCAATACCTCGATTACTTTGTCATAGTCTTCATCAACAAAATTCTGATCAACTTGACTACTGAGGAGGATCTTTCCAACCATTTGTGGGTAGTTCAGGACACACTCTAAGAGCACCATCTTTATGGTAAGCTCTCGAAGTGCCAGTTCTAGATCCGAGAGGTTTTCTTTATGGTTTATGACATCTCAGAGGATGTAGATGAATTGGATCCAAAAAATATTGTGGTGGTACATGAATGGGAGCCACCCAGGAGTGTGACGAAGGTACGGAGTTTCCTTGGATTACTGGTTACTGCCGGAGGTTCATCCCAGAGTTCTCCAGAGTTGCAGAACCACTATTATCCATGAAGAAGTCGGGAAAACCCTTCATGTGGTTGGAGAGATTCCATCAGATATTTCAGGAGATGAGGCATAGGCTGACTACTGCCCCATCTTGAAGCTTCTAGAGGAAGGCGTATGGTACGTAGTCTACTGTGACACATCGGGGACTGGAATCAGGTGTGTCATGATGTAGGAGTGAGTAGTGATCACATATGGTTCTCGGCTGCTGAGACAACATGAGAAGAACTATTCTACCCATGACCTGGAGTTAGCAGTAGTGGTCTTCTCCTTGAAGATGTTGTGACACTATCTGATGGGATATCTTTTTACCGTGTAATCTGATCACAAGAGTCTCAGGTTTATCATCTCTCAAATGTACATGAACCCGAGACAGTGAAGTTTTCTTGACTTCCACTAGGACTATTACTTTGAGATAGTCTATACTCCTGGGAAGGGGAGCGTTTTTGCAGATGCACTCAGCAAGAGGTCTGGTATACAGCTACATGGTGAGGCGACAGAGTAGATGGCCGCTTTATAGATATCCTTTGTGCACCGAGATGGATCAATATTCCTTCAATCTCTTATATTCACTCCCCCACATCGTCAGTGAGTCAGCGAGGCACAACATGAGGACGCTGACTACGAGGCATGACATGATCAAATATCCATTGGGATGTCACCACATGGATTCTCTAAAGGTGAGGATCACGTCATCCTCTTCGGAGGACGTACTATGCTGCCAATGTCACTTTAAAAGGAAGTGTTGATGGAGTTACACACATATCCTCTAGTGTTACATCTAGGAGTGGAAAAGATGTACCAGGACCTTCGATAATAGAGCTGGTGGCCAGTTATGAAGAAGGCAATAGCGTAGTTTGTCTCTCGATGCCTCACTTGTCAGCAGGTGAAGTCAAAGCATCAGGTACTAGAAGGCTTGGTTCACCCTTTAGAGGTCCCATAGTGGATGTGGGATGGGATATACATGGACTTCATGACTAGACTTCCACGTACATCTTGGGATCACGACTTGATTTGGGTGATCGTTGACCGACTCAACAAGTTGGCTCACTTCCTACTGATCAGATAGCAGGGTTTATTAGTGATCTTGGGATGCCTCTACAAGTAAGATCTTGGGCGGCACCATGGAGTACCTTCATATATTTTCTCTGATCAGGAGGCAAGGTTTACTTCCCAGCTATGGAAGGGGTTGTAAGAGGCTTTCGGGACACAACTTCATCTGAGCACCACCTTCCATGCTCAGATGAATGGCTTGACTGAGAGGACCATTTAAACACTCGAGGACATGCTACGTGTATGCTTCCTCAATTTTGGTCACATCTAGGAGCACCACTAACCATTTGGTGGAGTTCACATGCAATAATAGCTATCACTCCACCAATGGGATTGCACCTTTTGAGGCCTTATATGGTCGACCTTGAAGATCACCACTGTGCTGGACAGACCTAGGGGAGTTAGCACATGTGGGATAGGAGATGGTATGAGCTACCATAGAGATGGTGACAATCATCCAATTTTGGATGGGGATTGCACATAGCAGGCATAAGTCATATGCCGATAGTAGACAGAGACCTCTGGAGTTTGAGGATGGTGACCATGTCATTCTACAAGTCATACCCCAATGAGGTTTACAGAGATTTGGATGAGGCATAAATTTATCTCTGTGTTTCATCGGATCTTTCCAGGTTCTCAGTAGAGTAGGCGAGGTGGATTACCTCCTTTCTCTTCTTCCTTAGTTGCACTGCGTGCATGATGTCTTCCATGTATCAGAGCTAAAGAGATACATGCATGACCCTTCTCACATCATCGACCATGGGGAGATGGATGTTAACGTTTGGGAGACTTTTACGATGGTTCCAGTGGAGATTGATGATCGAAAGGAGCATGTCCTTCATGGACAGTCGATACCTCTGTTGTATGTTCGTTGGCAGCATAAGCACCTCCAAAAGAGAACATGAGAGTGGGAGGCTCAGAGGTGTGCTCAGTACCTCCATTTGTTCCCATAGTTCGAGTTGTATCTTATGGGGAGATAACACCCTGATGTGGGGATAATGTAAAGACCCATATTTTCCATGGATATTTTTTTCTTAAATACATGGTAATTTTACGAGTCCGCGAGAACTAACGGCACCTGATTCCGAGGCCCAGTGATCCCAGAATCAATTTTTGACAATTTTTTTCCGCATATGTTCAGTAAACATATGAGAGAGATTTTATAACTTTTGAACCGATTCTCGGAATTGAAATTTGAGGGCACTGTTGAACTCACAGCACCCGTTTTTTTCTTTAGGATACTTTCACCTCGACGAAATTGGACAAGAATAAAAGTTAGATTTTGGGTTTTCATGGGAAATTAATAAAATAAAGTGAGTTACACATTATTTTATTTCATACTCCATTTGGTGTGTGGTGGATCAATCCTTGACCAGGAGGTTGGAGGTGGGACCAAAACACCTTATCCTTCCATGAATGGTTATAGTGGTGGGTCCCTCCTGAACTCAACCTCCCATGAGAGGATTAATGTGGTACCGACCACATGTGGCTAAATGACCCCAATTAATGGGAGGATACATTACCCTCTCCACTCTACATCATTAATGAGGGAGAGCCTCTTGAACATCCCTTATTTATTTGGTGCGAACTCCATAATTAATTCTTTCCAACACATGTGGATTAATTAAGGGGTTCCATATAATTAATTCTCCATTTTTGAATTTTTTACCAACACCTAAAATAGTTGATCTATTGTTATTTTTGGGATAGACTTGTTCATTATGGTGGAGACCATGGGAGTTTTGAGGAGATAGTTATTGGGAGAAGGCCCCAACGAAGAACTATCGCCAACAAATAATGAAGAAAACCAACGATACTTCTTTGACTTCTTCCCTGAACACCTACCGGCATTAAGCATCTTCCACAACCGACGTAGCTCGGGTTTGGAAGCGTGCGACAGTCATGATGAACGATGATTCTCTTAATCTACTTTCTGTGACTTTGTCAATGAACAATGAACAACAATCAATGGTATGGGTTTATTACTTGATGATGTTATTCCTTTTCTTATCATCTTTAATACAATTAGAACGGTATTTTTTGGGGATATGTTATTGCTCATCTGTTTCTCTAGATGAGCCAAGTGATACCTCCCTAGACACAGAGGGTGCGGTCCAACCTAACCTAGACTGACATCCTCTGTCGATTTTTACATCTTGTGGAGTTTTTAGACAAGGCGATGAAGGCGGTGATGACAAAGGCCCCGCAACCCGCGACCTCTGAGAACCGCGCTGGCCAGCGCCATGCAGAACCGGCCTGCCTGGCCGCTTCCCAGCTGCCGGCCAGCCTGGCCGTGCCCTACCCGGTGCCCTTTCGACCTCCTTGTCAGCCTGCCTAGGCCACCCCTGGCCATCCCATCTGCCCCACCGGCCTGCCCAGGCCGCCAGCCAGCCTAGGCCGCCCCCCGGGTTACCCAGCTGCCCCACTGACATACCCAGGCCGCACCCCAGTTCCCGGCTAAACTGGTCGAGCTGCGGTAGCCTACTGAACTGGAAAGTGGCCTCCCTTGCGGCACCGCTAGCTGTACTAGCTTAGCCTCTCGGGCCGAGCTGCCCAAACTGCACCCCTCGCGGCGCTGGCCAAACTAAACTGGCCGCACCCTTTGGGCTGAGCTGCGCCCCTCGCGGTGACGTCTGAGACGAACTGCCAAAGTTGTCCTTTAGGCGGGGCCCAGCAGGCCGGGCTGAACCTAACAGGATGGCCCACCCAATGGGTCCGACCAGACCCAATAGGTTTGACCGGTTCAACCTAGATCGGGTCGGCCCAGACTAAGTCGGGCTGAGTCGGTCCGACCAGGTCAGACTGAAACCATGCCAACTACCAGCCTTTAATTTCATTGGCCATATCATTAGCACTGGACGACCGTTTGATGAACCATCAGCGCCACTAGTTTTCTAAGAGCATGATGGTCGCATTGAGTATACCCCCTAGTGTTCAGTGTAATCATGAGATATCGTCAGGTTGGATCGTACACGAATCCAACTGGGCCCTTGGGACTAAAAAGCTTATAACTCACAGACCGGACATCCGATTTACGTGCCGTCTGTTGTGTTGAGGCCACTATGATGAGGCAGAAATTTGAGATAATTCTACATTGGACTTCATGACAGTAGTAGTATCATTCAAAAGCTCAAGGAGCAGAGTCTTCCAGAGGAGAGCAGACATAGTATGGAGACCTAGTAGCTGGTTGAGACTTAACGACTGATGATCGAGTGACTCAGAGTGACTCGTATGGCCCAGTGGGGAGAACCTGGTTGTGGCGGCAGCCCCACGGTGGAGGAGTGCCTGGTTGTGGCTTAAAACCTGTGGCACTCAATAGGAGGAGAACCTTTGTAGGCTTTGAGGGGGAGCGCCTGGTTGTGTCGGCCGACCTGCGGTGGGGAGCGCCTCTGTGTGAGTGCGGCAGACCCACGATACACGATAGGAGGGGTTTCTGAGTAGTCCAAGTATAGTGGGAAGAGCCTATATGCGATGGGGCAGGCCCACTGTTCTCAATAGAGGAGGTTTTTCTAGCAGCCGATGGTTCAGTTTGATATTATCCTTAGAAAAAAAATTCTACTTGATCTGATTCCGTAACATTTGTGTTTACCTAATTATTGAGATGAATTACTTGATAACTTATGTATATGTGTGGGAATATACCTATGTGAGGTTATCTGTTGAATCCATACATTTTGGTTTATCCTTTTTGGATTTTTTGAGACCTTGAGGGTCTCTGGATCCTAACTGTCTATCGTTATAGTTACCCCTGCACGGGCTATGCCTGCACCTCGATTTGTTGGTTGCAGACGACGAACAACGCTGACTGAGAATCATAGTATTAGGAATTAATGGTACCTGGAGGTGGAACTTATGACAAGTAGGTACACATAGTAAACTGATAGATGTCTAGTGCTGAGGAGGCGATCAGTACCTACCCTTCAGGTAGGAATCCCCGGAGGATGAACCAGTAGCTGCTATACCATTTTATTCAGTTGTACTTGTTTTTCATTTGTTCTAGTACTTTACATTTGGGCTTGTATTTTAGGGCCCTTTACATTTCAGCACTCCTTTTGTATACAGTTTTACTTAGTGTTTTTCTTACAGTTTACACTCTATTGTGTGTGTGATAAATTATAAAGGCAATGCCTTCCCAGTTTTAGGGGTTTACACATTTGGTGATAGTCTCTAGCCCCTGGCCTATGGAAGGCAGGCTTGGGGTAGTCACGACATGGGCCTCACGGGACGGGTCATGACATATATGATTAATGATTTTACTCCAAGCATAGCCATATTTTTCTAAATTCATTAAATCAATCATAGTCATCTTAACAGAATACACATGATGAATATACCAATTTATTATCACTTTTATAATTTCCAAACCAATTGATAGTAGATATAGATTCATTCAACCCTTTCAAATGAAATAGTTCATTACATAAAATATAGAATATATCATTATATTCACTATATTAGTTAGGCCTATTATAGATAAAGATATTTAAATTTTACTCTTGTTAATTTAAAAGAATAATTCTCACTCCAATATTTATATAGGATGGTGATTTTGTTGTATGAATGTAACATACAATGAAATGTATTTATGTATATCTATAATAAAATTGTTGTTTTATTCATCTATAATTTACATAGAGGGTTGGATTAGTGAATACAACTTTTTTCATTCCATAACTCAGAAGCCATCATTATTTGATATGGAAAACTACATGAATATAGTGTTGAATTTATTTAATAATTTTTATTACATACAAATAATTTTAATCACATAATTCAGAAACAGCATACACACAAAAATAAAAATTCATGGGGTGTAGTTAATTTTCATGGGTAAATATTAAATAAAATTGGCAACACCCTTATCATGATTTTAGAAATATGATACCACAAGGTTTAAAAATCAACATAGATTGGAATTTTAGAATTCATTACTAATATAAAAATAAAACAATATGCCTATCAATTTAACTAATCAACTATCAAGTAGAAAAAAATATTTCATTCAATATGTGTAAATATGTGATTCTTAAACCCAAAAAAAATTTATATTCACTCCCACTTATCATTACCTGTGCACAATCAATATTTTTTATAAAATTGAAACTGAAAAAAATATTTAGAAATACAATTTATTTTTCACATAAACATAATGGTTTTATTATGAAACTGTCTAATAATATACCTTTATAAAAAATAATGGTCTAAGTGCATCACTTAACTTTCAAAATTTGTCATCATTCTTTTCAAGAGTATCCTCAATATTTCCATGATCTTTTTTTTCAAATTCAATATATAATTTTATCAATATTTCTTACAAGATAACTTTTTTTAGGTGTATTATTTTTCATATATATAATTGACACATCAAAATTGCTCATCAGTATAATGATTATACTATTAATCAGAAATATTTTTATTTTCAAGTACATAATTTTTTATAAACACCAATGTTTTTTATATTCACAAATACAACATCAATTCCTAGCATGTGTAGCATTCCATATCAAATAAACTAATTCTTGATATATTTTTCATTATATTTTAAAAAAACCTCAATTTATAATGTTAATATGATTTTTAGGATTATATTACCCATTTGTTAAAAAATATTATATCCCTTTGGACAATGTAGAGAATAACATTTTATGACACTCGTCATTTACATTGAAAAAAGAATATTGTAGTTGATATAATCCAGACAACATCCTAATAAAATGGAGAATTTTCCGTGATAATTTGATAATGAAATTTAAACAGAAAAGTGGACATAATATATCTTTAAGAAAATTTTAATAATCTTTTGATAGAGATAATGTGTTGTTTTTAGGGTTGATTTAAGAAGCCCAATAGAATGATGAAATTATTTTATATATTCAGAATATAGGGAAAACATCACACAATTTTGATCATAACCCATTAAATATGGTTAAAAAATATGAAATTTAGTTTCTGAAATTAATATTAAATTTCATTCACATTTTATTCTTATATAAAACCAAAAAATATTCCATCTACATGATTGTTTAGTAAAACTCTTGAGGGGATATAAATATTATTGAATATCAGGTTAACAATTGAAATTTCTATATTACTTTATCATTCACTATATTATGAATATATAAATATATTGTTAGGATGTGAACTGATGGGGGGTTGAGGTGAGTCTTATAAAATTAAAATTTACGGTAGTAGTGGTGTTGATGTTGGGAGGATGTATTGTATGTCATTGATGTAATTTTAGGCTGTTGAGTTGTCTTTTAATACTACATTGTCACATACATAGTTTATTTTAAATATATTTTTATTTTAATTTCCATTAATTCTTTGATTTGGGGGGTTTCCAAAGTTTTTATGGAGAATAGGTGAGTTTTTATGAATTGGGCCAAACCGTGAGCCCAATTCCAGATTTAAAAAAAAAATTGTTTGTTTTATAACATATTAATTTTTTAATACTTTTCACTCATTCCAACTCTAAAATGTCCTCCCCTGATATATTAACACCACAATTAAAATTTGGAGCCTTTGGAAATCCATAACCAAGGTGTATATCGGTTTTTATTTAAGGTATTGGGCCTGCCCGAAAGCCCAATTCCAGTTTTAAAAATAAAATTTGATTAATTAATAACTTATTCATTTTTGAGGGTGTTTCGGTGATTCCAAGCCCCGAACATGACCCTTGAACCCATTCGCGCATCCAATATCCTCCCACACTCTTTTCAGCTCATTTGCATCGTGGTTTAGGTCGAACCTTCTGAAGAACTCAAATTTCGGGCAGTTTTATAAAGGTAATTTGTTTCCTTCATAACTCCTTCGATTATTACTCTCTTTCCACCATTAAAATTCCTAAATTATCTACCTACCCTTTTTCGAACATCCCTTGAAGGTTTGAGTATTTCAAAAATCATCTATTTGTATTTTTGGGGGCGATTTCTAAACGATATTTTAAGTAAGTTGTTCTCCTCCTTTCTTCTTTCAATTTGTTTAGGGTTACATCCAATTTACATAGTGTTTCTTCCCTTATCATTGAGGTTCCTAATGTCTAGTAAGTAGGGTTTAAAAATTAGGGTTTTATCTTGTGTTTCATGGTCTTAAATTCTGGCTTTAGGTATGGTTTACCTTCCTTGAGCTGCGGCGGTGGTGCGTTTGAGTTTTCACACATAGGATTCAAGGGTTTCCTTGGTTTTGGTAGGTGATTCCATTGTGTATGAAATCTTTGTGAATTGGATACTGTTTTATGGTATTTTCATGCTTATTAAATTTTATTATTTCTGAAAAATATGGTTTTAGTGGTGTTCGTATTTAAAATTAATCCTAAAGGCCAACTTCATGTGAAATTGGGGGTTTTCATAGAAATGTTTTATTAGTTTAATTGGGGATACCCTATAAGTAACTAGTTGTTTTTATTGAACTATAATAGGGATAAAAATATTGTTTTTAATGATTGTACCTTGTGTTTATTGCTGAAAAATCTGGTTTTAATGATGTTCGTGAACCACAAGAAATTCAAAGAGTTGTGTTGTGTAAAAATGGAGACTTTGCAATGATGCCGTTTCTTGAATCATATGGGGTTGCCCTAAAAATGATTTTGTGTTTTCACTGAAATGTAGTAGGATTCCATTTATGTTATGGAAACATAAATATTTGCACATAGTATGCAAGTGAGGTCTATAAGGAGTTTTGTGTCTGAAACACTACGAGATTTTGAGGAATTGTTTTATGAAAAATCTAAGTGTTTTTTGCGTATTTTAAGTGGTATAAAATGTGATAGCTACTGTATTGGTTGTGATTGCCTAGTAATGTTGTTTTATATGAAAATTTATTTATGTTTCATGCTGAAATTTATTGATCACAAAAGGGGAATCCCAGGTACCTAGGTGGGGCGAATTTGTACTAGTACGACTATTGGACCGGATAGGTTTTGTCCCTGTTTCACATAGAATTTGGATAAAGACAAATTTAACTAAACTATTTGGATGATTATTGGGGACCACTAGGTTATGGGTACGTTCTCTACTAGTGGCTCGTGCTCAATAAAGGATTTTTCTATGGTTACTTTACACCGAGGTATGAGGTACATAGGGTCCAAGACAACCTAGTGCCTAGGGGTGTTCCCAATGTTGATGCTCATTGGATTTTTAGTATTTACCCATGACTTATGGTGTGTTTGGAAGTAAATTAAAGTATCTAACATTTATATTTTAATGTGTTAATATTCTGAAAATTTTGGATTGGAAACTATTTTCAATTAGAGGTTTCATTTCTTGAAATTTTAACACTACTTTTCCTTGCGTTTGAAAACTGCTTGCCTTTTCACATTGTATTTCTTACTCTTTGATTTCATTGGGTGGTATCCTACTGGGCTTAGGCTCACACCCTACTTACACCCCTTGGGTGTAAGTAGACTTTGTTATGTTTGATTCAGGTAAAGTAAAGGCTAAGGGTGATGGCGGTTCATGGTGTTAGTTCCCATCCGTGGTGTGGAGTTGTGGAGATAGCTTGGGGGCGATAACCCCTAGTCATCTGGAGTCATTGGGGTTGTCTTGATGCTATAATTATTTTTATTTGGACCACTTGTATTATGTTTAAACTAATGTACTTTGATCTGGTTTTTACTTAAGTTTTTTTGGATCAAAAATTTCAGATTTATATTATGGATTGTTTTTAATGTTTTATGCTTTCATACTCGGGTAAATCGTTCCCAAACCTATATTAATGATACCCGGGCACTTGTGCCAGCACGTGGGGATAGGGAACGCCTTCTGGGTCATGTCACGGGCTGGGTTTGGTGCCGGTTTTGGCAGTGACCAGATTCGGTTCGTGACAAATGGTATCAGAGGAGGTTCGCTCCTTGGGTCATGTTATTTGGGGAAGAGTCATCATAGTCTGGATCTAGGATTTTTGGGACTTGAAATTTCAGTCATGGGTAGTTTGCATGGCCATCACACCTCATGAAGGGATTCTAGTCACCATGGGAAGTATGGATTTATCTGAATCATTTGGTTTTCTTGGTTTAATGATAACTATGGGAAATGAAAAGATAGTTGGGTGAATAATCTCAGTGAGCTCACAGGGCCTGGAAAGACATGTGGAGCCATGGACATTTCCCTAGAATACTCTCTGTGACGGAGATGTGATTGGAATATGGCTTCCAACCATATTCCCATGTCACCCACCAAAACTAGTTTCCTCTTGCATTTTTTTGTGCTTTAGTTTTGAAATATTAGCACTTTGGTTTTAAGGTGACTTGGTTTTAAGAAGCGTAAAGTTTTTATAAAATGATTTTCAAATAAAGAGGGAATGGTTTGGTTTATGAAATGGTGGAACTGAATTTTCAGAATTTTTTTGAAATGTAAAATGGTGTGCTTACACCTCTTTGAAAGCAAGAACTATATTGAATTTGGTTTTGAAAAGTGTTTCCAATAGAGTTTTCTAAACAATTAGAGTGTGTTTTAATGGGATGATATGTTTTGAAATTCATGTAAATAACTTGAAAGTGAGTTCTTTTCTAAATGGTTGTGTCCTTGTGAAATGTTTTGTAAGATGTGAATTGGGATTTTGATCTCATTGTTAGCAGTTTTGAGAAAAAGGTTCAGTTGGTTAACCATTTTGGTTTTGAAAAGTGGAAGGAATATTTGTTTTAACATTTGGTATTTCCATGAGTGACCACATGCATGGGGTTATATGGGATGATGGATGGTTTATGGCATGAATGGATGAGTGCGAGGATGGATATGAGGAGGGTTCCCGATGTGGCACAAAAACATGCATGTGTGAGGCCCATGGGGTACCATTGGTGGATACGCTTACCGCTAAACCGTTTGTTTTGAAAGAATTGGTTTTAAAGAAAAACATGATGTATTGATGAAGAGTTTGGTATGGTTTTTATTATGGGTTTTTGAAAATATTGACGTTGTGGGATGTTTTGAGTTCAAGAACCCCTTCTGTTTGAACTGTGTTTTGTGTTTGTGTTTGGTCGGTAAGCTGTGTTTTAGGGACAGTTAGTGGTCTCTTTTGAAAAAAAAATTGGGATGCCTTTACGGTGGTTCCCTTCATGTGTTTGGATCTGGTTTGTGGCATGTTTTGACCAATGGACCAGCTTGGTTGGGTCCTTGTGTTCTCTCATTGGATAAGGTACGCCCCCATTAAGGGTTAATGCACAACTGAATTGAAACCCATTTGGTTTCTCCATTGGAAAATCCTCCAGTTGATCAATATAAAGAATATTTTATCGAACATTTTTTTATTGAGTCTACACCCATTCATTTTGCTGACTTGTGGATCCTCTTGTAGTGGGATAGTGCTTGTGGATGGTTGAAAAAGACCTTAGTTTCTTAAGTTTCCAGATTCATCAAAGGTCGGAGTGTTCTTTCATTGTTAGTACGGATGAGTGTCTTGATGGTGTCTAAGAGGGCCTCTGGGTTCTTTATAGTTTCTTTGAAGAAAGGGTTATTATTAAACCACTAATTTTTAGATTTCGTTCATGATAGGATATTGTGTCCACTTTTGGTACTTATCTGTTGTTTAGGGACTTTGAATATGGTCTCGTTCCATGAATTGTTTCTATCAATCACAAGGGTCATGTTCGGTGACGCATTGTGATGTTGTGTGGTCTTTTGACCATAAAGGTGAAGGTCACACAATCCTCTAAGGTTCTATGTTATGTTGGGATTATGTCTCCCTTGGGAAAAATATCAAATCCTCTATCTTAGAGGAAGGCGTTTATACGTTTCTTTCCCTTCTGTTGTTTCTCACCCAAAGAAACAAGGTGCGATGTGTGTGCATCTTCTGATCCCCTGTTTTAGTGAAATGTCTGTTTTTGGTAAAGTGGGTTCTGAAGTGTGTTATGCATTGATGAACCCATCGAGGTATGAGGTGTAGTTGTTTGTGGCATCGAAAGAAGCAGTTCCACATAGGGGTTTCAACAACCTAACTGTGTGGCTGAAGATGCTTCAATATTTTAAGCTCCAGCCATAGGTCCCAGAGAGAAGCTGGCGCGTAGTCAGGGGAAACACCAGTATTGTTTAAACCCTTGTACAATTTCATATCCTCAGTGTGGAAGATAGAAAGTGTTTAAACCTATGGTTTCACCATCTTCATTCTGTTGTTCTCGTTTGGTGGAAATAGGTATAGGGCCTTGTACCCATGTCATTGCCTAATGTCTTTCCCTCCCATCTTGGTTTCCATTGAGTCGTTGGAGAATGGTTGGAAATTTGGCTAGACAAGTTGAGCACATGGTTTTTACATGGTTAGTTATAACCATGAACAAAAAAATAACCATGCAGATATAAGGATCCACATAGTATCTCATAGTTTTCCAAACTATGCATACTAACCGTGCGACTGTCCCAACTCTTTAATTTTGGGGACTTTTCGTGTCGGCCCACGCCGGTCGGTTAAGATGGTTGGTTCTTGTGGTGGGAAGACCCAATGTGGCTATCACGTTTATTATTTTGTAAATTTCTAATTTATGTATACCCCTTGTTCCAGGGAGTCTGTTTGGGCCTCCCCTTACTAGTGTCTTGATTCTGTCTTGGGAAAAAAATTAAGTTGTCTCTTACGGTGGGGAGCCCATTTGTGTCTCTTCATATGAGTAACTCATATTTTTCCTTGGTTTTGTATGGGAAGTAGGAATTATCATTTGGAGATGTCTAACTACCTACATCTTACATTGGTAAACATTGATATTGGAGAGTGACCAATGGTTTAGTTATAGTAGGGCAAGTGTAACCTTGTTCGATGTTGTTGTTTATTTGGGTAAATTGATTAAGTGTTGTTCAGAAAGTGTTTGAAGAGTTTTCATTTGGGATAAAGCCTGAATGTGCTTGATTCTTTCAGGAAAGTGGTGTAAGTCAGGTTTGTGAGAGTATTCCTTCTTTCATTGATCACTAGAGGTGTTATGGACTTTGGGGGAGAAACCTGGAAAGAGACTACCTCTTGGTTTCTCAGTTGGGTTTAGTTGTTTCTTTGGCCTTACTGTGACGTTCTGGGGCAGAAAGTTTTCATGGTGGGGAGAATTGTCACATTCATAGCTTATTTTAAATGTATTTTTATTTTAATTTCAATTAATGCTTTTTTTGGGGGGTTTCCAATGTTTTTATGGAGAATAGGTGAGTTTTCATCAATTGAGCCAAACCGTGAGCCCAATTCCAGATTTAAAAATAAATTTTGTTTCATTTATAACATATTCATTTTTTAATATTTTTCACACATTCCAACTCCTAAATGTCCTCCCCTGATATATTAACACCACAATTAAAATTTGGAGCCTTTGGAAATCCATAACCAAGGTATATATGGGTTTTTATTTAAGGTATTGGGCCTGCCCGAAAGCCCAATTCCAGTTTTAATAATGAAATTTGATTAATTAATAACATATTCATTTTTAAGGGTGTTTCGGTAATTCCAAGCCTCAAACATGCCCCTTGATCCCAGAAGCGCGTCCATTATCCTCCCACACTCTTTTAAGCTCATTTTCATCGCGGTTTAGGTCGAACCTTCTGAAGAACTCAAATTTCGGGCAGATTTATAAAGGTAATTTGTTTCCTTCATAACTCTTTCGATTATTACTCTCTTTCCCCCATTCAAATTCCTAAATGATCTACCTGTCCTTTTTGGAACCTCCCTTGAAGGTTTGAGTATTTCTAAAATCAGCTACTTGTATTTTTGGGGGCGATTTCGACAAGATATTTTAAGTAAGTTGTTCTCCTCCTTTCTTCTTTCAATTTGTTTAGGGTTACATCCAATTTAATTAGTGTTTATTCCCTTATCATTGAGGTTCATAATGTCCAGTAAGTAGGGTTTAAAAATTAGGGTTTTATCTTGTGTTTCATGGTCTGAAATTCTGGTTTTAGGTCTGCTTTACCTTCCTTGAGGTGCGGCGGTGGTGCGTTTGAGTTTTCGCACAAAGGATTCAAGGGTTTCCTTGGTTTTGGTAGGTGATTCCATTGTGTATGAAATATTTGTGAATTGGATACTGTTTTATGGTATTTTAATTCTTATTAAATTTTATTATTTCTGAAAAATATGGTTTTAGTGGTGTTTGTATTTAAAATGAATCCTAAAGGCCAACTTCATGTGAAATTGGGGGTTTTTCATAGAAATGTTTTATTAGTTTAATTGGGGCTACCCTATAAGTAACTAGTTGATTTTATTGAACTATAATATGGATTAAAATACTGTTTTTAATGATTTTACCTTCTGTTTTTTGCTGAAAAAATATGGTTTTAATGGTGTCTTTGAACCACATGAAATTCAAAGAGTTGTGTTGTGTAAAAATGGAGACTTTGCAATGATGATGTTTCTTGAACCATATGGGGTTTCCCTAAAAATGATTTTTTGTTTTCACTGAAATGTAGTAGGATTCACTTTATGTTTTGGAAACTTAAATATGTGCAAATAGTATGCAAGTGAGGTCTACAAGGAGTTTTGTGTCTGAAACACTACGAGATTTTGAGGAATTGTTTTATGAAAAATCTAAGTGTTTTGTTGCATATTTTAAGTGGTATAAAATGTGATAACTACTATATTGGTTGTGTTTGACTAGTAATGTTGTTTTATATGAAAATTTATTTATTTTTCATGATGAAATTGATTGAGCACAAAAGGGGAAGCCCGAGTACCTAGGTGGGGCAGATTTGTACTAGTACGACTAGTGGACTGGATGGGTTTTGTCCATGTTTCACATAGCATTTGGATAAAGACATCTCTAACTAAACTATTTGGATAATTATTGGAGACCACTAGGATATGGTTATGTTCTCTACTAGTGGATCGTGCTTGATAAATGATTTTTCTATGGTTACTTTACACCGAGGTACGAGGTACATTGGGTCCAAGAAAACCTAGTGCCTAGGGGTGTTCCCAATGTTGTTGGTCATTGGATTTGTAGTATTTACCCATGTCTTAGGGTGTGTTTGGAAGTAAATTATAGTATCTAAAATTTATATTTTATTGTGTTAATATTATGAATATTTTGGATTGAAAACTATTTTCAATTAGAGGTTTCATTTCTTGAAATTTTAACACTACTTTTCCTTGCATTTGAAAACTGCTTTCTTTTTCACATTGTATTTCTTACTCTTTTGAATCATTGGTTGGTATCCTAATGGGATTAGGCTCACACCCTACTTACAACCCTTGGGTGTAATTAGACTTGGTTATGTTTGATTCAGGTAAAGTAAAGGCTAAGGGTGATGGAGGTTCATGGTGTTAGTGCCCATCCTTGGTGCGGAGTTGTGGAGATAGCTTGGGGGATATAACCCCTAGTCGTCTAAAGTACATGGGGTTGTCTTGATGGTATAATTATTTTTATTTGGACCACTTGTATTATCTTTAAACCAATGTACCCAGATCTGGTTTTTACTTATGTTTTTTTTGGCTCAAAAATTTCAGATTTATATTATGGATTGTTTTTAATGTTTTATGCTTTCATACTCGGGTAAATCGTTCCCAAACCTAAATTAATGATACTCGGTCACTTGTGCTAGCCCGTGGTGATAGGGAACGCCATTAGGGTCATGTCACGGGCTGGGTTTGATGCCGGTTTTGGCGGTGACCAGATTCGGTTGGTGACATACTTTATTTATAATTTATGTTGTTTTAGTAACATTATATTCTGAATAACAATTATCCTTTATCTATTTTTTATCATCTGATTAACATTTTCCCACTCTTTACTCTTGTTGATAACTTATTCATATGAATAGTTGTGAAATTAACGATTCTATATTAGAGGGTCTCTTATTTTTTTATTTTATCTTTATTAATTTCATCGTTTGGAATCTAGTTATGACTTCCATTTAGTTCAGTCTATAAAATGATTTTATACCAACATATTTTTTGATCTACGGGTCTAGGAAGGGATAGGGTTGGGTGTTATTTCTCCTTATATGAATTCGTATTCATTTCATTTAGATGGTATTTATATTAGGTGAATTCATTATCTATAATTTTTATTTATTTTTTATTCCTTCATTTCAGGTTTCAATATGAACAATTAAATTGTAGTGTTAATTTAAATGATCATATAAATATATAGGTGACTATTAAGATATTCGGTAGGTTAAAAATTAGTGAATTATTTATGGAGTATTAATTTTATTGAATGGATCTCCGTATGATCTACAAAATTGGAAAAGAAAAGAAATCTATCAAATCAATACCCAATAATAACATTGGATAAAATAAATATTTTTATTTTACGTATGTAATTTAGTGTTATATTAATTCCTTATAATAAAATTAAATGCCTTCCACATTATTTCCAATAAAACTACATATAATTTGTATTTCCATAACACGCTTCTATGGTAAATGAGGATTAAACAACACATGATACACTGAAAGTGACCACTTCAACCATAATAATTGTTTAACTGGGGTGATATCAAATTTTAACATTGATTAAATGAGTGAAATGGATATTTAATTATCAAATTATTCTAGAATGACATGTATGTGTAGGACACCATCATTTATTCTTGCAAAACTCAATTTAAAATTTCTTTTCAACTCACCTGTTATTCACCATTAGCATAACAATTTTATTTTTTATCAATGAGGGTAGTTTCTGAAAATGATTGGGGTGAGAAAATTATTTTTTTTGATAGAAGATTAAAAATAAAAGTATTAAAATATATAATATGAAAAATATATGTCAATGGGAAGTATATTGTTTGGAACCCTTAAAACTAAATATAAAATAATTTTTTATTCATTGATTTAGATTTGAATTAATTTTTATATACATGAGAATAAATAATTTGAATGTGCTGTTGTCTAAGGTGATTATCCCTACTAATAATCTCATAATATTTAATAAAAATATCACTATGAATATCATATGGATTATGGTGTGTTATATTGATTTAATTGGGTTCCTAAATATCTGTTATAATATTTGAGGTTTTTTAATTATAAATAGGTAACATAATAAAAATATAGCAAACATAATCTTAAAAAAATTAGATTTATTAATATAGAAATATATAGAAAAAATTTGGGGATTTCTTCACTTCGAGATCATGATTTTGATGGTTCCTTGACAAGAGTTCTCCATTGAATTTATATTTTTTGTTTTTAATAACATATATAACTCAAAATAATTCTACTGTATGTTTGATTCACGTTGTACCATGTGGTCTTTATTCCTTGGAATCATTTGAAAATAATATTTATGACCAATGACATTATTATGTGTTGTTTAATGTTACGTTAATTTTATCAAAAGAAAGAAAAAAATAAAAATTAAATATTAAGTATTTGGATATTAATATTTTGAGATTTTTTTCTCAACCACTACATCTATTTTTCATAAATGAATAAAAATTAACTCTCCATTTTTTTATAACAAACACATTATTAAAAAATGATAAATGGAGAAATGTAGTGATTAATTTCATCAAAATAATAAGCTTCGGATTGGAATATTATATTTAACTTAGATTGTTTTGAAATTATTTTTATGGGTATTATTATGGTTTGGTGTGAAGATTTAACGGTGTTATCTTACATTTAAATGTGTTAGAATAACAATATTTTATTATCATATTTTTTAGTAATATTTTTCTAAAGGATTTAAAATATAATGTTAGGGATTGTGATTAGACACTAAAATAGGATAATAAATAAAATTATATATTTTTATAATGTTATTCACTATTTTTAAACATTATTATTCATAAAATTTAACTATAAAACTACATTTATTAACATGCTAATAACTCTGGATTAAATGCGGTAATAAATGGTGCATTTTATACTACACTATAAATTACAATAGAAACAAAAACATTGACTGAATACTATATTATTAGGTAAAACATTCAATGAGGAACAATCATTCAATCTAGAGAATAAGTATATTCTCATTGGAAGGCACTAAATTTGGGCCTTGAATCTATAAAATTCATACTGAATACATGTTGATAGTTTAACCTAGAAAACAATGTAGTATCCATTAAAAAATCCTTAAAAATCATGAACCTTATAATTTTATAGAATAAATAATTACAAAATAATATTTAATATACTGAATGATGAATTATTTTGTCATTATGGATGATCTAGGAATCCAAAATTGAAGATTAAATTATGGGAAAAACTCAATGGCCATAAATAATAGCTAGTAATTTTGGTCATAAAACTCTGGATATTAATAAATAATGAATGAATATTATAAAATTGTATATAATGTATTCAGGGAAATATATTCATCTTCTATTACCAATCCATATTCAACCATCTAGAAGATATTTTGTCACATCTGATAGAGGGAAGAAAACTCGATCCAATTTCCATTATTTAGTGGAAATGTCCAAATTTCACAAGATGTCCATAATCCTATACAATAATTAGTAATGTGGTAAAAATATTTTGGATACTATATCGACCAAATGATTTTAAAAACCCTATGTAAGAGTGTTTTTATGGTTTTGGGAGTATTAGTTGTATGATTTAGTTGTACTATTACGTTTCTCTATTTTTATTTGATGATATTTTCTTTATGAAGTTAGAAGTTCCAAAAACATTTGTTTTTTTAATAAATTATTCTCATATATATATATATATATTATTTTAATATTATTATACCATATATATGTGGTGAGAAATTATTTGCACAAAATATTTTGATTCTCCTCAAATAATTACCAGGATTATCTACTTTTTATCTTCTTAAATTCCCCCTTTATAAGTCTAATAATTTCATATAATTTGATATTAGCCTCAATGGAATGAGAAAAATCTAATGATTTGATATATTGGTGAATTAAAATATTATATTTGAGATTATTAATCATTATATTTATTATTATAACCATTTATTTTTTTGGTATTCTGATTTGACGATTTCTTCGGGTTCATGATTAATTAATTTTAAATCCTACGATTCATGTAATTATATGACCCTTTATTTGGAATTTGTTGTGAAATTGATCCTCCAAGGGTGTAGGTAACTAAAAATTATTTTTTCTAGTATTAAACATGTAATTTGTGATGTTGTATTTATGTCATCCAAAGAATCCCTATCAAATGTGATAAATTGAAATCATAAAATTGAAATTAATGCAATATACCCCTTGGAATAACCTTGTATCAAATCATTCCTGTTAATTTAATTATCATAATGTCATTTTTTGTTTTATAAATTCATTATAATAAAACCCAATGGTGGACAAATTATATTCAAACCTACACAATAAAATATCTATGTATTTTTTATTCTTATAGGGACTCTATGTATTTGAAAACCCAACCTAATCAAAATGTGAAAAATTAAATCCTAAATAAGGATAAATTTGATTGATACCATTTTTTGCAATAGTTTTTGGATTATATAAGTGTAATGGTGATTGAATGATAAATTGGTTGAGGAATTAAATTCATAATTATCCCTCCATGTAAAATTCATTAATAACTCATTTTTTTAAATCAACTTGAATATCTTATCTAATTTCCATCACCTTCTCATTTTTTTCATGAACCGAATGTTGTTTCCGTCATAATATTTTATTAAATAAAAAAACTCCAAGCCTAAAATAAATAGAAAATATAAAATTTAGAATAAGATAAATTTTTTATATTTAAATATAAAATTTATGTGACCATTTATGTGGAAATGTTAATTGAAAAAATTAAAACTAATTTTCATTTAAATATTCATCTGGTGATTTTAATTTTAATGAGTGATTATATTAATAAGGAATAATTTTTTTAATTATTGGTTTCCAATGGGAATTTTCACCATTCTAATTGTCATCTCATTTAAAAAAAATATCACCATGAATGTAATTTTTATTTTGGGGGCCTTTTGAGTTTATGTGATCCATTAATAAATAACACAAATTCAGTGATCATTTTAAATTTTAATATGAACATTTAAAAGAGGAAATAAAATTTGTTATCAATTAGATAAAAATTTGATCATAAAACAATGGAATGAATTGGAAAAGTTCCAAAAAAGGAATGCAATGACCATTAACCATTTTCAATGAATCAAAAAATGAAACTGTGTATAGATTAAATCATAGGGAATATTTAAAAAAACTATAGGTAGAGATAATTTGGAAGATTTATGTAATTACCTTCCAATTCTCATTGGCTTGAGAGTACAACCAGTCATTAGTAAGCCTTATGAAACTTCCCCAAGATTCCAAAGGATGGAAATAAATGCTGAAGGGTTTCAAATAAAATTTGGGGGATGATTAACCCTTTAATAAATAATCCATAAACCTACAAAACCTAATCAAACATTCACAATGTGATGCATGACCAAATGAATGACTACTAAAAAACTTCATTTATATCAGACCACATCATGTACACATCAATGAAAGACCAAACCAACCATCAAAGTACTAATCAGATGAACAAGTCAAGACTCTCAAAATACACCACGACTTCGTGCTCCACAAGATCCAAGATCCCCAACATCTCCCAAGCATCACCACGAGACACAAACAATAACTTTCTAAACCGTCTCATGTATCTGAGAACACATCATCTACAAATGCACCAAAGTTCCAAAGCAGGGGTGAGTATAAAACTCAGTAGGTTTCCCCAATGACTTCCATACTCACGCCACTAGGATAGAAGAGTTAGGAAAATTTATATAAAAACAGTTTATATAATACATTTTCTCAAAAGCAGTTTATAACTAAATATTAACCAGTTTCCCAAAACCACTAATAACCAAAAGTATTCAAATGGAAAATAAACCAATTTTTCCTACAATTTATTTTTCCAGAAAAATAACTTAACAAGCTTTAGAACAATTTTACAAACATCCCATTTTGGCATACCCAACCATTTCCCAACTCGTGCAACCAACCATGCTTGCTTTGTTATGACAATTTCATACTGTTGAGTGGTTTGTTATCGATCAACAATGTTGTCACAAAGAAATTGTTTCCCGTGTGCCATTACACCTTTGGAACCAAGCACAAGGTCATATTTCAACAAAGCCTCCTACATATAGTTACCATGGGCCTTTAGACCATTGGAACCTTGCACACGGCCATATTCCAACCAAGCCTTGTACATTTTGTTACCATGTGCCATTACACCTTTTTCACTGAGCACAAGGTCATATTTCCAAAAATCCTAATACATATAGTTACCATGGGCCATTATGCCTTTGGCACCGAGCACAAGGTCCTATTTCTATCAATCATCACACATATAGTTACCATGTTCCATTACACCTTTGACACAATGAACAAAGTCATATTTCAACCAAGCATCATATATTAAATATGAACACACCCCACATATTCCCATAAATCATGAAAAACAAAATTTCAATAAAAAAACCTTTTTATTGAAAACCATTTCCATCAAAACCATTTTATTGCCAAACAATTTCAATTCCTAACCATTTCAATAAAACAACATTTTTATTGAAAACCAATTCCATCAATTTTAATTCAATATCAAACAATTCAAAAAAATCCTTTTTTTGAAAACCATTTTTCATCAAACCATTAACAATTTCATAAAATTCATTATATAAAATAAACATTTTAAATTCAAGAAGCCAAATCACTTGCACACCAATTCACCAAGACTTCACAATTTCACTAAAACCATAAATAATTACTAAAGAATATTTATTCTATACTTTTCACAATCAATTCCATTCAAATAAAAGAATTTGAATCTAATACATTCAATTCGAACAAGAGGTTCTAAGATTGAAGACTCCTACATTTAGGGTTTTGTCGAAAAACACAACGAACGAAGAACGCAGAAGAAAACCGGGTTGCTTCTTCAAAATCCAGCTTTAGATTTCAACTTCTAGCAAGAACACAACAAAATATCATCATAATTGGCATCCATACACTTAGATCTACCCATAATGGGTGTAGATATAAGAAACTAAGAGAAGAGTAGAAGAAAATCTAAGTAGATCTATGAAACCAAACAAGAAGGTTGAAGAATTATCACATATCTAATGAATCCATCTTCGATTCCCCAAAGGAAGCCTTCAGATCACCTCCAGAACAATGGGTGATATCTATTTGACCTTAGGTGAAACAAAATCCAGAGTTAGAGATGCTTAAGAAGAAAAATGAGCCACATAGAGGCATAATGTATGATATCCACAATTATAAGATCTCATTTATGTGGCTTCACGGTTTGCTCGCATGGTTATACAAACCATGCGCTAATCGTGTATTTGCCACTTCCTCAGCAGACCCTCCAAGCACGGTTTGGCCACATGGTAAGACAAACTGTGTGCTGCCTGTATGGATGCTACTACCTCCAAGTCCAACTACAAACTGTTTTGCCGCATGGTTTAGACAAACTGTGTGATGTTCGCACAACTTCCCCTTTTCCTGAAAACTTCATTCAGTGTTCTCTTGACTATCTCATTCATCACCCGTAACATTAAATCCATGAAAATCATCAACTAAGGGTTACATATTGGAAATTAGGGGTAAAAATTCTCCCCATCATTGGTCTTTCTGTACGCGGAATGTAGAAAACCTTCACCCAACTTAAAGAATTTCTTCAACTGCTCTTTCATTTCATTTTCATGTTCCCAAGTCTCTTCATGAATCTGACCATGCTTCAATAAAACCCGCACTAGAATGATGCCTTTTCCATGCAAAAAATTCTCTTTACAGTCCACAATCTGAACTGGGGTATGTATCAATGAAACATCTAACTCTAGGTCAACATGAACCCATCTAATCGCATGGTCTGGATCAGGCTGATTCCTTTTCAACTGTGGTACATGGAACACATTATGCACCAATCTGAACCATGGTGGTAATGCCAACCAATATTCCACCTCTAAAACCCATTCCAAAATCTCAAAAGGGCCAATGTATCAAGGAGATAACTTTCCCTTCTTCCCAAAACGAAGATTTCGAAGCCTTGTAGAGAGCCTCTTGAAGACATGATCACCCACAATAAATGACAACGGTCTTCGAATTTGATCTACATAAGTTTTATGATGTCTATGAGCTGTCTCCATCATTTTAATAATCCACTGGATCTTATCTGTTGTTTCATGGACAAGGCTTGGCCTGACTATGGAAGTTTCACTGATGTCCTCCCAGCATAGTGGAGAATGATAAGGACGCCAACACAATGCTTCAAACGGAGCCATCCGTATCGAGGCACGATAGTTGTTATTGTATGAGAACTCCACTATGGTATATGCTCCTTCCATGAGCCTCTGAAATCGATAATAGAAGCCTTCAACATGTCTTCCAATGTTTTTATTGTCTACTTGGATTTCCCAACCTTCTGAGGATTATATGTCGTGCTCATAGTCAACTGAGTTCTAAGGGATTTTTGTAATGATTTCCAGAAACGAGATGTGAACTGAGGATATCTATCTGAGACTATATACACTGGTAAACCATGTTTCGTTACCACTTCTCGGATATAATTTTTTGAATGATCCTCCACTGTATGAGTTTCATGAATAGGGATAAAATCGGATGACATGGTTAGACGATCCACTATCTCCAAAATGGCATCGTGTTTCTAAACCATTCATGGATGACCCGTAACAAAATCCATTTCTATATGATCCCATTTCGACACAGGGATGGACAACGATTGTAACATACTAGATGGTCTCAGATGTCTGATTTAACATACTGACAAGTTAACCATGACGAGACAAACTCGGTCACCTTCCTTTTCATGTTGCTCCACCAAACCTGTTCCTTCAACGCCTTATACGTCTTTTGTGTACCTGGATGTAAAAAAAATATTGAATGGTGGTATGAATGAAGGAGTTGTTCCTGAAAAACTATAGGTACAAATCTCTAATCTCTGAAAAAAAATGAACCCTCATCAAGTTTCCAGCCCTAAATTATCTCCCCACCATTGATTTTTGAACATACAACCAAACATTCAGCATCAGATATTTCTGCTTCTTTGATCATTTTTACTAGATAACGAACAATCATAGCTGAAAAAAATATTGTAACATCACCTCAGTCAACACATTCCAAATGCATGTTGGCTAAAACGACATCAACTACCATTCATCTAAAGATTCTTTCACCTACTGAGCATATGACTTTCTACTCAATGCATCTGCCACCGAATTTCATTTTCCTGGTGTGTACATCAAGTCGAATTCAAACATTTGAAGATACTCCATCCATGTCCATTGCCTCAAAATAAAATATATCTATGATATAATTTGTTTTAAGCTTTTTTGATCTGTAAACATAGAAAATTTCTCACCAAAGAGATAATGTCTCCATGTTTTCGAAGCATGGACGACTGTAGCTAACTTCAAATCATGTCATGGGTAATTCTTCTCTTGCATTCTCAACTGCATTGAACCATAAGCTACCACATGGTATCATTGCATTATAACACAACCCAAACCTAATTTCGAAGCATCAAAATACACCAAAAAAACCTATCCTTATTCTGGTAAAATCATGATAGGTGCGAATGTAAGCTGAACTTTCAGTTCCTGAAAAGGATCCTGACATTCTATTGTCTATAATAATAGAGCATTCTTCTTTTCCAGAGCTGTCATTGGTTATTCTAGTCATGAAAAATCATGCACAATGCGTCGTTAGTAACCAAATAGACCATGAAAACATCGTATCATGAACACATTCTTTGTTGGATTCCATGAGATAATGACTTCTATCTTTTCAGGATCAACAGAAACGCCTTCCATAAAAATGACATGGCCAAGGAAACATACTTCTTGTATCCATAAATCATAGTTTGATAATTTTTGATATAGGAAATGGTCTCTCAAGATTTGTAACATTGTTTCTAGGTGAACCTCAGGATTATCACATATCTTTATATAGACCAAAATGTTGTCCAAAAAGACCACAACAAAAGAATCAAGATATTGTGGAAATATTTGATTGATCGTTTCCATGAAGACAGCGTGTGCAATTGTTTGACCGAAAGGAATGAATACATATTTGTATTGGCCATATCCACTTCTAAAGATGTCTTTGGAATATCCTCCATCCAAAAATTCTATTGGGGATATCCTGATCACTAGTCAATCTTGGGGAACCACTGAGCTCCCCTTAATTGATAGAACAGATCATCAATGTCTGGAATTGGATATCTATTCTTTATCATTACTTGGTTAAGCTTACGATAATCAACACACAATCAAAGATTTCCTTCCGCTTTCTTCATACAAAATACAGTCTTTCCCATGGAGACGTACATGGTCGAAGGAGCCCTTTGCTTTCCAACTCCTCTAACAACACTTTCAATTCCAATAACTCTATGGATTCCATTCTATAAGACGGATGGGAAATACAAAAGGTCCCTAGAAGGAGATCAATCAGAAAATCCACTTCAATTACAGGTGGTAACCTTGAGAAGTTCATTGGAAAGGCATCTGGAAATTGATCTATAGTAGTTGGATAACTATTTTCCTCGATCTCTTCCATTCATTTGAAAGTCAAAGATTCCAATTGGTAAGAGATCATTCTTACCATTGGTTCCATCAAGCTCTTTGCACCGTTCATTACAATCCTCTCTCCTCTATAGAGATGCACGATTCCATTCTTAGTCATGAAACAAACATTTCCCATATAACTGTAGATTTGAGCCTTGAACATTCCCAGCCAATCTATACCAAGTATTACATCATAGACATCCATCTACAACATTGAAGAGTCCCAAATTATTGAAGATCCATCAACAGTTTTCGCGCATTCTCTACACACAAATTCTTGACATTTATTTCACCAAGATGAGTTTGATGTTTCAAAACAGGAGGCTTTATTTCATGTTTTAAATATAGCTAGTCAACAACATGAGAAGAAATGAAAAAAATGTAATTCACCAGTATCAATGAAAAATTGAACAATGGTAGAATTCAAAAGAATCGTTCCTCTTACTGTAGATGGTTCAGCCTGATCATTGACAATCATCTTCTAAGTTCTATATAGTTTCTTCATAATTGTACTATTCTCTGTGTTTCCTTGATAAGGTTTCCCTAGTTGAGGAGTCAAGGTATTTCTAGAATCACTATGTCTAGCTCTGCAATGCTGATGTGACTGACTTGGTTGTCCTCATCATGTCAATGCATACGATGCTTACGATGCCTGGGAAGTGTCACGCACACCCGACCTTAGAGAATTCCTAAAATAACAATATAGATGCCCCATTTTCTTGAAATTGTGACATGCTCGAGGTTGTGACGTATAGTCCCACTTTATTTGGCCTTGCAAACAACATTGAAAATAACCTTCTTTTCACTTCAGACGTCGAGGAAGGTTCAATGATCCCATCGTATGCTTTTGATTTTTTACTTGCACCATGGAAACAGGTGTCCCTTTTCCTCTTGTTCCTAGTGGTATATTTCACACAGTTTCCAATAGGTATCATCATTTCTCCACCTATTGATCCTGAGATATCACACTCATCAATAGTTGATTTGTTTACCATTTCTTTATAATCCGTAATAAAGAGCACCGAAATCGTCGAATGAATCTCCTACCATAGCCCCAAATTGAAGATGCATGCCTTCAAGGATGCACTTTCCACAACCTCTAGTGCAGAACAGACTAAATTCATGAACATAGCTGCACACTCTATGACAGAGAGGTTCTCATATTTCAATCTGAAAAAATCTGTTTTTTGTTCAGGATTTTGAATGTGTGAAGATATAATTGTTTGTTGAACAATTCTTCAAAATCCTACCATGTAAGGCCTTCATCCAATTATCATTCACTGCTAAATCATACCATTGACGCGCAAGATCTAAAATTTTATAAGTCTCTAACATGGACTATAATTCTGATGGTGTGCCCATGAAATCAATGATACGATTCATCCTACTTAGCCACACCTCTGCCTTTTTGGGTTCAACATCACTGTGAAAGTATGGTGGATTATACTTCATGAACTGGAAGGTATGATCTGCATTCCTTGGATTATTCATACAGTTCCCCATATCCAAATCATGAAAATCCTGGAAAATACTCTGAACCAGATATTGGTTCACCAGTGGTTTAGATGAAACCACATTCTCCATAGCTTCTTTGGGTTGGTTTTGACGATGCCTACCCGGTGCCATATTCTTAACCAAAAACAGCCTCCATCAATGTCACTCTCTAGAAATTAATGGCTTATCATTTAATATTCTATCACATAAACTATCACAACATTGTTTTCCAAAACATCCTTTTTCCATGTTCAAATGTTTTTCAAAACATTAAACATGACTTTCTGAAAATCAACCCATTTTCAAAATACAACTAATATCATATTTTCAAAATATTTCACTTAAAAAAAATTCTGAATTTGTCTTTTAAAAAATTTGCACCTTGCAGAAAATAATAATTCATTCCTCACAGTGAGATATTAAATCCTAATGGAAATTAATTTCTCTATAGAGCACGCCACGCTCATCTCATTGGATAAACCCATGAAAATGAGATTTTGAACATTCTAGAAGTGTATAAAAACACTTATATACCCATCACCCTGGTTATTTGATGATCAACATAAATGAGTTTTCTATATACTTTTATTCCAAACATTTCATGTTCCATAAATCTGACCCATGTCTATGATTTCGTCCCAAGGAAAAGACATAAAGGAATTTCAACTGCAAGACTATGAACATCGATGACTACTAGTTAGGCAGGGGCCGAAAAAGATGATACCATTTGAAATGACCAGAAAATTCTCATTGGCATGAGAGTACAACGAGTCATTACTAGGCCTTAAGAGTCATCCCCAAGATGCCAAAGGCTGGCAATAAATTCTGAAGGGTTTTAAATTCATGTTGGGGGATGATTTACCCTTTAAGAAATAACCCATAATCCTACCAAACATAACCAAACAGTTAATAATTAATGCATGAACAAATTAATGAAAACTAAAAAACATCATTTATTTCAATCCACATCCTGTATACAACTGTGAAAGACGAAACCAAGAATCAAAGTACACAATGGATGAAAAACTCAGGACACTCAATAGACACCACGACTCCGTGCTCCATAAGCTCCAAGCTACAAAACATCTCCCATGCATCACCATGATCCACTAACTATAAGTTTATTTACCATTACCTGTATCCCAGAACATGACATCTGCAAAAGCACCAAAGTGCCAACGCATGGGTGAGTATAAAACACATTAGGTTTCCCAATGACTTCCCAACTCACGCCACTATGATAGAAGAGTTAGAAACATTTATATAAAAACAGTTTATATAAAACATTTCCTCCAAAACAGTTTATAACTAAATATAAAAAAGTTCCCCAAAACCACTTATAACCAAAATCATTAAAATTCTATAGAAACCAATTTCTCCAGCGAGTTATTTTTCCATAAAAATAACTAATCAATATTTAGAACCATTTTACAAACATCCCATTTTCACGTACTCAACCATTTCCCAACCCGTGCAACCTACCATACAAGATTTGTTATTATAGTTCCATACTCATGAGAGATTTCTCGTCGATCTACCAAGTGGTCACAAGGTAATTATTTCCAATGTGCCATTACTCCTTTGGCACCGAGCAAAAGGTCATATTTCAACCATGCCTCTTACATATAGTTACCATTTTCCATTACACCTTTGGCATCAAGAACAAGCTCATATTTAAACCAAGACTCGTACATATAGTTACCATGTTCCATTACACCAATGGAATTGAGAACAAGGTAATATTTCAACCAAGCCTCGTACATATAGTTACCATGTTCCATTACACCTTTGGTTCCTAGCACAAGGTCATATTTCAACCGAACCACGTACATATAGTCACCATGTTCCATGACACCTTTGACACTGAGCACAAGGCCATATTTTAACCAAGCCTCATATATGCAATAAGAACACACATCACATATGAACATAAATCATGAAGAAACACCATTTCAATTAAAACACCTTTTTTATTGAAATCCATTTCCATCAAAACCATTTCAATGCCATACCTTTTCAATTTCATACCATTTCAATAATACTCTGTTTTATTGAAAACTAATTCCATCGAAGTAATTTCAATCTCAAACTGTTTCAATAAAACATAATTTTTATTGGAAAGCCATTTTTTCATCAAACCATTTAATATTTCAGAAAACCCATAATTTAAAATCAATATTTTATACTCTAGAAGCCAAATCACTTGCACAAAAATTCACAAAGATTTCACAAGTTCACTAAGACCATAAATAATCACTAAAGAAGATTTATTTAATTATTTTCACATTAAATACCAATCAAATAACCCAATTTGAAACTAAGCTAATAAATTCTAACAAGAGTAGTCAAGATTGAAGCCTCATACATTTTGGGATTTGAAAAAAACCCCAACAAAACAAAGAACGCGCAAGAAAAACGGGTTGCTTATTCAAAAACCCACCTTAAATCTCTTCTCCTAGCGGTACCAAGACCAAATATCATCATATATGGCATCCACACACTTTAATCTACCAATAACAGGTGTAGATCTAAGAAACTGAGAGAAGAGGAGAAGAAGATCTATGTAGATCTATTACACCGAACAAGAATGATGAAGAATGATCACATACCTAAATATTACGACTTCGATTCACCTAGGGAAGCATTCATATCACCTCTAGAATGATGGGAGAACCATATTTGACTATTGGAGAAGAAAATTCCCAAGTTAGGGCCTCATAAGAAGAAAAAAAAGCCACTTAGAGTAAAAAACGCGTGAGATCCACCATTATAGGATCTCATTTAAGTGGATGCACGGCTTTCTTGCACGGTTATAAAAACTGTGTGCTAACCGTGCATTAGCCACGCCTTGGAAGACCCTCCACGCATGGTTTGACGGCACTGTTAGACAAACTGTGCACCACCTGAGTGGATTCTACTACCTCCAAGAACAACTACACACAGTTTTTCCGCACGGTTTAGACAAATAGTGTGTTGTCCGTGCGACTTTCCCTTTACCTCAAAACATAATTTAAAGTTCTCCTAACTCTCACATTCATCAACCTTAACATTAAACCAATTAAATTAATCATTTAAGGGTTATATACTGGAAACCGGGGATACTACAATTTAGGTGTGATATATACCACCCCTGTGGATAATAAAAATTTAAGAAATATTTGTTTTCTAGAAACGAAATCCATTGATTTTATTATTTATTAATAATATTATTAATGTAAATATATAATTTTTATATACAATAAAATAATATAATAGATAAAAACTCAAACTCCCAAATCAAGTGAATAAAATGAGTTAATTAAATTTCCTTATTTGATACAGATGGAGGATACCAAATTTTTTACATCCAAAACATAGAACATCAAATGGAAAAATTGTTTCAATAAGATTATCAGGTACCGTTAAGGTTTATAGTTTTATATAATTATGAAAAAAACATTGATAAACAATACCCAAGTTTTAAATAGTCTATCAATACCACAATTTTGTATATCTTCATATTACATATTAGGTGAGAAACAAAAACCCTATGGAACCATTATAGGTATAAATAATTATGCATCAATCATGATAACATGTGGAAAAGGAAATATAAAAAGATTGAGACAAAATTCACTGTAAGGTTGAAAATAGTAACATGAAAATTATTGTCATCATTTTCTGTTGTATGAGAACGAGAGTATAATAAAATAATTATAGTGCATGAGAAAATAAAAAAAACTCATAACTATCAATACTTGAATAATCTATCATGAAACACCGATTATGGATTTTAAAAATTAATTATTCATAAAATATTAAGCATTATCCATGTGATGAAAATATTGATCAAAGGAAAATGTATAAACATATATAATGCATAGATTAAATGTGTCACTATCTAGTAATATATTCTTTGTTGAACACATAAAACCACTTTTAATTGGAATTACTAGACAATAGACTTAAAATAAAATACTATGGATAAAATAATCATTACCTATTCCATTATTTTGTTATCTTAGAACACCCACAATATCTGTTTTTTTAACATAATATATATCTGGGGGAACCTAACATATTTGATACAATAGGATCATCAAGTTCTATTTAGGAACACCCTTTATATATTCTATAACTGGAAAAGTTGACACTATCCATGTGAACCCATCATTCAAAATTTCCTTATACTGAAAAGTATGTACATATAGTATAGAAATCATCATAAAAAATTATTAATACCTTATTACATTCATTACTTGATTTACCCATGGAAAAATAAATTGGATCCATAATAATCTCTTTGAAAAATGATTAACCCGTGGATGACAAATGGGTTCAATTTCATTATCTTGAAAACATGATGATCCAATGGAAAAAAATGGATTCTATAAATATATCTTTGAAACAATCACAATCCTTATTGGGAATGAATAAAGATGAATTCAATAGAAAAATTAAAATTACAGAAAAATTAAATGTAATGTTTATAGACAATTATGAATGGAAATACAATTAAATTAAAATTATTTGTATTTCAGTTAAAATAACTTTTTTATTTTGAAAATAACTTTTTATAAAAACAATAAATTCACTAGATTATATGAAATGGATTTTGTTTAAAATTATCTTCTGAAACACATGAATAAATATTTAAAAAATAATATAAATAATTTATTGAGGAAAATACCCATCCAATTTTTCAAATAAAATTTTAAAACATTTTTAAAATAATATTTAAAAAAATTACATAATAAAATAAAATTAACTATGTTAAAATGATTTAATATATCTCTTATGCGTAATACAATTTCAATTTTAGAAAAAAATAAAAATAGGTATTAATTTTTTTTCTATTGATATTACATTGAAAACAAAAAAAAATAAACCCCAAAACCAATAATGGTCAAGAGGATGGAAAATTCCATTCATTCGATACATGATGAAATAAATATTCATTTACTGTTTTAGGTAAAATCCCAACAGATAGAGTTTAGAGGACACCATGAAGATTCCATTCAAAATATATTGTAAAAATTAAATCAGATTTTTAAAAAACACACTAAACATTCATTTTAAGAATTACAATCTCATATTTGAAATAAATTTTCTCTAATATGATTTGAATAAAAAATTGATTTCGATAGAATGTAGAAATAATGATAGTTTTCCTTGAAAAAAATATCCAATATATTAATTAATGATGATTCACAAAATTTTATTATAATTTTTAAATATCATGAATAACTATATTATTAAAATTTTCATTATAATTATGTATAGTAGAATAAAAATAATAATTGAGACATAATAATTAACAATCTAGATAAATGATAGGATTATAAATGAATCTATTACCACTATGGTAACTTTCAATCATAATCAATACTAAATCTTATCATTAAAATAATAATTAAATATCATTATAATAAAAAAACCATGATATTAAATTTCAAAGGGGAATTATATAATTATCACAAAATTAGAAGGATGAATAATATTAAATAAGTCTCAATGGAAAAAGTGATACAAAAATCCTATAAAATATCATATAACTAATGTATGGAGTAATGAATGAATTAATAAAGTTGATAAAATGTTAATAGACATAATAAATTGTAATAAATGTTAAAATAATCAATCATAATTTCACAAACCAATCATAGAATGATACAATTAGTTAAGAGTATGTTTAACCAAATTAATGGTAATTGAGGTATGAAATCCCTTACAATTAGATTATTTAGGGGTGAATGTTCTATACAATCCAATATAGCTAGTCTAATTATATATTTTTACTTATTATATAAAAATATTAACAATTATATTTACATTTATCTTCCTTTTATAAGTTCATACCTCTTATTTTGTAATAATCATTCATTATTTTCATTTTTTCATGAATAAATTTCCTTGTTCTCTCATTAATGTTTTGTTATAAATGTTCCTATTCTTATGAAGATACAATAGTAATATAATGTCTATATTAGTAATAATGAAATAATTATAATATTTATACATGAATTAATTTTTTCATACTAATTAGAATATATTGTTTAGGAAAATAATGACTGTTACAATCTAAGAGGTGGTAGGCCTAACGTACGCTTGAGTAACATTTCCATTTTTCAATGATCATTCATAAAACGAGGTATGTGATTTTTTATTATATAATAATGAAAATAATATAATAAATAAAAAATTAATTATATATATATTCTATTATATATAGCATCCATGTGTTATTTTGATGAAAATAATGAGCTGCGTCACTTTGTTAGGGCAGTTATCCACATGTACATGAATAACGTTGTCATCCTTCAGTGACCGAAAACGTATAAAAATGATATATTATAATTCATAATGAAAAATATTTCATGAATAAAACAATTTTTTAATTTTTATTATTTATTATTTATATTTTTATAATTATTATTTTTCATGTATATATTCATTGAAAATGAATCATATCAATTTATAACATGGTAGTGCACCATATACATTTACGACATAATTGTATCCTATAAATAATGGAAACTAAATATGTTTATATGATAAAAGGACACCTAAATGTATCATTATTTTTTTAAAATCATTTATATAAGTTATATCATATCAACATACCCATCCATTCAAGGGGGTAAAGGAAAATATGAATAAAAATAGTTCATAAGGTAGTAGTCCTCCTAACACATGAATAATGGAATAGAAACCAATTTTTGGGTATAGTAAAATTGTTTATGTTATGAAATTACAGTAAAAAATATAAATTTGTTGAATATACTAATTTTATTAAATAATAATGCATTATGAGGAATTGAATGTGGTGGAGGATGAAATTATTTAAAAATTATGGATTAATAATGTTGAATCTTCTTCATGTAACTTATTCTATTTTCCACAAAATGAATTAAATTAATGTATCTATGATGAAAATAAATCTTATATGGTTATAGTAGGTATGTGTTGATGTTTTGGGGGAGTTTTTTTGGATCTTCTTTGTTCAGATGGTTTGGAGAGAGGAGTATATGTGGTGGCCTTTTAAAAGTGGGGTGAGTGGCACACATGTAATTATTTGAAAATATTCAGTTTTGCCCATATTGTTTCTTGTTAAAATGATAAAATAATATAAAATAATATATAATATAATGTATATGGTAAATATCTACCCATAAAAATATATTTTAGACATGTTTTTAATTCAATTATACCTTAATATTTTTTGTTTAACCCCCATAAAATCAATTTTTACTGTAAACATGAAAAATTATTTTTTGTTTGAGTTTATATTATGGTAAAAAATATTAGGTTTCATACATTATAAGATATATATTATACTAATTAAATATATTAAATCCATTTGTTCATATTCAATACATTTATGTGGAAAATGTTAATTTAAAAATAATCTCTCTTCAAAAACTAGAAAGATGGCTTTCGATGAGAAAATATTCAAAAATTTTAATCGTATTATATATATTATAAAATATAAAAACGATTTAAATAAACTATTTATGATTAATGTATTTAAAATTGATATAATTTCAATGTAAAAATAATTTATTATATAATTATACTTTTAAATAATTTAAATGAAATGTTATATTCAATAAATATTTTTTATTTATCACTCTTAATAAAAAAAACTAATCCTTTTAGAAATGTCTCAAAAATAAAACATCATATAATTTTGAAATTATTAATTTAAATTTTTTGTTTATATATATATATATATATATATTTTAAAATAACTTGAAAAAAAATTATTTTGAAAGAAAACCCGTGGATGTGAAGAAATCATTTGTTTTAAATATGTGTATATGTTTCAAGAACAATTTTGTTTTTTCATTAAATCTAAACCAAATAATTAGAATTTCATGAATATAAATTAGTAATTATTGAAATATAATCATTACAATTCACTTAAATATCTCTTCATTTGGGTTTATTTTATTTAAATGAAATTGAGAAACATTATGCACATTAAAAAATTATAGAAAGGGCTTCTTTTTTAAACCCAATAAATAACATATAAAAAATAATGATTCAAATGTAATTAAATCAATATAATATAAATAAAGAATATATATGTCAAATTAAATTATATTAATAAAATTGGAACTGAAAAGAAAAAATTTGTTTAAATGGAATAACATTTTAAAAAATTGTTAATTATATCTATTTAGGAAAAAATAAATATTTTCCAGAAAATAAAAAAAAATTAAATCAATGTAATTATTGATATGGAAATTTAAAAGTGAATTTAATTTAATAAAATAATTTTTTAAATAAAAAAATTATAAAAATTCAATTTTGTGATAATTTGTGAAAATATATTTAAGAGATATATATTTGAAGTATAAAATAACATTACTAAAATTAATTGATCAGTTAGTAACCATTTTTCAATAATTGAGATTTACATGGACATATATATATATATAAATTATAAAGTCTAGATACTATTCAAATGGGGAAATTCAATGGTCAAATTATAACATTTTTATATATAACAGATTGTTTATGATTCGTTTTTCATGTTGAGTACACTATTGAACATAATAATAATAAGGTTTTGTCTACCACATAATATGAAAGTGAATAAATGTAACTCCCTAAGGTTTTGAAAATATATTTTATATATAATGTATTTCATTCAACTCTATGCCTGTGTGAAACAACTCTTTTTTATTGTATACAAGTTTTCAAAAAGTATTCTTCCACTTCTGTGATTTGAATTAAAAAAAAGGACATACACAGTTGCGATTAGTAAGATATTTAAAGTATAATAGGATCAAAATATATTATATTTTTGAAGATTAGAATGAAACTTTTGAGTATTAATGAAACCTTATAAATAATAATATGGCCCCTAGGAATAGAAAACTTACCCATGTATATATAAATAGATGTTAGACACTTTATAAAAGAGGGAGAATATTTAAAAAAAATTATTTAGTGATGGAATTTTTGATAGTTGTAAATAAATAATTTCTATTTTAAAATAAAAATTTTTATTGAAATAAAAATCCTTTCCATAAAATGTACTCCAAAATAAATATTGTTTTAACTATGATTTTAGGATAATTTTATGAAACCACAATAATTTTTTTATCATATTAGAAAATCAGATTTAAATATGAAATCTATTTTCCATCAGGTATATAATTATTTTAATTAAAAAATAAATTTCAAATACATATATATATATTAATATTTTTAAAATGGGGTCTATTTTTTAATTCTAGACATGAAAAAATAGATATATAGAATTTTTGGAAATTTTTTAAAATACATGAATTTTTTATGAATAGTAAAAAATGGTAACGTAATGTATAAATGGATTAGAAGATTAATACACTCTTTCATGATTCATCATAGATTTAAACACACTTGGATCGAATTCAACTACAATTATTTCTGTTTTTGCACAAAATAATCCTCATTGTTGGTTGTGTTTAGTAAAATAGTAAAATAATTGATAAAATTCTCAAAAATCATCCCTCTCATCAACTATAAAACCACCCCTTACTCTCTCTACTCCCCACTCCTCAAATGCATGATTCCATTATATTTTATACTAAAATATACTTAAATTTTCCATTCCCACATCCATTTGACCTTGGTCTTTCCAAAAAGTCCAATCCCCTTTTCTCATAAGAGGTTCTCAAAGAGGATATTCCAAGAGGTAAATCATCTTCCTTTTTCATTTAATTTCATTTCAATTTTTATTCTTTTCCTATCGTACTGTATCCTCTTCAATAAAATGGATCATGATAACTCCATTATTATATATATACTATAATTAAATCATTTTAATGTAATAACCATTATTAATCTCATTACCATCCCTCTTTTATTTTGTAGTCGAAATCATCGTCCGAGAGGATCCAATTCTCAGACTTCATTGAAGAAATTGATTCGTTCATCAAATTATTTTTTAAATATGTTCACGAAACAATTTTAATAATTGGGAAATATTTTAATATTTTTAATAAAATATTGTTTGGCTCCACGAGGAAAAAAATTGACATAATACTAAATGATGAAACAAAATGAGTTTGTTATGATCATTATAAGCCAGAGTAATCTAAATGACTTTCACTAAATGTATTATCAAATGATTAATCCTCATAATATGTATCCAAAAATATATATTACCATTTAAATTTTTTATTTTCATTATCATCATGAAATTATAATTATGTATAATTATTAAAATCATAAATTAAATCCATTATATATATTAAATTAAACCGATCATAAAATCAAGGAAACCGACCCGCCAGAATGATGGAATTCAATCATTTAACATATCAATAATTACATTAATCAACATAACAAAACAATAATGATTAAAATTAATGAATATAATAATATCTATTAATAAATTATCTGATTTAATTTGATTACATAGGAAGTTATGTTCATGGGTATAACACGTTCAGACATAAAGTTATGGTTTTCTAGCCGATGCTCTATTTTCTTTGGAATTACTCTTGTTCTCTACATACATCAATTAAATAATTAATTATTTTTATTTAATAATAAAAAATTATATATTTATATATATATGTGTGTGTGTGTGTGGGTGTACCAGCCACAATCGTTCATTATTTTATAGGAACTTAAATGTTTTAAAAGAATATTTCAAAAACTCTTCTCGAGGAACATGAATAGTTCAAAGGAACTTCTCGAATTCATCTCTATTTTCAAATGTACTCTATAATATTATTTTTACCACCATTAGTTTTATAAATTAACTCATTTTTTTATGATAATAAAATAGTTATTCCCTTGTAGATTTATAAAATTATTTTTTTCAAAAGAAACATTTCTTTTCAATGTAGAAGAATGCTTATCTAAGGAATTACTCGATGATTTTATATGATTATTTTCCTCTATTTAAATTTTTTTTATTAATATTATTTATAGGGATTGATATTTTATGATAACATATACCATATTTTATTGAATGGTTTATGATTATTTTGACTGTGGATGTTCAATCTTGATATCATTCTTCATTTTACTCTGATTTGTTATTGGTCATATTTAATGATTAGGGATTGTTATTTACAATTAATATGAATGTTTCTACATGAATGTATATTTTTCTGTTTATCCTCATTCATATGGAGAATGAATTGGACTTAATACGATATGCTTGGGGCCCTCAATATTTGTTCGATGCATCAGTATTGTTCATAAGACAAACTATTTTGGGCTTTTACCCATTTAATTACGGTCTTGGAATGAGGCCTCGACTAGATGATTATGATGTCGTCTATTATGAATTACCTCATTATGATACTAGATATTGATATTCCATGTGATTTTTCGATAGGTAGAATATAAGTGGTTATGTTTTATGGAATTATTTAACCAGTTTTTATTCCACCCATATTATTCTATAATGTATAATTAAAGGAATTTTTTTGAGTAATTCCTCAAGAATAGTGTTTAAGATTATTATTAATTTCCCTATATTATTTACCCTTTTTGAGAATATAATTTCACCCATTTTTTATGCTTTCTATTTTCCTATGATGTGAAGAAGTGTATTATGAATGAATTTTTGGGATAATCTAGAAGTTGTGAATGTTTACAATGGAATTTACATATTTTATTTACTTTCATGTTTCAATATTAAACGTTTGAATTTAAATTGTTTTCCTAAACTAGTCAACTCTTTGGTCCTTTTAGAATCAATGTTCATGTAATAAAATCATTATAATAAAATAATGGACTATCGTAGAGAAACTGGGGTAAGGGTGTTATATTTTGTGTCATAGATAGATCAGTAGAATTCATGGAAACTAGATTTAGAAATTTATATTAGTGAACAAAGCCCTATTATATAAATTGAGGATAAACATAAAATAGCATCCAAGAATTTTTTATAGGAAGAGATTATGTGAAAATTCATTGTATATAAATCCCAATGTATATAATGGAATTGGAAGTAGTTCTATAACTGATGTACCTAGAAGTAAAAATTCTGACAAGGTGTATAAGCTTAACCCAGGGTATCCTAGTACAAAAAAATGATCCTTACTGTGCACCTGGTGTGACACTCTGGGAGGAAATTCATAGGATAATTTTCATATTCATTACATTAAATTATGAAGGATTTAAAAGTAAATTTTTTCCCAATGAAAAATAATTATTATTATGGGATTGGCATTGGAAATGATTTTAATAAATATTAAGTATTCTGGTAGTCGATATTATGAAATGTGATTCATAAACTAATATAGGGTATTTCATCATTTAGAAATGGTGCCTAGTGGAAGGAATAGAACCCACCTAAATGTGTGTATACAATGAAAGGATATACCCCCTATTGAAGACAATAATGGTGGCACTAGAGATATGACTAGTGTTGAGAAACATATAACTATTCCAGGATATATAAGATCCTGGATTATTATTAACCTATTTTGTTGTTTATGATTCACTTTACTTCCATTATTTTTGTCATACATGTGTTTCCCATAGTCCATGTGAAGGCTCGGGGGTGTTTCTGGGGTTTTTCGCATGAAAGAGGTGGAAACTTAATTTTTTTGCGCATGTTTCACTATTTACGCATATTTATTAAAACCCCTACATATCATCCCAGGTAACCATGCAAAAATTGATAGAGGATTTCAAACGGTTACCACATAGTTAAGCTAATCACACGAATGGTTTATTTGGTGATAGTATATCACATGTAGTTCAAGCATAATCTAGAAAACCTTGTTAGAAAAGCATGTAGCCCAATAATGGTGGAAATTTATAAAAACGCCATCCTTTTATTTTTAACACCATTCATGGGATTTTCCTGCTCTCTGCAAGTTGATACCTTTGGGATGAACATGGATGAACCAAGTGTCCAAGAGGATATTCTACTTATATATTATGCCTTTTGGAGATTTGTTGACTGTGGATCAAAGCCTTGTGTATTTGTTTTCTCTTCATTGATTCCTCTTCTCAATTTGCATTTTCATATTTCTCCCACATCCTTAGGATGCCCAAAACCCCTATTTTTCTGGTAATATATAGGTTTAGGATTCAATGATCAATGGAATCGGGATCTATGGCTTCAATTAAGGCAGTGTTAATCAATGGAATCAAGATAAGTAGTCTAGAAGTTTTATTACATAATTTTGTTGCATTTTCATGCATTTGCATTGAAATCTTGTTCTCTCTTGTTTTGAAATTCCATCCATGAGTAATAATTGATGATTTACATGTCTAAATGAAGTTTTGTAACCCTCATAATCTCCATGGGATGAATTGAGGAAGAATTTAATGTTTTAGGACCCCCATGGGGCATGCCGACATTCCAGAACATAGAAATTGACAGATTCAAGGGTGGAGTTCACGCATAAAAACATGGAACCCTTGTGGAACACAATAATATGGTTATTTTAGTTACAATGGAATTTTGATAGTATTACCTTGGTTGATGATTGATTAATAGATTATTTTTTATGGATTAGTATTGGGTGAATAAAATTAAATGCGAATGTTTCAATAGGGTTATGAATTTTGTTGAGATTCCAAAAAAAACTGTATATATGAAATGAAGTGCGTGATTAATTAGAAATGGATTCCAAATTGAAGTGAATATAAAAGGTTTTGGTAATAAAATTAATGCTCATACTGAGCATGTCAGTACATAGGAATTATGGGGTATTTATAATGGGTTGAATATTATAAAGTGGTTGTGTCATGTGATATAATAATTGAACTTGAAATTCATATGTGGTAAAATGATTTAAAAATGATAAATGGGATAAATGGTCATATGTATGGTAATCAATAAATATTAGATATTGTAGGAGAGTTTTCTATTATATGTAATGGGTTATTCAATGAGAATGGGGATTTGGATAAAATACTATGAATTTTAAATATTAATGTGTTAATGGGTTATTGAAAAATCTGATTTACCATGTTGATTTTTTTGTATTATGATTATTGTATGTATTGGTTTTGTTTGTTTGTGAAATGGTTTGTGTGTGGTGACTAAATGGATAAGCATGTGAACATGGATTGGTTATGGGATAAAGGACTAATTCCCCTCCCATTGGTATGGTTGGAATGATTCCTTATCCTATCAAGGAATGCACAGGTTGGGGAGTATGACACAATCTCTATGACCCCAAGGGATGTATTCAATGAAAATACCTAGATAGAGGCACCCAGCTAAATATGGGGATCACTTGTTATACTCATCCTAAGTGTTATGTTGTCATAAAATGTTCTTTAATAACAATACAGATATTACATGGCCTTTTGTGAATGATTTGAATTCCTAACTTATGATCATCGTGATTGATGATGAACTAGTAATAAAAGATAAATAATGAATTTGAACCATTGTTAATATTATCAATGTAGACACTGATGACTAGTGGGGCCAAAAATATCATTCCCTTACATTCAATTCATTTATTATTTCATGTATTATATATTAGACTAGATATTTAATAGACATAGTTGGTCTTCACATACTGAGTGTTAGTAACACCCTGCTCAGGCCTCAGTTGGGAACCTAAGATCATTTAATACATTCAATTCAAGATATGGGAAAGGGACCTATGATAGAGAGTTTTTTTGGACATGGTACATTAATGGATGAGGTTATAGACATGGAGTCCAAACCATTTTTTGGATTCCACTATTTTTTATTTTAGGGGTTTGTTCACTTGGCATTGTATCATGAAATTACAAATTTTTATGTTGATTTTGGATGGTACTCAGTCGGGTGGTTTTTGATAATGATATTTATTGGGGTTTTAATATTATTTACACTATTTACATTGTGTTTTGTGTGGGTTTACTCATGTAAAGTAGATATTGTCTCCCCACGTGACCTATTAGACACTCGACGATAATATGAAACCTATATCGTATGGGGAGAAATGCTTTAGGTCTTGTGACAACACAGATTGGGGCACTAATTTTCTAGAACTTAGGTTGGTTGGGGACAATAAAAATTGGTATCAGAGGATTTATTTTCTCTTTCGTACTATATGGGCATGGTTGAAAGGATATTATTAATGTGTTGGGCCATGGAAATGAGCTCACTCCTGGGAGTAGCTAACCCATGTACGAGGGAAAACTGATGTCACATTGGATAGTAATTGTTCTTCTTATTGTTTGTTGTTACATTTGATGATATTTCAACATTGGGTGGTGCACATATGGTGCGATCTACTGTTGTATGATATTATTGATCGTGGATAAAATGGAACGAGATTTTTCAACCAGGCACCATTCTAGTAACCTATGTATAAAAGTGACATGCATCCTAATAGTCTCACACAGTACGGGTTTGTGAGATATAGACACTGGAATGCAATTAATTTCATTGAAATATGAATAAAATGGTCTCTACTACTGGGGATGCAAGTTTATAAATGAATGGAATTGAAATAAATAGAAAGGAATATTGTGTATAATTAAGTTGTATCTCTGGGATAAAATTTCAGGTGTTGATAAATTATAAATATTGAATGATGTAAATGAGAGAAGTATTTTCCTAGTGATGGTAAAATTATTAATGAATTTTATAGTATGAAAGGTGTAAATGAGTTAAAATAAGGATTTTAATATCTTTGGAAAAGAGGGTTTAAAATATAAATGTCATGGTTCATAAATGGAAATGTTAATTATGGAGGGTGATTAGTGTTGGATCTTTTGGTTGAAACATGGTAACATCTATTCCTCCTATTTTCAATTTTACCCTTTCTATAAGTGGTATGGGTGGTGAGACTGCCCTAGTTTGATACATTGGATATTAGTCGTGAGGCCTTGTGGGTTAAGCAATGGAATATAAGTTGTGCTTTTAGATCCCTCGGTAGGCTATGGAATTTCTTTCATGAGGTATTGTTTTGTAATGTGAGTGTGGAAAAACTTGTGGTTCATGACCACATAGAGTGTAGCGAGAATCATAAGGATTATGCCATAGATTTCGTGAACATGTGAGTAGGGACATTTCTTGCTCTGTTTTTAATCTAAGAGACTGTATTTGGCTTTTAGGTTTGATGTAGGTGTCTAATTTCCATTGATAAAAAACATAATGTAAAATTTAGTTGGTTCCCTTGGAATAATGTTTAAAGGAACGATTGTGAGTGTTCCAATTGAGATCATTGGTTTGATAATATTTTGATGTTTATGATTGGAGAGTGGATCTTTGGATTTTTCTTGTTGTGTCTTCAGTTGGTAAGCTGATATCATTTGACCTCCTTGGTGACCATTGAGAGAGTTTGGACGACAGTGCTAGTACTCTTTTTTGTGCGTCATATAGGTGAATATTTTTTTCATTGACAGTGGTATGTAGAATATGTTATCTACTGCGGTTTTGGTCGAATGGGATAATGGATGTATTTATAGTTGGGAATGTGACTCATGTTGTCTTTATGAGTTCAATGTTTCTATAAAATAAAGGGTATCAGCATGGGAGGTTAGCCCAGTGTGTAACATCTCGGATCTGGGTTCCACCCAATGGGTCCCCTGGACCCGGTCGGTCACATGACCTCAAGCTCATTTACAAAAACTCCAGAGGCTTCCAACATGCAGCAAGGGTCTATGTTTGATAGTGGGGAAATTATGACCTCATTTGTAAAAGTGTAGTTCAGTGGAGAAAATACAAAAATACCCATAGCGAAAGTAGTAAATATTACTATGCTGAATTGGACAACAGTACATCAGTAAAAGATGACAATAGTCAAATATATTATGATGCAATAGGTCCCTCAGTTTATGAAAGCAGTCAAAACAGGATACACTGCAATCTAAAATAACAAAGTACAATGTACAAGTACATCAATGCAAAACAGAAACAACGTAGTAGGAACTCAGCGACATCGTAATCCTAAGCTTGGTCCCATGATCTCCTACTCCTCTAAAACAATCAAGAACTTTTATAGGGACTCTTTCAATTATCGACACCTGCATGAATAAAATCTATTTGGGCCCATGGAACAACCCAAATAGGGTGTGAGAAATAAATACCAGTAGGCATCCACCAAAGGCCTGTTCCAAACTGTCAGTGAGTTTGTGAAACCATAATGTGCAGCAATAAAAATACAATAAACTTGGATTTACTCAAAAGAATCTACTCCTACCAATTTCATTTCCATTAAATTATTATTTAACAGTTGAATATAATTGAATTATATGTTTTTGAGACTTATCCTCAGCCGAAAATCTACTAAACAGTGCCGTAGTAAAAACAAACACATGTTATCTAACAAGTAGAGTGTAAAACAATACCGAGACTGTGCTTTAGCATGGCAGGTATACCATTTAAAAATCCCCACAATGAATATGCATAGTAAATAGTGTCCTCAAACATGAAAACCATAACCTCTGTTAAAATGAATTGAAACCCTCAGTTGATTTCCCACATGAATAACGAATATTTCGCTCAGGAGTACGAGATATTGCCATCAGGCATGGAAGCTATTGCCCACAAGCATAATAAAAGTTGCCCACAAGCTAAAAAATCACATTCCCTCAGGATAAACAAGACACTTCCCTCAAGCTAAGCAAGTAACCAGGCCGAGCGCAACACAGAAGAAACCAATTTATATGAATTTTCACTCATTAAAACTCAAAACATGCAAAAATATTGGCATCCCTCGTGTATCCGGGATAAACGGTTAAAGAAGGGAACCGCACCCTCAGGGTGTCCCTGAATCCATCAATGATCCCATAATGTAGCATATAATTATCATTAGATTATCTATGAAATTCTAGATATCTTATTTAGTCAAGGACTCATCCATATGACACCCCAAACATGGGCATGTAGCACAACAGTACACAAAAACAACTTGAAAGTTGGAAATTAACACTTGACCACCAACCTTGATGTCCACGAATCGATATACGTGAATGACGCCTCCAATATCAACCGATAACGGCATAGATATGGGATAAAATATTTCTCATTTGACATAAATAACTTCCCATGGTGAAATAATTGGAAGGAAACTCCCATGATTAAGTAAGGGCATACCCGCATGGTCCAAAGGAGATCGGTGGTGGAAGAATTGGATTCTTAGTGAGTGTTCGTGAGCCCCTCCAAGACTCGGATATCTCTCCTTGTGCACTTGGTTTGTTCTAATATTCCTCTGTTGAAAGAGGAGGATACATATGGTTTATAACAAAAAAACACAACTACACACTGTGTACTCTAAAGTTTACAGCGTGTAATTTCAAATTTTTTAACTGTTCCTCTGGAAGCTACTTTTAACCGCCTCACAGTTTATCTGTCAACATGATTACACGGCGTGTATTTTAGAATACATGGTGTGTACTGTCCCTCCACTGGTGGAAACTCCCTCCTCCTTAAATTTCACCTACCTACTGATTACACGGCGTGTAAATACGATGTACATGGCATGTAGTCAGTTTGTTACGAACCTCATCACTAACAAGCTTACATGCCTTGTGTACTCATCCCACATGCCCAATGTACATGATGTGTGACAAAGTACACAGTGTGTACCCAAATGTTTTTTGATTTTTCCCCATTTTCCTTATTTTCTAAAAAACACTTGAGGAAAAATGAATAGAAGAAACTCATACCACATGAATAAGAACTGAATTCTATCAAACGTCCCCCCTTAAAGGAATTATCCCCCAAATTTCCCAACCATGGGTGGTGAAGATAATGCTGAGAATAAGTCTATCCACTGAGCGCGTACGTCGGTCACCCGCTCCCAAGTTTTATCTTGCACTCGTCCATTCTAGCATAGCACTCGTACGAGAGGAACCGATCGGCCTGAAAGACCCCTCGTGATCTTATAAAAAATATGAATCAGATGCTTCTCAAAGGATGAATCGACTTGAAGTTCAACATCCTACGGCTGAAAAATGTCAGACGAGTGTGAGTAATAATGGCGCAGTTGCGATTAATGGAATACATATTGCATGGCCCGATACCTCTGTGGTAACTGAAACAGATAGGCAACCGACCCAAATCTCTCCAGAATATCAAATGGACCGACAAACATTGATTTATTTTTACCCTTTCTACTAATTCGCTTGTGTCCCAACCGCGGTGAAACACGTAAGAAAACCTAATCCCTGAACATGAACTCCAGGGGTAGTCTACGACAATAAGGGTAAGATTTCTAATGAGACTATGTAGTAGCCATCATCTTCTGTTTTAACTAGATATGCTCTGAAGCCTCCTGACCGAAAGGTTTTCCCAGTAAATCTACCTCACCAGCCTCCAACCAGCACAATGGTGATCGGCATGGTCTACCATAAAAATCCTCAAAAGGTTCCATCTCAATATTTTCCGGAAAACTATTATTGTAGGAATAATCAACCAGGGGTATGTGGTTCTCTCAAGAGCCCCCAAAGTTCAGGATGAATGCACACAGAATGTCCTCAAGCACCTTTAATGTATGCTCTAACTAGCCATTGGTCTGATGGCGGTAATCTATGCTTGGAATCACCTGTATACCTAGTTTCCTCTGAAAACTATTCTAGAAACAAGACGTAAAACGAGATTACCTATCTAAAACTATAGGACGAGAGACACCATGAAGGTGTAAAACCTCTCAGATATACAACATTCTGAGCTCATCAACATTGAATGTCTCCTTGATCGGATAAAACAAGCTACCTTCATAAGTCTATCCACAAAAAGCCACATGGAATCAATTCCTCAAGGTTACCTCAGCAACTCTGTCATGAAGTACATCGCGAAATCATCCCATTTCCACCCCAGAATGGGTAACTGTTGTAATAGTATGGCTGGCCTCTAATTCTCTACCTTCACCTGCAAACAGGTGGAACATCTCGTAACAAAACCAGCTATCCTCATTTCATACCCATCCAATAATAATGATGTGTTAAGTCAATTTACATTTTGGTAACTCCAGGATGCATTACCCAATCTGAAGTATGGAACTTCTTCATCAGCTCCTTGTGTATATCCCCTAGAACACACAAACGTCCATGGATATGCAGTACCTCATCATCTCCTACCGTCCAACCGGGAGGAGGGTCCACACTTTCCACCGACCCTCGTAGAACTAGGCCTTCTGAATTTGATAGTCGTCTCATCTCCACTCCATCCATGAGGGTAGAAGTCACATATAATGATGAATGAAAGGAACACTCTTGACTATTATGCACCTACAGATGCATCTGATAGTACAAAGCAATGAGCTTCCACTCACCACTGGCCCCGTGAACTGCCTGTATCTGAGTCCTTCGACTCAGTGCATCAGCTACACCATTACCATTACCAGGTGTACAGGAAAGCTCAAACTCAAAGGACTGAAGGTATTGAACCCACCTTCGTTGTCTCAGATTCAAGTAATGGTAAGTAAAGATATAATTCAGAATTTGTTTATCTTTAAACACTACAAAATGTTCTCCCAAGAGATAATGGCTTCAACAACATCACGCATGACAACCTACAACCATCTCAAGATCATGCATCGGGTAATTCCTCTCATGTGGCCTCAACTATAAAGACACATACACAACTTCTAGATCACCCTGCATCAACACTAATCCAAGCCCAATACCAGATGCATCATAGTAAACTGTATTCCTCATCCCTTGCTCTGGAAGTATCAAGACTGGTGTTGATGTGAACCTTTCCTTCAACTCCTGAAAGGCTATCTCGTAAGCTTCTGACCAAATGAACATCACACCCTTCTTAGTCAAACCCATAAAATATGCTGGAGAAGTCCTGTATAAATCACCCGTAGTAACCATTCATCCCCAAGAAACTCCGTATTTCAAACACATTCATAGGGTGCTCCCAAGAAAATTTCGCTCTCACTTTCTCTGGGTCTACCGAAACGCCTACCTCTGAGAAGATAAGACCCAGGAAATGTATTTGGTCCATCAAAAAGTGGAACTTTGAGTGCGTACAATATAGTTGATGCTCTCTTAGTGTACGTAGTACGATCTCATGATGGGTAGCATGGTCGTGTCGAGTGTGAGAGTAAACCAAGATATTTTCCACAAAGACTACCACAAAAGAATCCAGATATGGGTGGAACACCTGATTCATCAGAGCCATGAAATCTTCTAGCGTGTTCGTGAGACCGAACGACATGACCAAATACTTGTATAGACCATATCTGCTCTAAAAAGATCTATGCCGAATGTCTGATGGTCTAACACGCAACTGATGATATCCAAATCTCAATTTAATCATTGAGAACACTCGTTCTCCCCGAAGTTGATCAAAAATATCATCAATCATTTTCATGGGATATCGATTATTGGCCGTCAACTCATTAAGCTTTCGATAATCCACAAAAAGTCTGAGGGTACCATCCAAAACCTTTTCAAACAGGACAGGCGAACCCCAATGAGAAGTACCAGGTCGAATGAAACCCTTTACATGCAACTCATCCAACTACCTCTTGAGCTCCTGTAACTCTAGTGAATCCATCCTATAAAGAGTAACATACAATAGTTCTACTCTGAGCACATATTCAATTGTGAAATCCACCACTCTTTCCTGAGGTAGACCTGAAAATTCTTCCAGGAATACATCCCTGAAATGATCAACTACCAGAGGGAAATCCTTCTATCAAGTTCCCTTCTAATACAGATATAAACTCAAAATATGGGCTATCACTTCACCTCGCCTACGATGATCGGGTCCAGTTTGGATCCCCTAGACATCCCATTCAACCTTGTATAGAAAATCTCCTCCTTTTGGTGATGTGAAACTCACCAAGCGATGATAAAATTTCACAATGGCTTGAAAGGCTACCCACTAGTCCATCCCGAGAATGATGTTATAGCTCATAATCTCTAAGACAGAGAGGACCCATATAATGTGACACCCACCATCCTATAGCGGTAACTCCTTACACTAACGCACACCTGTCGCCCTAATCCCCAATAGAGTGTCTAGTGTCCAAATATCAGAATAAGAATAAACATAGAGCCCAATGCTCCCCACAACGAGCACATATAAAAAGCTTTGTGTAGTGCTAGTATCTAAAAGTAATTAAGATTATATAGAAGAAACTAGAATATTACCTCAAAAAATGGATGTTCTAGGACCTGCTTTTGTTGGGTCTATTACACTGCATATGCTTTCCCAGTGTCATGGCCCTACGACAAAACCTGACTACCTGAGCTGACCCGCCCTGCTGTCTCTGAGATCCTGGAGTCTGGCTACTGTGGCCCCGACCACCACCTCAGCCTAAACACCCCAATGTATTCCAATTCCCAGACTGGTAAGAAGCTGATGGCCCTGGTCCTGCATGCGGCGTCTGCACCGAACCCCTCTCACTAGCCACTGGTAGAAACACCTTCCAAAAACACAGGAGATGACCAATCTTTCCATAATCTCGGCACTCCACTGGGTCACGTGGACATTGAGGTCTCTTGTTACCCTCTTTACTGCACTGGTATCACATCACTGGGCCACATAATGAATTCCTATGGATAGTATTTCCACCGTGAGATAAATCCATTTGCCTTTTCCACATACCGATAGAAATAGTACCAGAGACTTGTGTGAACCACCTTGGCCTACACCACTAGCTCCTTGTAGGTTCCGCTTAGTAATCAGTGCCTGGCTCACAATATCATGCACTGCAGGCAATCTGAAAACATTCAACTACACTTAGATTTCATATCAACGAATATCCTCAATGATTCTAGCACTCAACGTCTCACCTCTCACTAGAAAAGAGGCAAAACTTTGTATCTCGGCGAAGAGGTAAGAATAGTCCATCACTAACATGGCGCCCGGGTGCAGATTCATGAACTCTCGAGCTCTATCTGCCCACAGTATCTCCAGATAGAAAAATTCATAGAGGAATACCTAAAAATCATCCCACACTATGTCTCTGTGATGCTCTGTATGAGTGGTAACATCCCACTATCACAAGGCGGAATCACTCAACATGTATGTAGAGAGCTTCACCCCCTCCCTAGAGATATGTCCAGATGCACGGAGATAGTCTGCATTAAAAACATCCAAGAATCCACAGCCTATGCTCTGCCATCCCCGGAAAATGTAGGTGGATGCTGCTGCTAGAATAAACATGTCAGCTCTGCCATAGATGTGGCAGATGGTGGTGCTCCCTGGAAGGTCTACATAAACCGCATGAAGCCTTCACGGAACTGTGCATCCGAGCTTGTTTTTGGTATAACGGCTGGCGCCGCATCTCACTCTTCTGGGCGATCCATCGGTAACCCATGTCCTAGCATCTGTGGAGTATATTTTTTGCCGCACTCTTGGCGAACAACTCATGGTCGTCTCAGCTCCATGACATTATAAGGTCAAAACACGCCTCAAATTAAGATCTTCAAGGACCAAGAACTGGAAGAGCAATAAGGGAACAAGAAAAAGAAAACATTCATGTTTTACAAACTAGAATATAGTACACATATAATAACTCCATGGTGTGTTCCCTCAAGTATTTCACAAGGGCGTGTAGTTATGCGAAAACTGGTCAGGTAACACCCTAAACACTAGGTGTGTTGTCCACATACATGGCGTGTACATGAATTTTCTTACCCTACCTGAGTCCTTCTACATGGTATAGCCATAGGAATCTCTTTTGAACGAGACTACATGGTGTTTAAAAGGTCTTCATTGAATTTACTGGATGAGCTTCACTGACCCATGTTGCCCGTTACATGGCCAGGTACACAACTCAATATACACGGCGTGATCCAGATAGACACAGAATGTACGGCTTAGATTCCAACTACCCATGTTTTTAGTGACATGGATGGGTATTCGGCTAACACTACACTACATATTACACCTAAACATGGTGTGTACAACACCCCGTTTCCCCAGCCACACAGCCAAGTCCACACGACCTCTCACCAGTCAAGACTACATGGTGTGTCCCTCAGGTACACGGAGTGTACCAGACAAGCCTCCCCGACCCGTGTTGTTAGATACACGGAAAGACACATTGATCAATCTACACTAAATTTTCTAGATAGAAAAAGAATTTACTATAAAGGATAACATCGGCCCGTGTTGTTAGTTAGACGACCGGATTCCGAGGTTACACTACATGACATGTTAAAAAATGACATGACGTGTTTAAGAAATGTTTTCCATGTCCATGTTGTTAGTGACATGGAGAACATAGGGTCAACATGACACGATGTGTACAATAGGTATACGACATGTTCCCTCTAGAACATCCTCATCCTGTGTCTCTGCGCACACGGCCTATGACACGGTTGGAGTCTGCATGGTGTGTACATAGGGTACACGTCATGCACTTAATTTTTTTTCCATTTCTTCCCGAGAATAAGATTAAACGGTGTGTAATCAAATCTACAGGGCCTTTATTCGGGGTTTTTCTAGACAGTAATCCTTAAAAACAACTCCGGAGACCAGAAAACCACTAAAATAACACCAATGTTCCATATTCCGATCCGTGAGGGCCCATAGTCCCCACGAAACAAAGATTGGCATCATATGTGTGATATAACAAAGGAAACAAGGTGATGATCCACTAAATTCTAGTTTATTAGGGCCCACACTGTACAAAAACCAATGATTGGCATTCATTAAGAAAAACTTACAAAAAAATACCCTATCAAATAGATTTTATTATCATGACGTCTATCAAAACAACATTCATTTCTATCACAACATCTATCTCAACAACATGAAATTCCTAATGCACCTACATGGCATGGAAACTATGCATGACATGTGATTCAAACATGTGCCTATATTATGCATGATATGACATACCCTCATCTCATCGGGTTTCAACTAAATAGAACCCATGTATAAAAATATAAATAGCACACAACTAGTGCATCACCCAACAGTGAAAATCAAATAAATTGTAACAATTATAAACAGAAAATCACAATTTAATTTGAGGAAATACATCTTTTACCTGTACACGGGGTATCTTCTCCCGAGAATAGTTTTTACTGAATCCCTTAGCAATCTATTTCTTTCTGTCGTCACAAAATAATAAAATAACATTTATAAAAGAAAATATTTTGATACCACTTTGTAATGTCATGGATCTAGGTGCCACTCAACGGGTTCCCCGAAGCTGGTTGGTCACATAACCTCAAGAACATTCTCCCAAATTCCAAAGTCTTCTAACTAGAAGGGAGGGACTAGGTCTAATAGTGGGGAAACTATGCCCTCATTTCTCAAAGTGTAGCACAACGGTGAAAATAAAAACATACCAAAAGCGGAAGCAATAAACAATAATAAGCTGAAATGGAAAAAATTACAGAAGTAAAAGATGAAAATAATTATTTATATAATGATGAAATATGTCCCTATGTCAAAGAAAGAAGTCAAAACAGGATAAACTACAATCTAAAAATATATATTACTAGGTACAAGTACAGAAAAGAAAAACAGAAACAACCTAACATGAACTCAGCAGCATCGCAAGCCTAAACCTGGTCCCATTCTCTCATACTCCTCTGCAACAATCAAGTACCTATATAGGGACTCATGACCTTATCAAAACCTACAACAATATAATCTGTTTGGGAACAAGACATGACCCCAATAGGGTGTGAGAAAGAACTACATGTAAGAAACCACCAATGTCATGTTCCCAACTGTCAGTGCGTTTGTGCAATAGTAATGGGTAGTAATGAAAATACAATAAACTAGGAAGTACACAAAATAAGATACTCCTACAAGTTCCATTTTTATTTAATTATTATTTAACAATTCAATATAATTGAATTATATGTTTTCGAGACTCAGCCTCAATCGAAAATCTCTTAAACAGTGCCAAAATGAAAACGACCACAGTATATCTAACAAGTAGAAGGTAAAACAATATCGGGCCTGTGCTTTAGCTTTGCATGTATAACATGTAAAATTCACCACAGTGAATATGCACAGCAAACAATGTCCTCGGACATGTAAACCTTACCCTCAGGTAAATAGAATCGGAACCCTCATGAGTTTTCCCAGAGGCATAAAGAATATTTCCCTCAGGCGTATGAGATATTCCCCTATGGCACGAAATATACTGCCCATAGGCATAAGAAAAGTTCCCTTAGGATAAACAAACTCTTTCCCTCAGGATAAAAAAGTCACTTACCTCTGGATATGGAAATATATTGGGTGATCCCAATACATATTCATGTAATATATATTCATTTTCTCTCAATAAACCTCAAATCATGCTAAAATCATGGCATCCCCATGGATATCCTGGCGAAACCGCTAAACAAGGGAACCACACCCACAGGGTGGCCCTGGATCCAATAAATGATCCTTGATTGTATTTTATAAATATAATTTTATTATCCATGCAATTATATATATCTTATTTACTTAAGGCCTCAGCCATATGACACCCCAAACAAGGGTGCGTAGCGTAAAAGTACACAAAACAAATTGACAGTTGGAAATTAACATCAGACCACCAACCGTGATCTCCACTGATCAATATATGTGAATGATGCCTCCCAAATCAACAAAGGATAGGGTAGATATGGGATAAAATATTTCCCATTAAAAATAAATAAGTTCCCCTCAGGAATGAATTGGAAGGATGGACCCAAGAAGAATGGAGGTCTTACCCGCAAAGTACAAACGAGATCATCGGCGGAAGAATCTGATTCTCTATGAGTATCCAAGATCCCCTCCAAGAATCGGCCATCTCTCTCGGTGCTCTTGGTTCGTTCTATGCATCCTATATTGAATGTGGAGGATACTACTAGTTTATAACCAAAAAAATACAACTACACAATGTGCACTCTCATGTACACATCGTGTACTTTCAATTTTTTTAACTGTTCATCTGGAGGATACTTTTCACCCCCTCATTATTCATCTGTTGACAAGATTACATGGCATGTATTTTGGAATACACGGCTTGTACTATCGCTCGGCTAGCAGCTACTCCCACCGCATTACTATTCACCTGCCGACTGATTACATGTCATGTAAATACCAAGTACTTGGCATGTAGTCAGTTTTTTACACCCCTCATCCCTGGAAAGCCTACACACCCTGTGTACTCACCCCACACGGACAAAGAACATGGTGTGTGGAAAAGTACACAGCATGAACCCACAAAATTTGGTATTTTTCCCATATTTCTTATTTTCTCAAAAACACTTACGCAAAAAGGAAAATAAGAAACATGTACCTCAAGAATAAGAACCGGGTTTTTTGCATAGTGGTGAATATTCCATGGAATTTTAATCATGAGAAATTCCACCGAGGTGGAATCAATAAATAATGAGTACCATCCAGCTTTGGTGAATAGTAATTTTATACCATCGTCGATTTGTGTGTCACCTGAGTGTTGGTAGTAGGTTACACTTATTATATAAAAGGTTTATATCATTATAATTCATTAAAATTAATTTTGGATGATGACCAACAGATGCATCGACATTGTTATAGGTGGGAGATAAAAAGGTGACCAAATTGGGGTCAGATGATTTGGTACTGAAGGTGACACTAATGTGAGGTTAGTCACATGACTGAGCTAGTTTTGTGAATGGATTGGTTGGTGGGTGATGTTTTGAGAATGTATTGGTTTTGTGGATGATGATTGGCTTAAAAGAATGTTATGGGTATGTGAGAAGGCGTTAATCTATGATCAGGCGATGATGGATTGTGTGGATTAAATTCAATTAAGTGTCTCCCAAGGAATGTGGGAAATTGATGTTCTAAATGAGGTTCAGATGTTGGTATGAACTAGTAATGACTGATTTTTCTTGGTTTGAGCATCTATTTTTCTCGTAAAACCCTGTGTGTGAAGCATGGATATTCGATAGGCCTTCGGTTATATTATTTTGGTCTATCATTGGGTTGGTTGATGCTCGTTATGGTCATTTTGGAAGAGCTCAAGTTTATATGTGGTAGTTTCTTTATAAGAATGTTGGTTCTCAGTTTCATGGAGGATCGTCGTGGAGTTGTGGAAAGTCTTGTTCAGAAACCACGCCTGAGTGGTGCTGGTTAATTTATGATGGTATGTGATGTGATGTTTGCGGTATGGAAGCTAGAGATCTATGAAATTAATATTTTCCTATAGATGGAGGTGACATCATTAATGGGTACCCTGGAGGTGGGGTTCTTCGGAAACGTCATTGCATAACAAAGCTAGTGATGATCATGCCCATCATCTTGACATCGTCCAAGGTACGTTCAAATGATTTGGATTTATGTTAAGAAAAAAAATTATTTTGGTTTGTTGAGGTATATTATAGAGTTTACACTCTTTGGAGTAGTATATATAAAACATGACGATGGTATGTACATTCACAATGGTTCCAGGTGAGGTCCTTGGGATGGAATAAATTTTGATGAATGTAGTGGGTGTTGTTTATAGTGGCTGAGAATGGGGATTAAGGGAAAATCATTTTCTAGTACTATAAAAAAATATTGATAATCATGTATATGACTTGGGGTTCGACTTCTAATCGATAATGACCCATGGTAGTTTGAATCCCTCTTGGAGAAAAATGGTTACGACACTTCCAAGGTGGGGAGTGATAAATTTGTCCTGGATGGGGAGAGTAGAAAATTTATTTGATGTAGTCATGTGGATGTTAATGAGGGGAACAAGTGGTGAATTCCATGTCTCTTAGGGAGGCTATATGGGCCTTTATTATGATCAATTATTGAGGCATGCAGTGTCATTGGGTTCAAAGTAATTCCAAATTAATTCAGAAATATTTCTAAGCCATTTAATAGAGTTGAAATATGTGGAATTTTTTGGGGAAAAAGAGGATAGGTTCAATAATCCATGAAGATTTGGAGTAGAATGTGTTATTTTTATTATGATTTCAAGGGAAATATAGTTCGGTGAGTTTCGACACATTATGGTGAATGATAATGGGTGTGGTAAGAGAAATATGCCTTCGGTTTGACGTCATAACAACAAGCACCATATAGATTTGAGGTACAACTAGAGTGAGGTCATGTTAATATCAGTACTTGAATGGATTGTGTGGTAATGTAACCTAAAATTGTTTGAATGGTTAGGGTGGATGACAATGATAGTTTAGGTCCCCATGGACACTCATGTGTTGTGAGTTCGGGCAGGTCATTTGATGAGGAAGATTAGATGATATTATGGTGTTTTTTTCATAAATAGTGTGTGTGAAAAAAAACTGAAGAAGGTGGGGAGAAACATAAGGGAGAAGTGTTTGGTCAATGATATCATCGATGTTTCGGGTTGGAGGGACTTGATTGATCACCATTCGGGTGAGTGACCCTAATGGAGAGAATTGGCCCAAATCTGAAGGGTTTACTTCAGCAAGTGTTTTGATTTTGTTCAGATGTACATTTATGGAATAGGATGACTATGATATAAGTGTTGGTTCAAAATATGTTGGTAATTTTGATTATATGGACCTCATGTTTTTCTTTGGGAGATATCCGCTATTGGTAACCACTAGAGTAGTCCAAATATTAGAAAAAGAATTTGGAGTGATTTGGGTTGTGCGTTGAGAGGAAAATCAGATCTTTGGAGTGATGAATGATTCCCCCATGAGGATTTAATGTAATGTGCAATGTTTCTGTGTATCGTGAATTAGGAATCACATCCTACGTTATCCACATTATGTTCTAGTGGTTGATGTTTGAAAAAATATTATGCGTCCTTTAATGAGTATTTGGTTTATGATGTGTGATGTTTTGATGGAGTCTTTTGGGGCATAACCATTACCTTGGTCTAAATATTATGATTATATTTTCATGTTCAATGAGAATCATAGAAAAGGGGTAATGAAAAGGTGGTACTAATCAAATAGTCTCTTGGTTGTGGAAGCATAATGTTTATTTGGAGAATGGTTAGAGGATAATATTTTATATAGTGGGGTGGTTGTAAGATCCCATATTTTTTTATAAGATATGATTTTTGTTTAGTATTTAGTTTATTTAATTTTTTGGTCTGATAATTGTTTCCCAAAGGTCATGAGAATGTCTAGGGGTGTATTGGGGGTTCGAGGCATGAAAGAGGATGAAAAATGTATTTTTAGAGAATGTTTCTCATTTTGTGTATGGTTACTGAAAACAATGTGATGCATTCCTGGTAACTGAACTTCCTTGGAAAAAGTCTTTCACACAGTTACCACACAGTTTTGCAACCTTGTGGAATTCCCATTAAACTGTGTGAATGGGTCATTTTGGGATAGTGGCTCACTCTTGGATTGTGCACAGTTTGGAAAACTGTGCGGGTAATTTTTATACACAAAATGTTGGAAAATGTTTAAAAGTGTCATCCACATATTTTTAACCCCAACTCGGGATATTCTTCATCTGATCATATTACTACCCTAGTGATGATCTTGGATGAAAAAGTATTCCAAGACGTGATTCTCCTTAGATCATTGTCCATTTGGAGAATTGTAAGTTGGGGATCAATAACCCATGTACATTTAATTTCCACATTTCTACACCATTCAGATTAGGGTTTGTATCTTTCTCCTATGTCCTTCCAAATCAATAAAACCATGTTCTCGGAAGAGATTTATGTTTAGGATTTATGTACTAGTGTAATGTGGATCAAAGGATTCAGTTGAGGGATTTTTTTCAACATGTTCAAGGTAGGTGGTCTACGCGTATTATCCCATCATTCTGTTATAGTTTCTGGCATGTTTATTGAGATCTTGTCTATATATTGCTATGAAATTGTTTTAATGAGTATTATTTCCTGATTTGGGTGTCCTAATGTTGTGTAATACCTATAATAGTCCCTGTGGGATTCCTCAAAAAAGAATATATCGTTTTAGGTCCACCAAGTGGGCATGCCGACATTTCTGAACAAACTTATTGAAAATTTAAGGGAGTTATTGACGGGTAATAACATGTCACCCCTATGGGAAATGATAACATGGTTAGTTGAGTTGAATATGGAATATTGATAGTTGTACCAAGATTGATGAAGGATTAAGGGGTTTATTGGAATGGATTAGTAATGATTTAATTTTGTTAAATGATATTTTGTCAAAGGGGATTTGAATTATGTTGATATTCCCAAAATAATAACTATATATGAAATGAAGTGTGCGCTATATTTTTAAACAGATAATGAATAGAAGAGGATGTAAAAATGTTGTATAATTGAATTGATGAATATATAGAATATCTTAGTAAATTATAATTATGGGGTATACCTGATTGGAATAATGTAATATAGTTATTGTGTTATGTGATATCACTACTAGAAATTTGACCTATACCCACAGTTTCAAACCGTGGGTATAACCCCTAAAACCGTGGGTATAGGCTATACCCATGGATTTAGCGAACCGTGGGATACTAAGGTGTCGGTATAGTCCCAGATCTATACCCATGGTTTAAGAAACTGTGTATATAGGTCCAGTCCACTGTGTCAGACACCATGACACCATGACATTCACCTATACCCACAGTTTTAAAACTGGGGGTATAGCATTGATAAAAAAAGTGGTTGTGGTATTTGATCCCTGGACTACTCTTTTATTTTTTTGGCACATAACCACTATCCTATATGTCTTATTGGTATATAAATATATATTTAGTTATATATATTTATAAAAAATGTGACTATAGGTAACAAACCGTGGGAGTAGGTGTTCCCACGAAAACATTTGTGCCCCACGAATTTGTTTTTTCAAGACATAAGGCCGGAAAGATATACCCATGGTTATGAAAACTGTGGCTATAGATCATCAATAATATAACCTATACCCAGGTTTCGGTTCAAACCGTCGGTATAGGTTTCCATAATTTACATATACCTATGGTTTTCCAAAAACTATGGTTATAGGTTCCCATATAATACCTATACCCACAGTTTTCGGTAAACTGTGGGTATAGGCGTGAATATACCCTTGGGATTGGAAAAAACCATGGGTATAGCTCTATTTTCCATTAGTTTATAAGGAATGTACATGAAATACATAAGTATGAAAATGATTGATAAAAGGAAAATTGGTTAGATGGGCTAATGTATTGTAATTGATGAATATTGGATAATTCATTTGATTTTTTTAATATACATAATGGACAACAAAGCAAGAATTGATATTTGGGTAATTTGATTTGAATTGTAAATGGAAATGTGTTAATGGGTTATGTAACTATATCATTTAACATGATGATTGTTGAGGATTTTGATTGTAGAATGTATTGGTTGTGTATGGTTGTGGTATTGTTTGTGTGTGGTGGATTGACGGATAAGAATGTGAAAATGCCTTGGTGGTGGGATAAAGGAATAATTCTTCCTTAATATAAAAGGTAGTAAGGATGATTTAACCTACCCAATAATGCATATCTTGGGGAGTCAGACTGATTCTCTATTCCCCCAATGGTGGTATTAAATGAAAATACGTGGACTGAGGCTCCAAGGTAAGTGTAGTTATAATTTGATATGCTCATCCCAAGTGAGATTGGTACATATATTGTTCTATTATGAATAATTATATATTCAATGAACCATTTTGGAATGATGTGAATTCTACACTATTAAAATTGCTTATTGATTATGTACTAGTAATAAAAGAGACAAAATGAATTGGAAAATTTGTTAGTAATAGCTATGTTGAAATTGTTGACTAGTGGACCCTGAATTGTTGTTACCATACATTCCATTAATTTATATATGAATGATCTATCTATAAAAATTGATATTTTTTAGACCCCACTAGTGGTGGCCTACTGAGTTGTACTAACACCATGCTCATGCATTTTTTGGGAACCAGAGAAAATTTTAATCATGTAGTTCTGGATAAGGGCCGCGAACCTATGTTTGGGAGTTGAGTTGGACATCATACATGCATGGATGAGGATTTAGACATAGAGTTAGTGACTTTTTATGGATTAAACAATTTTCTTTTATGTTAGGGGTTTTTCACAAGGAATTGTAGAATGATATAATTTTTTTTATTTGTTTCATGTGTATTGTACCTAGTTGGGGGGTGTTTGACTATGCATGTTATGGTTTGTTTTCAATTACATCCACTATTTATATTTTTTAAAATTGTTGATTACACTTGTATAGAAGGTATTGTCTCCCCATGTGACCTATTAGACTCTTAGTAGTATTAGGAAACCACTGGCATATGGGGAATCGCGCTTGAGGTCATGTGATGATCCATCATAGTGTACAGATTTAGTGGCCCCTAGATAAGGGACATTACAGGACAACTGTAATAGGTTATGACCAATAACTATACACATATGGATAAACCTGAACCACAATGTCGATAACCAATGTTAGGCCCCTTTAAGAGAAAATTGCCACCGTCATTTAATTAGACTACGAACCCATTCATATTAGAGTTGTGGATAATTATGTTAGATAATATATTGTTTTCATTGGGAAGAAATTAAATGGAGAAGGTTGTCACATCGGTTGATCATTTATCAATAGATGCTGATAAATGGTGGTAACTAATTCAAAACACAATAGAGGGGGCTGATGTTGAACATATGGAATCGATGGATTTTAATAAATCCTCTTAGGAAAATAATTTCCTGGTGAACACTGAGATGTTTTGGAAAGGCAGTTTCTAAATCTGAGGAAAAAAATATGATAAGTGTGTTGCAATGTATGAAGCTAAATTCAAAAGAATAGAACGGAATTTCGCAAACGATATATCTAATCCATGGAAAAAGACTTATCAATTCATCTATATTTTAAAACCATTCCTCTGACAAAACTCGTCTCCCAATGTTTCTTATCATAAGATGATATATTCACATGTGTTATCAATGAAGAAAATGAATTTTCTATGTCCTGTGACATTAAGAGAATGGAAGAGAAGATGAGTTATATTGAACAATACGGAAAAAATAAGGAATGTGGGAAGAAGGGAATAATTGATTTTCCTTCATATTATAAATGTTGATGAAACAACTGAGTACTTTTTTGAAGGGTGTGGGTGTTTGTTACAATTGTTGAAGAAACGACCACCAATAAGATGATTGAAATGAAAAAAAGAAGCAACAAATGTTCAATGAATCAATTTTAATTAGATGAGACATTATGAAATTTATTTCCCTAAGAAACAAAGATACATTCCCCAATTATGGACATGTGATCAAGTCTAGGATTATGTGATCAAAACTACTGAGGATAAAGCACCTAATAATGTTGTGGAAGGTACATACTTTTTTTGGAAAATTAGATAATGATTTATTCGATTCTAGATTATCCAATTCCTATATATCATCTATATTTACAATGAATATTATACAATTACAATTTTATTTAATAAAGTATTTGTTAGTCAAAACTCCATAGGAGGGTGTCATTACAATATAGATGTGTCAATCAGTCCCCTTATGACATACACATGTGCGTTAGTTGATAACCTTATCTTCATACACATGATTGAAGGTGGTATAATTATTGTTATGAATTGAATTACAATATATAATGTGTGAATATATTAATATAATATAGATGTTATAATACTGAGAATGATATATATTCCCTTATCATTAGTTATGAATCAACCCCATCTAATTCATATATAGAAACACACATAGTAGATCTATTGAATTCAATTATTTTGTAGGAAGAGAAAGTAATATATATTGGGGCGGAAATTTATATTATAATTAATGATGTACCTATTGTGAAAGAGTACAATGATGTCTTTCTAGGGGATTTACCAAAACATACTACAGAGTAGGAAGATGATTTCACTATTGATATAACTATTTTATCTATATGTATTCCAAAGACTGCATAGAAAATGTCCACTGTGGAGTTTGTATAACCGAAGAAACACTAAGAGAAATTAGGTGATAAATAATTCATTAGGCCAAGTGTTTCTCTCTAGGGAGCCCCATTTTTTAATAATGTGATTAATAAATCTATTTTTTATGCATCGACTATAGGGAGATCAATGATATTACGATAAATAAAATGATTTTCTTCTTCAAATTGATGATTTACTTGATCAAAATCATGATGCCCAATAATTTTTGTATATTTACCTTCAATCCAGATAACATCAGTTTCTTTTGATGAAGGAGGATATTCCAAATCATTATTTCAAAAATGTAGTGGGAAATATGAGTTTATAATAATTCCTTACGTACTGACTAATGACCCATATGTTTTCAGGGATGTATTGAATATTGTTTTCAAAGAGTACCTTGATAATTTTGTTTTTGTATTTATTGATGATATCACGGTATACTCTAAAGACTATGAAGATCATGAAAATCACATGCGCATAATTTTAAAAATTCTTTTAAGAAACTAATTAAATGGGATGATTAGAATGTGTGAATTCTATCTTCAAACATTTTCTATTCCAGGTCATATAATCTCTAAGGGTGGAATTTTAGTGGACCTTTTGATGAAAAAGGCATTTCAAGAATGACCTACACAAATGAACATAACTGAATAATGTAGTTTTATTTGTTTTACAGGTTATTATCGGTGTTTCTTTTAGAAAATTGCTCATTTATCCACCCTGTTGACCAATCATACACTTAATGGGGTTATGATCATATGAAAAAAATGATGTTTTATGAATGTTTCAAATAATTGAAGAGGATATTAGTGAATGATCTGATCTTGACTTTACCATCAAGAAATTGTGGATTTTGATCTATAATGATTCATAATTGAAAGGAAATGGTTGTGTCTTCATAAAGAATGACATAATTATTCCCTAAGCATCAAGGTGGTTAAAATCCCTAAACAGAACAATCCAAATCATGATCTGGAGTTAGATGATGTAATCATTTCTATGATGATAATGAGACTCTATCTCTATGATGAAATATGTGTTGTACATATAGATAATAAGAGTTTCAAATATACCTTCTCACAAAAATGACTCAACATGAGGGAAATTAGAGGGCTTGATCTACTCTAGTATTACTATTTCTCTATACGCATGTACCCATGAAATGAAAATAAGGATGAAGATTCATTCAGAAAAAAGAATCATGTGGTTTTAAATAAAATGATTATTGAGTGGTATCCTATATTCATGGACCTAGTAAATATAGATATGGGAATTAGAAACTAATGTGAAACATATTTACTTTTTCTATTGGTTTTCAAACAATATTTTTTTGAATTATTTAAAACTCCTCACTTTGATGATGATAAGCTTCGAAATAAAATTAGAGGTGTGAATGATGGGATGTGGGCTGAAATCATTTTTGATGGTGAAATTAAAAAAATTGGGAAGAGGCTATGTGTTCCTTCTACACCCGAGATGAAAAGTGTGTTATTGCATGATTCCCAGAGCTTGATTTTCTCTATACACCATATTATCTCTATAATATATATATATATATCATTGAACCATTCTTCTAGGACAACAGGATGTAGGAACTTACTGATTATGTATCAAAATGTTTAGTCTATCGATAAGTGAAGGTCGAATGACTACATCCTAGAGGAGTCATTTAGCGTCTAACTATTAATACATGGAAATGGTAACACATCACCATGTATTTTGTCACTATATTATCAAAAAAAAATATAATAAATAATGATTCGATATAGCTAATGTTTTATTGATTATGAAATCTGAACATTTCCTCCCTATAAGGGATTGTATTCCACTCGAATGCCTTAAAAAACTCTATATCAAATGAATTTGTGAGTCTTCCTGGATTTCATCTATCAATTTTTTTAATAACGATTCATGACTCACATCAAAATGCTAGAAATGATTTAAAAAAACCATTGATATTGAGCTTCGATTCAATACTTCTTATCAACATGAAATTCAAGGTAAATAAGAATGAGTGATCCAAAAATTAGAAGGCATTTTGAGATGATGTTGACATGACAATCAGTGTGTGTGATATCATTATTTACGTTTTTAAATAGTTTTTATACTATAGTATATTTCATTAAAGTATTAAAATGGAACCATATGAAGCACTGTATGGAAGGAGATGTCATACACCAACATGTTGGGATAATGTTGGTTAATGGGTGCTTGTTGGACCTGAGAAATTATATGAAACAATAGTGAAGATAAAGACTATTCGAACACAAATCAAATTATCACAAAGTAGGAATAAGAGATATGGTGATTTCAATGGAAGTATATTGAATTTCATGAGGGATATCATGTTTTCATAAAATTTTCATTATGGAAGGGTTTTATATGGTTTGGGATGAAATGGAAATTATGGCCATTGTACATCCGTACTTTTGAAATTCAAGATAGAATTGGAGTTGTGGGTTATCTTTTGGAAATGTTTCCAGGCCTTTCAAGGTAACACAATGTGTTTCTTGACCCATTATTGATAAGGTACAAGAATTATCCAATGAATGTCCTCACATCTGATGGTATTAAATGGGAACCTAACTAATCTTAATGTGAAGACCCTATTTGGATTCTGGACACTAAAGAATAGGTTTTGAGGAATCAAATGTCTCGGTTGGTAATTGTTGTTTGGAAAAATCATAACATGGAAGAGGTGATGTGGGAACCCAAGGAACTTATAATGGATAACTACCCAAATCTTTTTTTGAGGTAACGTTCTTTTTAGTTCGATGTTGAAATTTTTTTAAGGTGGTATAATGTCACACCCCAATGTTTTGAAAATATATTTAATATTAAATGAAATCCGTGAAACTCTGAGTCTCTTAAGAAAAAACTTTTTTATAAACTATCTATTAAACATAAGATTTCCACTTTTCATATTTGAATTCCTAAAAATGGAAAAACATGGTTTGTGTTTGTATGATATATGGTGTCTGATATGATCAACAGATATTTTTTTGGAATAGTAACTTGACCCTTATGAATAATAATATAACCCTTTTGAATAGTAAACTCACCCATGCATGTATAAATGAAATTTAGGAACTTTATAATTTAGGGAGAATATTTATAATATTTATAATTTCGTGTTGGTATTTTTTTGAGAAATAAATATTAGATTAAAATAGTAAATTCATAAATTGATTTAAATTAATATTAATTTGGGTAAAATGTATTCTTAAATAAATATTTTTTTCATCAAGGATTTTGGATAATTTTATTATACCTCATATAATTTTTGAATGTATTATAAAATCATTTTTAAATTTTAATTCATTATTTATTCAAGTAAAAATGAATTTAGATAAAAACTATGTTTCGCATATTTAGAAAATTATTTTGATAAAATGAAGATTATTTTTGAATTCTAGATGTCAATATATGCTTATGGTAAATTATTTTTATGTATATAAAATACCTGAATTATTAGGGAAGAGTAAAATACTATAATTTACATTATAATAACATCTGAATCTAAAACACTATTTGTTGATTTATCACTAATGTAAGAACAATTACTTAAAATTTAAATGTAAATATTACAGTTATATATCACATGAATCAAGACTATTGGTTGTCTTGAGAAAAATAATAAAATTAGGAATAAGATATTAAAAAATAACCCCTCTCCTCCACTATTAAAAACACTCCTCACTCCCTCTTCTCCCCAGTCCTCTAATCATGGAATCTTGTCAATGTTCTACCCAAATACTATTTCGTATTCCCTCCCCACATTCTAGATCTGTTGGTCCTGCCTAATTGGCTAAAACCCTTTCCCTTATGGAGGTTTTCAAGGAGATTAGTTTAAGAGGTAAATCCTCTTCCATTTCATTTAATTTTCATTTTGATTACTTCTTTTCTTATTCTATCGTAACCTACTAAATTAAATTGATCATGAAAAAATCATTATAATTTATATACAATAATTTTATCATGTTTATTTAATAAACATTGTCAATATCCTTACACAGACCCTATTATTTTATAAACGAAATCACTGTCCAGGAAGAGGAAATTCACATTCTTCATGGATGATAAAATTTTGTTCTCCAAATTAATCATCAATGATTTTAAGGAAAAAATTTAATGGTTGATACTAATTTTAAAATGTATAAAATTACCCATTTTATTTTTTATATTTAATATATTTATATAATAATAAATTATAAAACTAAATGAGATCGTTATGATAAAAAATTAAACAATAATCCAAATGATTATCACTAAATGTTGTATCTAAGGATTTATCCACATTATTTTTATCCTAATGATATATATAAAAATTTTAACATAATAATTATCATTATGAACATGAAATTTCATTTCTATTGAGTTATAAATAAAATACATTAACTCCATTACATATAATGAGGTGAGCAGATCATGAAATCATGGAAATGAACACCATGGAACGACATAATTCATTCATTTAACTTATCAATAAGTACATAATTCAACATAAGAAAATTATAATGAATAAAATAAATGTATGGAAGCTTTTGAATTATTTAATTATTGTATTTAATTTGGTTATCTGGGAAGTCAATGTCACATGCAGAACATGTTTAGATATATGGATATTGTTTTCTACCCGGACATCCATTTTCATTTGGATAAAAATTATTATCTACATACCTCAATGAAACTATTAATTGTTATTATTTTCCACCAATAAATTCCATTTTAATGTTCAATATATATTTTTTCAATCATAATCCTTCGTTCTTTTATGGGGATTTACATGTTTTCGAGATTCATTGAAAAATTACCCCTGGTGAAGAAAACAGTTTGAATGGATCTTCTGGAATTTATAACTATTTTCAGATAAAAAATATAAAATGTTTTTAAACACTATTTTTTTAAAATAACTCATCTTATTATGATAAAACTACAATAATTCACTTTTGGTTTAATGGAAATATCTTTTAATTTTTAGTTATATTTATTGATATCATATAAAATTTTATATTGAGTGGTTTTTTATTGGTTTGACTGTGGATGTACTATATTGATACCATTATCCATATTACACTGAATGATTAGTGGAAATATTTATTTATTGGGGAATTATTTTTATATATAATATGACAGTTTCCATATGAAGGTATTTTTTTGTTTATCCAAATTATAATGAGTAATGCATTGGAAATATTATCTGATGGGTGGGGCCCTCAATTTCCCTTTGACACAATGATAGGTCCCATGAGACAAACATTTTTGAATGTTTACCTATTTATGAATGGTCTTGGAATGAGGCCTTGATAGAATGATTATTATGTCTACTATTATGAAATACCTCATTTTGTAACAAGATAAGGATAATCCATGTGATTATTTGTCTTTTTGAATATAAATTATTTTGTTTCATGCCATTATTTAATCATCTTTATTCATTCCATATTTTTTTCTGGTTTATTTTTCAAGGAATTTTTTTATTCATAATGCCTAGTGTTTTTGTTTTCTATTACTTCATCTATATCATTTACCCATACATAGAATCTATTCTCACCCCATTATTACTATTTATATTTCCCTAGGACAAAATGAATCATATAATGAATGACATTTAGGGTTAATATATATGTTATGAATGTTTACAATGTAATTAACATATTGTATTTCATTTCTTGTTGTAATGTTGAACTTATGTATATATATTGTTTTAAAAAACTATGAACTTACTCAATATTTGCGATATAACGATATTGAAATAATTCCAATGAAAAAAAACTAACATTCTCTATGAAACAGGGGTGTGGTGTTAACTGACTTTTATTAAAAAATTAATAAATTATAAAATATTAGGTATAAAAATTCACATATATATTCTGTGTTGTGGGTTTTTTACTCTATAAAATATATTTTTATTTATTTATATATTCATGGTGTCACATATTTCCCGTAAATAATGAATTTGGTATTTATAATTTGTACCAAATCTACATTATTCAATGGAATTATGCATTAAATTAATGTTTTTGTAATCGAATGTTATAAGAATTGTTAACAATGATTCTTATTTAAAATATTTAATGGGAAGTATGTGGGTCATCTGAAATAACATACATTGGGTTTATAAATATTTGATAACTAGTGGGATGTGAATATGTGAAAATGGATCAAATAATGAATATTTATGGATTCTATTTGATTCAACTATTAAGAAACATTTTAATGATCAATGGAAATATAATTTCCTAAAAACTATAACATTATAATGATTTAAAAGGACATATACATCATCACATATGAATGTAATAGGTTTACATTTTTTATAATCCTTTTCTTGTGTTCAATGATTTTATTTTCCTTCTTAAAAAAGAGATTAATGAAATATAATTGATAAGTACAATTTGACCCATTTTTGATTTCCAACACATTATCAACTTTTTATCCAAATGATTACTATTGATTTGGATTGTTTCATTTATGGAGAAATAAAATGATCATTTAAAGGAAATGTAATCATAAATGGGGTAAAAAATAGATTACACCTTTTTATATACATTGATAAAAACCAATATGGTTAGAACATTTAAAGATAATACCCATAATGGATTAACCATGATTTGTTAAATTAATAAATAAAATTCAATGTGAATACCCAATGGTGAAAATATATCACTCAATGAATAAATAACATTATCTCCAAATATACCTAAAAACATCATTAAAGAGTGTTTTAACCTAAAAGGACGTCTCAAATATATTGACATACAATTGAAAAAAATATAGGGATCTCCTTTTGAATAAAATATCCCTATATCATAATCAATGGAAATTTCATAATAATGGAAATTGAGAAATGATCATAATGAATGTATAATATAGTCGAAGGAAGGAATGATAATGAAGGATTATTTATGATAAGAATATATAGTTTATTTATATGGAATCCTTAATATTAGTGGTTATCATCATTGAGGAAAATTTTTCATAATGATTAAATGAAATATTTTTTTGGTAAAATATACATTTCACCTGTTAAATAAAATTATGAAAATAAATTTTTATTGAATATTATTATAGATAAAATATTTGAAAATAATCTTGGAATATTATAGAGGAATATTCAATTAAATATGGGGTGTTTCTATCAGGAATATACATTCATACCGAGTACATTAATAAATTATTCCTTCCTCATTTCTAATAAAATTTTAAAAGTGCCTTGTTTAGATAACGATTGAATGAATCCTCATAATACATTTTTATAAAAATAAAATCTGAGGAAAAATGTTTTTAATTAAATCATTTTAAAATATTGAAAATTTTATTTAAATAATTTGATTGATGATATATATATTGTATAAAAAGAATATTAGATCATAAATAAAAATAAATATTTATTATATTAAAAATATGTTATAATTAGTTTTAATGAGAAATGATTATAAAATGGTATTATTACATAAAAAATTTATGAATAAATACATTAGAATAAAATAGATTATTTTGTGGATATAAATATAAAATAATTCATCTAGTGGAGGTTAAAAATAAATAAATGATAAATAATAATGAGACCATGAATTAAAAACTTATAGCTGTTTATATTTTGAATAATTTCCCCCATTAAATATGTAAAATAAAATGAAATTTAAACACCATGAAGATAAATATATTAATTATATAAAATTAAAAGGCTTATTATATGCCACCCAAACAGAAATATATTATGATTAGGACATATTTTTCATGGATGTAATAGTGAGACAAAAAAACCTCTTACCTCTAAGAAATTTTTTTAATATATATCTTTTATATCATGTATAATAAAAAATTTCCAATAATATGTTTTCTTATAAAGCATATACTAGTTTAATACATTTTACTTATTATATTCGAATAAATTATTTTAGTGACTAGTTTATTTACTTTTTATGTTTTTTCAACATTTTGTGTTTTGAGGAGGAAATGTTCATAATTTCAAAATGACATCAGCGTGTTGACTATGGTAAAAGGATTCATTATTACTTAATATATAGTTAAATAATAATAAATAATATTCATTCTCATATAGAATTTTTATTTTCAAACAAACCATTAAAAATGGTTAGGAAAATGAACTACTCTATAATCTTGGATAGAGTAGGTTATACGTAGAGATTAATAATGTTTCAATTTTTCCATAATCATGACTGAAATAAGGTAATCCTTAATTTTTCATTAAAAATTTACATTGTTTAAGTAATTTAATTATATTAATTTTAATACAAATACATATACCATCCATGTGATGGTATAACCAAAAATTTATCACATCACTTCGAGAGGTAGTAGTTCATCATACAGATTAATGTTGTTATCATTTATCAATGGATGGTAATGTAAGATGGTATATGAAAAATTATATTTTAAATTTTTTTAATATTTTATTAATATCATATATAATAATTAAATTCATACTCATGAATATACTTGATAGCTTGTGGTTGAAAACAAATTACAACAGCTTTTTGAGGTGGTAGTGTACCATACACATAAATTATTGTTATATTTCACATATTATTAAAGAGGGTTTGGAAAAATATTATTCCTATAATATCATGGAATCTAAGTATATAGTTGAGATATTATATTTCAGATGTTTATACATAATGGATAGTAGAAAATGATTATGTAAAAATATGGTGCTCGGTGGAGATTATTTTATTCACTTAGAAGAACCACATATGGATCTCTTGTTAAGGACCATATAGATAGTCTTTTTTTTAAATAGAATGAATATATTATGGAGAATGATTCTATGGTGAAATTTTTATGGGGTTATTTTTCATAAAAATTAATTGATATGTGTGACTAATTGTGGGGAGCTGTTCCCATTTATAATTTTGGAGTGAGATTTTTTAAATACCCAAAACTATTCAATAATTTGAGGTCACTTTCAATAAATATCCCTAAAAATATTTTAAATAATTTATTTTATGAGTTATATTGTATATCCAAACCTCCAAAATTTAATAATAATAAAATTTTAAACTTGTTATAAAATTTACCTCTAGTTAGACTGTTTTACAATTTTAGATTCTCGCCATGATAACTAGATTTATCATTATATTTTACTATTAATTGTGACAATTATTATGTTTTCCATTATAACTAATATTAATTAATAAAATTCAAAATATATAATAATTTAATAAAATTAATTTTGTATAATTGGAAGAATTAAATTTGAAACTAAACATGCAAATTCTATCTAAATCTATTTTTAAGGAAACACAATTTTAATGTAATATATTATATCACAGAAATATTAGTCCCTTAAGTATTCATTATGTGAATTTAAATTAATATATAAAAATGTATAATATATGAATTAAATTTAAATTTTCCCTTTATATATGATTTTTAGTTAATTACTATTGATAAAAATTAAAAAATTTCAAATAGTTTGATGAAAATAAATTTTAATGCATTTAAAAATTATTCCAAAATCATGAAAATTGATTATTAAAATTAAAATGATTTTATTTTTATAAATTTAATTGTTAATATGAATATTTGTTTTCATATAAATAAAATACAATTTACCTTTCAAAATATTTCATTTCATGAAATGAAATGAATACATGCGAAAAGTCAGTCATTTTCATTGTTCGCCAAAAAACAATTTCTGAAAAATTAAAAAATTTCACCAACAGATAATTTTTATGTACTTTTTTTAAATTATATTTTTAAAATATACAAATTTCAATGAATTCGATAATTTAATTAATATATTTTCCCACAGAATAAATTTAATGATTTATATAATTAAATGTTTTTTAAGAATAATAATTCATTATTAAAATTATCATTTAATTATATATTGTTGTTATAAATAAATTCATATTTAATTGGAACATTATATATATTTCATAAATTAGATAATAAAATTTAAAACCACCAATTAAACATGAAGATATAGATTGTAATATATTTTTTGGTCTTTTATGCTTTGTTTCAATTGTAATATATGTTATCCAACATAGTGTTCTTCTTTTTCAGTATAAGGATATCACATTCACCACCCCAATCCAAAATATAATAAATTTAACATTAAAATTATGTACATGAACCCATCTATCAAAATATATTAATTTGAAAATAAATTTTCATATATCCCACATCATATAAATGGTTAATAATACATCATGTAGATAAAGGAGAAAAGGGAGTATATATGTCATATATAATAAAATATAACTATGTTTCCAAGTAGGAAATTATTAGTGGGAGGTGAATTTATGAACGTAAAATTAAATAATAATAATAAAATCATGATTGATTATGAACGATATCATTGATCATATTAATGTTAATATCCATAAAACCATAAATCTATTATGGTTGAAAAGACCATCAATTCATCATTAATAACTACAAGAAGATTTGATTTTACATTAAATATTTTTTTCCCATAGTAGAGTAATTATATTTCCATCTATTAATAGAACATTAATATGTTTACATACTTGATATCATTATATTTTATTAGATTAATTTGATCTTATGGTTCCCCTTTGATGAATTTCCACATCATCTCTTCATCCAATGAATGAATATCCCATATAGATTTGGATTGTCTAATGCATAGAATATAACATTTGATGGATCTTAATATCCCTAAAATAATAATTATATATTACTTATATCTTTACATATGAAACCAAATTAAATTCCTTACCATAATATAAAATATTTCTAAACCTTCATATGATGAAATTATATATTCTATCTCAGAATATCAACAAACGATCAATATATAATATAAATGGATAATTAATTCTAATTATCAAATAACATGAATATTTAAAATATTAATTTTATACCACCCAAACAATATTTTATATTTTGCAACATGTCTGACATTATGGAAACATATACATTTACATAATGAATCATATGAAATAATATCATTAATCACCTAAAAATCAAAAAAATTGAATAATACATTACTATAATTTTATTTACCAAAATAAAATTAATAATTTTATTTGAAATATTTTTAGTTATTAAATATCAATCAAATTGTTATATCATAGAGGCCTATGGTAAGCAGTGTACCATTATCACACTTCATTTGTTGGGTCATGCCTTTGGTCCTTTCTATATACACTGAGTTTTTTCCTCAAATGGGTTAGATTTTTCAATCAGTATTAATATAATTATAATAGAAATATACTATGATCATTATCCAAATTAAATTATTCATATGACAGGTTTTAATCTAATAATGTGTTCTATAAAACATATTTTCAAAAACATTTCTGAAATCTTAACTGAATATAATGACCTCAACATGAAGAAAAAATAATTTATTATATATTATAAAATAATGTTCAATTTTATTAAATATAAACATACCAATAAAACATAATTATATGTCAATAATAAAAATTCATATATTACTATTAATATGTAATGTAAATATAATGTAGAATAATAATTAGAAAATTTATGATTCTCATAACCAATGAAACAAAGATAAAAAATACAATTTTTTTTCTATCAAGTACCAAAACCTAAACAAATAATTAAATAGAAAAACGATTTACATTATATATGCTATTACTAATGATTTCGTGTATGAGGAAAATAAATAATATTATTACCATGTTTACCACATCAAAAAAATTGAACGACTACTGGTTGTAACAACCTGTGATTTTATAATAATAAGAAGTGTATTCATATAATAGATGAAATAAAAAACTAAACTTATATGTTAATGTAAAACCTAAGTGATTTTTGATATATGGTTTTTAATCAATTGAATCTATTTTCAATCTTGTGATGCATGAATGATTGGGTTTAAAAAAAATGATGCAATATTAAAATATTATTATTTAAAAATGACAATTATGACTGAACCATTAAGATTGAAGGTATGGGTAAAACTAACTAAATTATGAAAACTAAACGGTTCACAAATGTAGTATATAAATTTATTGTTTATCTATTTATTATAATTTAAAATAGATCTGATTTGAAGGGAAATAATTGTTTATGAACAACTGTATATTTCTAAAAGGCCCGTTAGTAATGCTTTTCACACATAATATATAATAGATTTATTCCTATATTATAATTTTTTGGAGAAAATTATATTCATTATTTAAATTATATTTTTTAAGTTATCATTGAATTCATTATTGAGTGATTTTTGAAAATAATAATTTTCTAATAAATAGTGAAAAATACAGATTTTTATTATACACTGCATTTTTTCAATTATTTTCAATGATATGTTTTTTTAGAAAATAAAGTTAATGTAAAAATATACAAATTATATTAAAAGTTTAATATTTTTATTATTTTAAATAATTTTTATTTTGATTTTTTATATAATATCATTTTAATATTCTGATGTTTTTGTTGAAAAATTATCTTTTTCAATGCATTTGTGAGTTTAATTTTAAATGGGTTCTGCCACATATATGTATAGAATTTGTAAAAATGAAATAAATATTTTTAATAATAATATTTCATGCTATATAATTATTGTTATATTAATTATATACTATAATGAATAATGAAAAAACTAAAAATTATTTCATACGATTATGGTGAAAATAATTTTATATGTTGTCAAACTAAGAATAAAATGATTAAAAATGACTACAAACATATAAATATCCTATTTATAGGAAAAATGACGACCTTATAACCTATACTATTCCATAATGATTCATTTTTGTTCTTTTGGATTACGATCAATGTTGGCACCCTTTAATATTTTTAAAACATCCATGTCTGTCCTCTTTGTCAATTATAGAAGGCCCCCCTCCTCTCCTCTTCATACTTACATATAAATTTTTATCATAATATACATTCCAGAATAAATTAATTACTCCTATCATTACATCCGAGAGTACTTTTAATTGAAAATAATCCATCTTATTAATTATCTGGGTGCAATCCAAAAGATGTTTTATCAGAGAGAAGGTAATGTTCCTAATTAAACATTTTTTATTATAATTAGACTTCCTCCTAAATCAGATCGTACCAAAATATAACAATATAATGAAACCAGTATCTCATATCTAATTTTTTTATTATGGAAATAGAATAACATATAACAATACCCACTTCCATCATATGGAATACAAATATTTCATTAGTGTGTATAGTTACCTATCGCCACAAGAACCAATGAAATTATTCTTCCATAACAACCTTTTATCGATATAAATATAATGATTAATTGATCATAACATTATGATATTTGTGTAATTAGAGTTTTTCTGGAACATTTATATAACCTATATCTTCGTTTTTTTCATTTAATGGTGGAGGTTATGATGATATTGATCATGTGTTTGGAAGACAACAAACACATGAAGCGATGTGATTTATTTTTCACTTACACCATTCATGGAGTTTTTTTATTATGATTGTATTGAATATATGTGATATTTATTAAAAAATCAACTATAAATAAAATAAAACATCAATGTTATTAGCTTCTAATCTATTGGAAAACAGTTATATCAATCACACAAACATGTAGTCTATAACATCCATGTAGCGATGTGTAATGATTTTAATTTAATTTTTAGATGAATGTTAAAAATGAAGGATTTTATTAAGATAAGTTATATTTTATGATTCATAAATTTTAAATTAATATATAATTTACTTTTTTTCCATGTATAAATAGATTGTAATATATTCATATGTACGTACGATCTATCATCTCCATTAACGATCTAAATAATTCAATATTTTTATATCGTATAGATTATCATAAAAAATTATATAAAAAATATATATTATATCAATATTAATTTTAAAATTATATTGATTTTGTAACCGTGATAAAAGTAAAAGTTCCAATAATAATAAATTAAAACACTCATGAATGACAAATATGTTTTTACCAGACACATGATTTTAACAAGGAATTCATAAAAAATGAATATAATAGATCCTAAATAAATATTATAGTATTATATACATATATATGGTTTGGTATAATTTTTTTAATGAAAAAATATTTCTTATTTAGGATTTTGAGTATATATAAAAGATATCGGGCCAATGGTAATGGACTTCATCTAAAATTCCCTTTATCAAAGAATATTGAAATTTTATGAAGATAATTTTAAATATGTTGTATAATATACACCTTTATCATTGAATTTTAGGGATACATGGTTACACCTCTGAAAAAGTGAGACTTTAAAGGCTAAATGTTACTACCCATGTCAACAAGGTTCACTATTCTTTTCGGGGGCATACCTGATTAGAACTCCACAGTTATGCATTCTTGGCCTGAAGTAGTAATTAGGATGGGTGACCTTCTGGGATGTTACCCAAGGTGTGTGTGATTGAGGAAAAAACACACTGAAAGAACATGTGTTGCCCTGTGGGTATAGTCATTAGACTGATAAGAAACCCAAATTAGTAATATGCTATGGTGTGCATATAAAATAAACCAACATACTATAGGAGAACCATTGGGTCAGATGAAAAGGATCGTGTACCAGGGAGGTCGGTCATGAAAAATTGTATCAGAGCCAATACCCATCCAGAAGTGCTTAGGCACTACCTGGGCTTGAGGCTAGGGGTCCACAAATAGGGTGTTTTTCTTTAAAGGGGTGGATAATGTAACACCCCTAGAAAATTGATAAAAAAAGGCTAAATGTTACTACCCATGTCAAAAAGGTGCACCTTTCTTTTAGGGAGCCTACATGATTAGAACTCCACAGTTAAGAATGTTTGGCCTGGAGTAGCAATCAGGTTGGGTGACCTTCTTGGAAGTTACCCAGGGTGTGTGTGAGTGAGGAAAAAACACACTAAAAGAATATGTGTTGGCCAATGTGGATAGTCATTAGTCTGATAAGAGACCCAAATGAGTAATAGCATATAGTGTGCAAGGAAAGGCAAAAAATGTATTCTAGGAGACCCATGGGGTCAGATGGAAAGGATCAAGGCCTGGGGAGGTGGGTCATGACATACATACTAATTCATGTTTTGTTAATTATAATGTTTTAATTTAAGGGTGTTTTAATCGAAAATTACAATGTGATAATAAATTTCCAAACACAATTTTTTCCATACAGTTGCAATAATTCTAAATTATAATGGATATTCTAGGATTATGTTTCTAATGAATTTTGTAACATTATATTTATGTTCCTCCAGATTTATGTGGATTGATATTTTATACACATAATTTAATCATTGACTAATTCACAAATCAATGTCATGATCATTTTTAGCTTTTTTATTCAATATAATTTTACTCACATTCTCTAGTATCTTATCAATAGTTGAATCAATTATATAGAGTTTGTATCATCAATTGATTGCATCTATACTATTGTTATAAGATAGGGAGATTTTTTGTATATAATATTCTGAACAAATAAATAGATGGGAAGAACCTTCCCTTTCACAACATCTTCATATTTATTAAATTCCATTTTTTCATAGGTATAAAGGGTTTTCCATAAATTTTTACTAGTTTGAACAATTTATTTTTCCTCCATGGTAATAAAATAGATTTATTTTATAGAGCCCATCATCTCACCACTACCTAATAATGAGAAACAGTTTTTATGAAAATCACACTAAATATCCCAATTCGACCAAAAATTATTTATCACCAAAATAAAAAAATTAAAAAAAATATATATATGGTTATTTAATTCCCAAAATAGTGGATTAATGTCCTTTTTACCCATTATTTACATTTTACGTAGTGGTTTTAAAGTAATCAACTTTTCATTTTATAATGAAGTTATTTTTTGACCATTTTAAAAATGATTGAATGAATGTTTCTTAACATTATTTATGGAATTTACCACCATCATGAAAAAAATATTATTATATAACCATTTTTATATTTGAAAGGGTATTTTTGATGAAAATTCTATTCAATTTTTTGATGTATTTTATTTAAATGTATTTTGATGAAACTAGACTATTACTCAACTATATTAGTAAGGTTATTTAATGGTGTCTCCATTCATTAATGAAGAAATAAAATTAATTTTTCATATTTTCAATTTCAATATGTTTTAATGATTTGAGACTTATTTTCTATAGGGATATTTTTTTTCAGTTTGTTGTATGCATGTATTAACATTCTCCATCATTATTAATTTCTATAATCATTTTATTTCCAATTAAATATTCATTTTTCTAGTGATCATTTTAAATTACATTTAACAAAAATATCAACATTATTTAACATGTATATTATTATAACATAAATATTATATCATTTATAGTAAACTTATTTAACATAGAATGATATATTATTGAATTAGAAAATTATTATTAATCAGTTTAACTTACTTGATGAATAAATTTACTGATAATTAAAATCATTCATGAATTAATTGAATCATTTTGATATGTTGAATTTTTTTGACATGATGTTATCAATGTGTAATGGTTTTTGATAGATAATTGATGAATTATTCAAATCATTATATAACAAATTTTATATCCTTAATTTAAATTTTCTGTTGTTTATATCTACCATTAATTAAAAAACACTATCTTGAAAGATATTGAAAATAGTTTTATCATGATTATTGAGATCGTAATCATGAATAATTAAACATTTCCTCCATAATAAATTCATTTATTATTATCCGTATGAATATTTTCTTTATATTATCCATTTATATATTTTGGGGTCTTCATTATTATTATATGGAATGTGGGTTAAATTTCATTTCCTACCATATTCAATATACCATATATAATCAAAATATTGATGTTATAGATTAAATGGAATGTGTTCTCAGATATTTAACTTTTAATATTGATTATATATTAATGAAGATGATTTATTTTCTTGTGATTTCATATTCTCTAAGAAAATATTAATGATAATTGTAGCACATCATTACTTGTTTTTTATGCCTATGATATTAAGATGTAATCATGGAAGGAGTTTAAGAATTTTTCAATTTTTACTACCACTATGTCATGATTTCTGTATTCAAATGTTATATAATAATCATATATATATATATATATATATTAAAAAGGAGAACACACTATTAAATCCTTAGGGATGAGAACACTTATATCCATCACCTGTATAACAATATATACACAAACTCTAGGTAAGTGGATTCTAGGTCACAACAATCGGTATCCGAGAAGGTTTAGTATAATATTTGAGATCTAGATTAAGGAAATCATAGATTATGTAATATAATCCTATGATAGAGTTTTATTATGCATAATAAAATATATAAATTCATTGATATGTTAGATACTATGTGTTTTATATATAATAAATCCATTTTTTGATTCTATATGTGGATTTTGTTTCATAACATATGTAACAAGGGAAAATATCTCTAAAAATAATGAATCGACCCTAACATATGAATTACTAGATATTAAAAATTCTTCATTCTCAACACATTTGTTGACTCTCCAAGGTTATATAAATCGGATAATTCAAAAATACTTTACAATAAATAATAATTTATTTCAATATACTATGAAAATTAATTATCCTAGTTAATATAAAGGATCCTTAGGAAGAAAATTAGGTCTCCTTATTTTTTTATCCAAAAAAATTATTTTATCGTTATTCCCTTATAAGTATTGTCTCTCAGTATATTATTATTGGTTTTTGTCCAGGGATAGAAAATGAAGGAATCATGTTAACATTGATTTTGAAGAATAATGTGGTTTATATTATAGACCCAATGGGATGATGATTTATGTGAATGATATCATGATTTTGTTTAACGTTTTTTCGAAAATATAATTAAAACCTACACCTTAACTAACTGTTATTCTAACCAATGAAGAGAAGGATAGATTTCAATGAGATCTTGATTGATGGGGACCATATTGGTATGAATTATTGATTAATTTCATGTTATATATGTTTAATGATACTCTTTGGAAGGCGAGAAATTTAATGGGAAAATGATTTATCTATATAAATTAATAGAATAACGAAATGAATTATAGAGTAATAAGTAAGAGTATATTCAAAGTATCCAAATTACATCATATGGATCAATATATAGTTCATTTTAGTAAATGTGAGGATCCAAATAAATATATGACTCAGTGACATATTAAAAATATTAATGATAGATCCTGAATGATTCTATATTAAATTAAAATTGTTAAACTACATTAGATTTTGAATTCAAATAATTTATTATAGGCATATTTTTATTAATGATATTTTGGTCATAAGAGTCATGAAACATCTACAGATTGTGTTAAATTTTACAAGAATTTATATCATAATAATCATAAGAGTTATCAATAACATTATGGTACTAGGAGTTTATGTTTTTTCATAAGTCCAAAGACAAAAATAATATTTTTTAGTGATTAAGTGATGGAATTATACCAAAATTACTGTTTTTTGGGAAGTATATATGGAAATATAAGTTATTGTTTTAGTATATTTTTTATTGGAAAAAATATATGAAAAATAATACATATACATATTATTGAATGTTTTCTTGAGGTATTGATAAAATGTCAGGTTAACATTATAAATGATGTTATGTAAATTTACATTATATGATTTTTGGGATTTTTGTGATTTTATAGAATTGAAATTAGTGACTCAAGGATTAAAGTTAATTTTTTGGTTAATTAGTTTTTTAAATAAGAGATATATATTAGACTGGTAAAAGGAAATCTAAAGGTTGAATCCATTATTATAAAATAGATATATATAAAGTTAGTATATTTAATTATATTAATAGTTAAAAAAACAATTCCCCACTCATATTAAAAATATCAAGAAAAAAATGTTTTCATACTACCTTCTTATTAGAAGAATCTAATTTATTTTGTTTCATCACATAATATTGTTTTTTTGGATCTTAAAATTCTCTATATAATTCACGTTAGTCTGAACAAGTACCTATATCATCCCCTATAATTATTAGGGAATTCTTCTTCTCTTGCATGTCAACATATTCACATCCCTTGGATACCTAATATGTCTTCTTCCATATAACCTTCATTATTTACGTTCCATTTCAATAAAATGATTTTTTATTATCATTTTTTATGATGTGGGGTTACAACTATGATATTTCCCAATTTAAACCCATTTATTAATAACATATTGATTAAAATGTGTTGATATTGTTTATTTTAGTGGGTAGAATTAAACTCTTATAGATAATAAAAGATGAAAATGGGTAGAATATTATAATTGACTTGAAATAATTGTAAATTTTTAAAATGGAACACCTTGAGAAATTACAATATATTTCATTGAATATTTATTATAACTTTTCAATATTTTATGATGCATAAATATCCTTTTTTGAACATATAATGATACTCTACTGAAATATTATAATTTAAACAAGAACATTGAATCTTATCAATTATTTTGTAATCTATAAATTGAAATCACTAAAGTATTAATCATTTATTGATTAAACATGTCTAAAATAAATTCAATAATTATATATTTATTATATATAGAAAAAATAATCATTTGAATTATTATGTAATATATTTTTAAGAACATTAATTTTATAAAAGGATATTTCTTTTGCGATTCATGCAAATAATTTTAAATTATGTTTTATCACTTATAGAAAATTTATATGGAACTATATATTTCAATCGTGAAATGTAAAAATCCAAATACCATTAAATGGATTTTTAAGAATATTCTAAAATGATTATCATTTGATGAATATTGATAATTATTATTTTTTTAAATACCTTTTAATTTCATTTATTTGGATGTTAATTTTTTTTTCTATTGGTTTTAATGATAAATATATTATATCATATTAATAAATAATTAATTTATTTCATTGGGATCATTTTTAATTGGTATTATGATATATAATATTTTTTATCTTTTTGGCCATTCTAATGAAATAAAATTTTTCTTCTGAGATGTCTATGATTTTAATATTAACTTTTATTCTCCCACTTCTATGAGGAATGTGTAAATATTTAATATATATTTCTATTAATTAAAAATTACATTTATTTTAAACATAATATTTTATAATATTTTATATGGAAATTTTAGAAAATTAATTACAATGGTTAATGTTAAAACGTGTTTAATGGGGGTTAAACTGTAAATATCAAGAAAAATGACCTATAAACATGTACAATTACTTTTGGATGTATATATTCAAATCATATAACCTCTAATATTTTAAAATTGCACATTTCCTATCCATTAAAAATGTGAAAACAGGGTTATACTTTATTCCTTTCAAACACTCATTGTCTTCCCCTCCCCTACATATAAAAAGTCACCCATTCATTATATTACACTTCCTTTGTAAGAACTTTTTTTAAATTAACAACAAAATTACCATATTTACTCTTCCCCCAACATCGTAGTGTTTTTTTGATCAAATTTCTTTTATGGATATGATTTTGGTTGATCCCCATAGATGTTTTTAGTAGAAGTTGTATTGTTTTTAGAAGATGGTTTTTTATTTTACTTCGTCTTACAAATCCAAAAAATATTATTAAAATACCATATTATAATAAAAACATATCTCTTATTTATTGATATATTGTTATATTATTTTAATAACATATACCATCTTACACTTCATTAAAATGGAAATTGAAATTATTGATTATGTGTTTGTTGGAATACCAATTGAGGAACTGATATAAATTTCTTTTTTTATGGCCATTCGAGGATTTATATAATTATTTAATTAACATATTTAAATGATATTTATGAAATTATTATTATTATTATGTTTTATATAACTTATAAATTATTACATTATATTTACTGTCGGAGATACAATAATGTCACCCGCTTGGATGACAGACTACCACCTCATAAGGAAATAAGATTTATTTTTCACACACACTTCACCTAGAAGGTATAATGGATATATATGGTGAATATATGCTTGAATTTTCACCTTAAAACTATTTTAAATATACTATTATTTCTAACTTCATACATTCTATTTTTTTAGAAAAAAACTACGTCGCAATTGTGTTTGTGTGCACTCTAGCCTCCACAAAACAGTATGAATTTTTTTTTACTTTCAAATGATTATATTAAGGATTTATTTTTTTAATATAAAATATATATAATTATTATCAAGTGGTTAATTAATATTAATTTTAACTTTTATTGAACCATGCACAAAATGGAAACAATTTTCATGCGTAAGTAATACCTACAGTCTCCGCAAATTTTTTAATTCGTTTCCCATCTTTATGTTTTATTGTTTTTTTGTATCTATATTAATAAAAAATTTATATTTAATATCGAAATAATGTTTTAAAAAATTGAATGGATGTAAAAATGAGAAATGTAAAAGTAAAAATTAAATAAAAAAGCACATGATATATTAAAAAAACCAAATTATTACTAAGAAAGTTATTCTAAAAAGGAATTGTTATTTAATATGAAATAAAAGGTCAAATGTAAACCATTTATAATATTATATATCAATTTATTTTTTATTAATCTATTTTTTATAAACCTATATTAATCATTGAGTAGTTCCAATTGTGTATGAACTAAAACATAACTGATGAAAGGGACATCATCTTAATTTCTCTACATTGAGGAATATTATAATGCTATGAACCTAATTTGTTTTATGTTGTCTATATACTTACCATTTTACATTTAATATCATAAAATCATCATTAAAATAGATTTAATTTTTTTAGCTCAATTATTTAAATTATATGGGTTAATAAAGAAATTATCATTTGGTAATGATTTTCAATACCTATTTTTTCATTGGGATAAATTTCATCTTCATTATCATTGATATTATATGATTACGTGTATAATATGGTATATTATATAAAATTTTATTTCCAATTAAACTATTTGAATTTAAATTTCAACCACATAGATGGATCATTGAGTACTTCTCAATTAATTTTTTTGACCATGTGATGCATGAATGATTAAATATCATTTTAATTTGGACTTATTATGGAAGTATTTAGATTAAATGAAAACCTTTTATCATTATCTAATAATCCAATTTAATTTTCTTCCACTCATGTGATTTTGGAAATTGTCATGTCGGAATGGCATGAAGGCCATCATTTTTTATTATTTTTGATAATCATCTTTTCAAGGGGTGAGGCGGAAGCCTTTCAAGGCTCAAAGGCTTAGAGAAAATTACATGAGATGTAGGGATTATAGGGAACCACCCTAAAAAAGGAAACATGGAACTGATCCTCCCAAGTATATGTCATGATTTCATCACTCCTGCTTCATAGGGCAGGTCGGTTATATGTCCTGTGCAAAGCTGCACATCCCCAGTACCAATGGCAATGCCATACACTTTCATTCTTCAAATTATGGTTAGCTCTACTCTAGTGAATGTTCCTTACATGAATCCTTAACAAAAGGCTTTTACCAGGAAGAATTATTTGTACATCTACATTCATGGGGGCCAAAGGCCTTGGGGCATCTTTAAGGCCTTAAATATGCCCAAAGGACTTGTGAAACAACTGGTCCGCTAGCCTTGGGGGCCCAATAGCCTTGCATGACTCAATTTCAAAACCGGTGGCCGAGAGGCCCAGATGGATGAATTGTTCTACATTCTATAGTACCAAACAATTCCTCCTACAGTACTTGCAAAGTAAGTGCTATTTTTCTACAATATTAACTTGGTTATATGTCTCCTCTCGGATATGATATCAGATAACTTGGATACACTTTCTCATTCGCCGCCAACCAGGAAGTGATTTTTGTTCTTTTCATGTAATAGTCTCATTTTCAACTTCATCATAATTTAAATTATAGATAAAATGGGTTTATAGATATCCTCCTTTATTTCACTCATTGTTTGATAATTCATTTTCAAAAAAATACATTTTCTACAAAATAGATTTCAAAATGTCTTTTTACATTTTCCAAATAATTTATTAAATAATATTTTACCCATTTTATCATTATTTAAAATGATTTTAATGAAATCTTACTTTCATTTTAATATTTTTTAACATTTAATAATATTTACAATAGTTTGAATGTAATATTTTTGAATTATATATATGTAATTTCCCAGCATTATTAATAGTAAATGTTTTAATGATTCAATTTCCTTTATATAATTTATTTTTTAGGGAACACGATTTTCAATATATTTTTGGAACTTTAACTTTATATTTTTTTAATATTATATTACAAATAAATTTTATTAAATAACTTTTTTTGGTATTTATATTCACAAATTAAAAAAAACCCTTTAATTTCCATATACAACACTAGATATATTTTGGATTTGTATCATTATTATTTATTATCTTGTGGTTTAAGATCATTTTTACCAGGGAATGTTTTGACAAACTCATTATTTATTTATTTTCTTAATTATTATCTTTATATTGGAATATTAATTTTCATTTCATTATAAGGTCTTTAAATTTACAAAAAAAAATCAATATTATTTACCATGGAAAATATTATTACATAAAAATTATATCAATTTAATATAGCGTATTTTACATTAAATGTTTTATTCCTGAAAGGGGTAATTATATTTAATCACAATTCCTTACTCCATAAATTTTCATTATCATAAATATTTTTTCTTGAATTAAATATATATTTTAATATACATGGAATGGACTGGACATCCCATTATTAGTTGGGTTTGGTTAATGAAATCCCATTGATGCATCAGTAACCTCATGAAATGAATTATTTAGGTATCCTTATTTAAAAGGGTTTCTAGTTCACAGATACCCATCAATGTTAAACTATGTTGTAAAAGGCATTAACAATAGTGTTTTCATGATTCCTAATATCAAGAGAAGAAATAATTAATCATTATCTTCCTTAATTATGTTGTTGTTATTGTCCATGATATTATATCAATGATATTATCCATGTGTTAATTTTGTTCAGAATTTGTTGATTAAATGGAATGTGCAATCAGTTATATAACTATCTATCTTAATTATTGTCTATCTATTCATGATAGTAATGTAATTTATTTAATGTAATGTTTGTTCAGGTATTTAATGATCCATATTGTTGATTCCATAATGATAATGTCTTGTTTACCCATGAAAACATCTAATACACGAAACCCTTATAGAGCATTTGAGATCACACATATTTTCTTTCCATTCCATTGTGTATGAATAAGTACACTTTTAATATGGTCAAGGATGAAATTTTTTTTATATTCACTATGATGTCATTTTTATATTAAATTGTAATATGTGAATCACATATATATCAATGTTACAAAAAATACTAATGTATTTGGTCCTTTACAATGTCATTATTTTTATCTAATATCAATTTAATAAATTATAAACCTAATCATGGTTGTTGGAGTTAGGTTCACTACATGGTGTATTAGGATATGCCATATTAATTTCTGTCATTTTAATCAGAATTTTCATTTTTTTAGAAATCAATATTGTTGGGACCCCTTTTCCAAACATGAAGACTCTTCTTCCTCATTTATTGAGTATTCGACAATGTTACTTCCAACAATTTTTAAATTACATAAATAAAATATTCAATTCATTATAATATTGAAAACATTATAATCCATGTGATGAAATTTTACAACACATTAAGATGTTTTGAGATTAATAATTATCTCATTTGTGATTCATAATTTGAGAATTAACATTATTTATAATCAAAAGATATATAACATCCCTTAGCAATAGGTCAGGAATATCATTGATTAAATCATTAAAGTTCCAATCAAATTGGTTGTGCCATGGTTTCTCCAATTTATTTTCATTAAATAAATATAATAATAGAAAGAGGATGGTAATGAATAACTACACAAATGGGGAAACCTATAATCCTAGAAGGCATATCATAAAAATGATATATATATTATGTGTTTTTTGACAATAGGATTCAATCTAGGTTATCCACAGTATTGTTTCCAATTATTTTATCTAACCTTTTTTTTTCAAATCCTTCAAAATGTTTCCTAAAAAGTTTATGAATTTCCGAAGCATGTCCCTTATAGAGTCAATAATCGGGTAAAAAAGACCTACTTTCATCCACGAGTTGATGATAAGGTCAACAATAATGCACCTATTTCTATATTATTACTCGTAGGTACAACTAATATAGACCAATATATATACATAATATCTATATAGGGATGAAATTTTAGGGAACCCACTCCCTCTAAATATTACAAAAAGTAAATGATATTTTTCATTTCATATATTTTCCCATATACTTATCCATGGGGTTTTGACTATATTTTCCTATCTGTAACACCATGAAATACCTTTCTATACTACCAAATATTGTGACCCAAATCATTTATACATATTATTACATTATTGTTAACCAAATAATCCATTCATTAAAACCAAAATAGCATGAATCGTAATATAATTGAATGAGTAAGAAAAAAGAGCAAATATATAAATTTTTATTATTTTATTCTATTAAATGAGATCATAAATTATATTATGGTCCTAAAAATTATTGTGATTTCCAAGGTAATATGTAGATATGTTTCATGAGAAAAAATTTCCAGTAAGTGACTAATCCTGTTTAGGACATATAATTTGTGATTCAATGGTATAACCTAATAACATAATACACTAGACATCTGGTTAATTACATTATATCATAATATAAATGATATGGTATCAGAATATCATTACATAATATAAATGTTTTGTTAAATATAATATGATATAATCTTGAGTCAATGATTACATAATATACAATATCAAATATTGGAAAAATCCCCATAATAGAATAGGTTTACATTAAATTTTTATACATGATGACTCATGAAACCAATAAATAAACCTAAAAATTGGTGCACTATAATTCGTTGTATATAATAACAAGTTAATGAATTATGAGTTCTATATAATGGAAATAAATCCTACGTTATATCGAAATAATTAGCAACAGAATGAAAATATGTCTCATAATATATGTAATGACCCAATTTTTTTCAATGGAAATTTCCCTTCTTATAATAAATTCATAACATGAAAACATAACACAATGAACTACTAAGTGATAAGTGAACTTTTAACATAAGTTTGTCACTTCTGTGTTTGTAATTTTGAAAATCAGACAAGCATGGTTGTGTTCAAGATGATTTTTGGAGTCTAATGAAACACAAATAATTTTTGGGGAATATTAACCTACCCTTATGAATAGTAATATACCACTGTGAATTGTAATATGGACCTTATGAATTTTAAATCATCAAACATATTAGTAACCTTACACATGACTAATTAAATAAAATTTAAACATCATAAAGAGTGACAATTTGACCTTATTAAATGTTAAGTTATTTTATAAGTCATAAATAAATAAATAATTATTTAATTTAAAAGAAAATGTATTTTCTTAAAACGTGTTAATTAATTATAAAATCATTTTCATATTGTTTTTATATAATTTTATACGACCCTACGTAATTTTTGAAAGCACTATAAAATCAATTTTAATTTTAAAAAAACTGTTTTATTAAGTCAATTATCATTTTAATTAAATATAAAATTAATCATGTTTATAAAATTAGTTTTGAAAAATGGACTTAATTTTTGGATTCTACACATCAATAAATGGTTGGGGTAAATTTTTTGGATTTTTCTAAAATACTTGAATATTTGGTGAATAGTAAAATACATTAATTTACAGTAAAAATACATTATAATTAAAACCCAGTATTCCTGACATCACAAGTGATGTAATCACACAAATCTCAAACTCACATGCCTTATTTACTATTCTTGGTCATTCAATACTCACTATTTCTTTTCTTACGGGAAATTAATAAACTATTGAATTTTATATTAAGAAAACCCCTCTCCCCTCCACTATAAAAATCACCCTTCACACCGTCATTTCCTCACACCTCTCAAGATCTAATACTTCTATAAACTCTTCCCAAGAATCATCCCTAAAACCTCTCCCACTTACTAGAGCATCTGGTCTCATAAAAAAACCAAGCCTATCTTCCATAAGGAGAATCTCAAGAGGGGGATTTAAGAGGTAATTTCTCTCCCTCTTCTCATTAAATTTCATTTCAAGTTCAAGTCCATTTCATGACCTCTCCCCACCTATCGTCATCCAAATTGTATTTTGACTCAATTATAATAAAAATATTTTAATATGATGATGATAATGGGATATTATATCATCCAACCCCCTTTACCGCTTCCTTTTATTTTATTAATGAGAACGTTGTTTGTGAGGTGTTAATTTATCACCTTTAAGAATGACATGAATTCTTCATCCATTTCTACCTTCAGATCTGGTAATGAAACCATTTTTGTGGTTTAACCAGATTTCATTATGTATTATGACCAATTTAATGTTCTATAACTAACATATGACTATATTACTAAGTGATAAATTAAAACAAGTTCATTGTAATCCAAAAACAACCCAAATTAACCGAAACATTCTTCATTTAATTTTTATGTAATGATTCATCCACATGGTATATAATGTAACTCATTATAATATCATTTTAAATTCTTTAATGTCATTAATAACATGTAATATTAGTTCTAGATGTTTACGCATGTTCTACCTGAACTTCAATTTAAGAATATAAGTGAACCACTCAAGAAAACCATAAAAAAACAAATTCCAGAATAATGTTTTTAAACTATATAACTCATCCAAAGGCACATAAAATCACATAAAGAAACCATAATTAAGTATATTAATTTAAAAAAGGTTTTTTATTTCTAATTAATGAATATAATGTCATTATACGGGACATTAAAGACAAGGAAGTATTCAGATACAATGTAACGGGAAATTCTCGAACCCAACATTCATCTTTCAAGTTCTCCCTCTATTTCACTATATTTTTGATATGGTCACTCATTAAAGACTATTTTCTCACAATTTTATTTCTTTTCTAGTATATAACTATTTTATAATGATTTTAATGTCAATCCAAGGGTTTTCCAAAAGAACTCTTCTTTTAAGAACTCATCTTTTACCTCCCATTCATGGTTGATGGTTCTGGTATCAAGTATGTTGTTCCCTATTTCTTTTGGGAACCCAAAGCATATGGATTTATTCTTATGAGATGAAAGCATTCCTTTCCATTGGTTAATTATGTTACCTTTTGATATATGTTCCATGTGGAAATCATGATAATTATAATGTTATGATGTGACGAGTGCGCCCGAAATTATATAGCGCAATATGAATGTTTCAAAGTGATAGGTGCGCCCGGAATTTTAGATCTCTCCCATGAATTGGGTAAAGTGATGAATTTCATGAGTAAATTTGAAATGATGTGTGAACAAGATTCTATCTTGGTTCATAAGTATGTGTGTTTGTAAACCAATAATACATGATGTTTCATTTTTATGCATTTCAACATTTCAAGTCTTATATTTATGATTCCAATCATGTTCATTATCTTTTTACCATTTTATTATTATGGTCACACCATGATATATTATTCTTATCTACACTCTTACTGGAATTTTAGCGCACCCCTATGGATGTATATCCCATGGTGGCTACATGTACTACAGAGAGGAAAAGTGCTAAAAAGAAGCTACAGAAGAAGAAATAAAATAAATGTTTATTCTGGATGTTGTAATTGTTATGTACAGTCCTAGTTTTTCAAAGACACTAAACCATTGGATCCTATATGTGTAATACTATTATGTTGTTTATAATTAAAATAATGAAATATCAATGTAAGAAAAGGCAGGGTCGCTATATATGGTATTAGAGGAATGGTTTAGTTAATTTGGGAATTAGGATTAGTGATCCCTAGAGAAATCCTCTAGCATGAGACTAAGTACAAATAAGCACCGAATAATATTTACATAGGGATCCCATATTTTATATTTCTGGAATAAATTTTTTAAATGAATATGTTATTCATGACTTGTTTCCTTATGTTTTGTTCTAAACTTTTCAATTTTAGAAAATGGTGGGAACTAGGATAAATCAGGTCAACAACTCGTGCGAGGGCCAATGCAACAATTGCCCGAACGACATCCCCAATGATTTATGAGGTGGAGTATAGAACATCATGGAAATGCTTACCAAATTATCTGAGGTTATGAAAAATAACCATAATAATGGGTAATTTCCTCCTTCGCCAAAGATGGAGCAACTGGCTATTGAATGTTTTATGCGGCAACGACCACTGACATTTAGTGGATCTTCCGACCCACTAGTTGCGGAATAGTGGATCAAATCCATGGAGAAGATCTTTTCTTTGATTCAATTTTCTGAGACGGAGAAAGTGACTCTAGCCGTTTATCATCTAGATGGAGAAACTGATCAGTGGTGGGATTTGATTAAGAACACCAAGACAAGGGAGGAAATTAAAGTGATGGAATGGGAAGACCTGAAGATAATTTTTTCTTAATAAGTATTTCCCACGAACTCTTTATATGAATATGGAGAGATAATTCATATAGCTCAATCAAAAATAAGGATAATATGTCACTACCTATGAAGAAAATTTCACAAGGATTTCATGGTACGCTTCTGGTTTTGTTATCAACAATGATAGAAAAATTTATAGATTCTTTAGTGGATTAAGACCACACCTTCAAAAGGCTCTTGATATCCAAGACTTTGGGAGTTATGAAGATTTTGTTTGATGTTCCCTCAAAGTGGAGATGGATTTGGGAGAACGGACCCATGGATACGGGGATAAGAAACAAAAGATGGAGTTTCAAGATGGAGGATCTAATGACAATGGTGGGAAGAAAACTCAACCACCCACATGCCAAAAATGTGGGATTTTTCACCTTGGTAACTACCTCAATGGGAGGTGGATGTGCTCCAAGTGTGGGAAAGAAGGAAACCATACTAAAGAGTGTCGAAAGGACAATAAATTGAAGGAGAATGTAGGGAAAAAAGGAGAGAGGCACTCATGGTTCAAGGCTACAACTGTAGGGAGCTAGGGAACTATGAAAACTAGTGCACTAAACCTCGAGATCTCGAGGGTAATTAGTGCCAGCAACTGCCAAAGCCAATGGAATAACGGAATGCTTATGCCATCACTACTGCGGAGGTAGAGAATGATAATGATGTCGTAAAAGGTACTCTTCCAATTCACTCATGAATGGAAAAATTCATATTTGATTCTAGTTCAACGCATTCCTTTATATATTGCAAGTTTTCTAAAACGATAGAATCGAAGCCCGGAAACCTTAAAGTAGAGATATTTGTGAAAACACCAAGAGGTGAAATCATTGAAAGCAATGTGTTTGTCTCATTTTCTATTGGTGTATGTGGGATGATTCATTCGGAAAATCTCGTAATACTTCCCTTGGAGGAATTCGACGCTATAATGGGAATGGACTCGAACTAATTATATAGAGCACATATCAACTATTGGGAAAAGGAAATATATTTTCATATTCCGAACCATCCCATGATTCTATATAAATTCAAGGAAGATCATGAATCTCATTTGAAAAATCCTTCAACGGTGTGGGTGTATATTCCCAAGGAAGAATCATACCTCGACCAAATGGTTTCGACGAAGGAAAGTGCCAAACATGAAAAAATACCTATAGTGAGGTAATACAGTGATGCATTTCCCAAAGAGTTATCCATAAATCCCCTGGATTGTGAGGTAGAGTTCTCAATTGAACTCTTACCTGGAGCTACTCCTATCTGTATGTGTCCCTATAGGATGGCTCCTATCGAGATTTAGTTGTTAAAGAAGAAGCTACAAGAACATCTAGACAAAGGGTTCATATTCCCTAGTGCATCACCTTGGGGTGCGCCAGTGCTCTTTGTGAAATATAAGGATGGAACAATGAGACTATGAATCGATTATCGAGAACTCAAAAACATCACCATAATGAACAAGTATCATCTCCCAAGGATTGATGACTTGTTAGATTAGATAAAAAGTGATCAATACTTCTCAAGGGTGGATCTTAGTTCCGGATATCATCAGGTTATGGTGAAGAAGGAATATATTCATAAGACTGCCTTCTGAACATGGTATGGGCACTATGAGTTTTTGGTGATGCCCTTCGGACTTACTAATGCCCCTGCAATCTTCATGGATTTGATGACTATTGTCTTTAGACATTACCTCGACAAATTTGTGGTAGTTTTTATCGATTATATTCTCATATACTCAAAAAGAAAGGAGGAACATGAAGAACATATAAGAAATGTGTTGGCGACACTAATAAAGGATAATTTGTATGCCAATTTCATCAAAGTGTGAATTTTGGGTGATGCAAGTCACGTTCCTGGGACATGTGATCACAATTAAGGTAATTTATGTTGATCCTTCAAAAAAAAAATGTGATTTAGGAATGGCCCAGGCCCTCTAGTGTCATATAAATCCGTAGTTTTCATTGATTATGTGAGTATTTTTGATGTTTTGTGAGAAACTTCTCACGATTGTCAATCCCGCTAACTAAGTTAACAAGGAAATGGGTAAATTATGCCTGGACGGAAGAATGTGAGGGAAGCTTCACGGATCTAAAGAGAAGGTTGATCACTGCACCTGTACTCACACTTTTGAAAAGTGGAGAATGTTTTGTGATTTATAGTGATGCTTCAAAGAGGGTCTTAGGTTTCATAATCATGCAAAAAGATAATGTGATATCTTACTCATCACGGTAGTTGAAGATCCATGAGCAGAATTACCCGTCACATGATCTAAATCTAGAAGCCGTGATTTTTGCCTTGAAAATATGTTGGAATTACCTTTATGGTGATAAGTGTGACATATACACTAACCACAAGAGCCTAATGTATATATTCACACAAAAGGAGCTCAACATGCGTCAAAGGAGATGGTTAGAGATAATAAAAGATTACGATTTCTCGATTCACTATCATCATGGAAAGGAGAACAAGGTATTTGATGCACTAAGTATAAATGAACCTACTACTCTATCTATGTTGTGGATTTAGAATGACCCTATCTTCTTGGATATGCAATTAATGGATTTGGAAATCGTAGGGGCAGGGGATACATCCTACATTTCCCAAATGATTGTGCAACCATCCATATAGGAGAAGATTAAGGAAGCAAAAAGGGATGATGTGGTGATACAAAAGAGGGTGAATGAAGTAAAGGAAGGGAAGCTGCAAGAGTTCCATATCGATGATGATGATGTGATTTTGTTTGGAATGCGTCTTTGTGTGCCTTCATCACCTGGGATAAAGAAGGAGCTATTGGATAATGCACATAGCTCAACATTCTCTATCCATCATGGGAGTACCAAAATGTATCATGATCCCTCAAAACACTTCTGCTGAGATAACATATAGAAAGAGATTGTAGAATATAAATCAAGGTGCTTGGTATGTTAGAAAGTTTAAGCTGGGTGACAAAAGTCCAAAGGTATGATGCACCCATTTCCTATACCCATGTGGAAATGGGAAAATGTTACTATGGACTTTGTCACGGTTCTCCCGAAGACGTCGAAGGGAAATAATGTAATATGGGTTGTGGTAGACCGAATCACAAAGACTGCCCATTTTATCGCTATTTGGGAAGATATCTCACATGAACAACTTGAAATGATATATTTGAAGGAAGTAGTGAGACAAAATTTTGTTCCACTCTCGATTGTCTCTGACCATGATCCAAGGATCACATCTAAATTTTGGGGGAGTCTTAAACCTGCATTGAGTACTAAATTAAATTTCAGCACGACCTGTCACCCCCAAACTGATGTCTAGTCTGAAAGAACTATTCAGAAGCGTGAAGATATGATAAGAGTCTGCTCTCTTGAATTCAAAGGTGGTGAGGATCAACATCTCCCATTGGTTGAGTTCTCATACAACAATAGCTTCCACTCGAGTATTCAGATGGCTCCGTACGAAGCTCTTTATGGGAATCAATGTAGAACTCGAACCTGTTGGGATGAAGTTGGATAAAGAAAGATACTTGGACCCGATATTGTTCAAGAGATGACATTTAAGGTTCAAGTCATCCAGAAACACATCAAATCTACTCAATATAGGCAAAAGAGCTATGCTGACAACGGTCTAAGGGACTTGGAGTTCGACGTCGGAGATAAATTCTTCCTTCTAATATCTCCATGGAAGAGAGTCATGCGACTCAGGAAGAAAGGGAATCGAAGCCCAAGATATATTGTCCCCTTTGAGATCCTTGACCGCATAGGATCCATGGCCTATCGTCTAGCACTTCCACCGAATATGGATCATGTTCATGACATGTTTCATGTATCACTACTGAGAATGTACATACTTGACCCCTCACTTGTACTAAACTCAGAGGTGGTGAAGCTAGAAGATAATCTCTACTATGAGGAGTAGCCAGTAAGGATCCTGGATTGGAGAGGAAGGTTCTACACAAAAATGACAAACCATATTGTCAAATTTTTTTGGAGGAACCATAAGTCTAAGGAACCAACTTGGGAACTAGAAGAGGCAATTGAGGAGAAACATCGTCACCTATTAGTGTAAAGTGAAATTTTGGGGGCAAAATTTCTTAAGGGGGGAAGAATGTAACTACCCAAAGTTTTTCAATGGTAATTTCCCTTCTTAAAATTGTTTCATCACATGAAAAAACAACATAATGAACTATTAAGTGATAAGTGACCATTAAACATAAGTCTGTCACTTTTGTGTTTGTAATTTTGAAAATCTAGCATACACGGTTGTGTTCAAGATGATTTTTGTAGTCTAATGAAACACAAATAATTTTTGGTGAATAGTAACCTACCCTTATGAATAGTAACATATCCTTGTGAATAGTAATATGATCCTTATGAATAGTAAATCATCCAACATAAGAGTAACCTTACCCATGATTAATTAAATAAAATTTTAACATCTTATAAAGTTGCAATTTGACCTTAGTAAACGTTTTGGTATTTTATAAGTCATAAATAAATAAATAAATAAATTGAAAGAAAATATATTTTCAAAAAATGTGTTCATTAATTATCAATTCATTTTTCTATAGTTTTTATATAATTTTATAAGACGGTACATAAATTTTGAAAGTACTATAAAATCAGTTTTAATTTTAATAAACTGTTTTTTGAAGTAAATTTTAATTTTAATTAAATATTAAATAAATCCAATTTAAAAAATTATTTTTGAAAAATGGAATTAATTTATGGATTCTACATAATGAAAAATGGTTGGAGTATTTTTTTGAAATTTTTCTAAAATACTTGAATATTTGTTGAATAGTAAAATACATTACTTTATCTTATAAATACATTATAATTAAAATCCACTATTCCTGACATCACAAGTGATGTAAGCACCCAAATCTCGGACTCACATGCCTTATTTACTATTCCTGGTCATTCATGACTCACTAATCCTTGTATTAGGGGAAATTGATAAACTAATGAATTTTATATTAAGGAAACCCCTCTCCCCTCCACTATAAAAACCACACATCACACCCTCATTTCCTCACACCTCTCAAGCTCTAAGCCTTATCTAAAATCGGCCCAAAAATCATCCCTAGAACCTCTCCCACGTCCAATATCTACTGGTCTCATCAAAAGACCAAACCTAGCTTCCTTAAGGAGAATCCCAAGAGGAGGATTTAAGAGATAATTTCTCACCCTCTTCTCATTTAATTTCCTTGCATGTTCAAGTCCATTTCTTGATCTCTCCACACCTATTTTCATTTAAATGGTATTGTAACTCCAGTATTATACATATACTAGAATTTTATGATGCTAATATGATATTAGATCATCCAACCCACTTTTCCCTCTTCCTTTTATTTTATTAAAGAGAACGTTGATCGTGAGGTGTTAAATTATCGCTTTCAAGAATGACATGCATTATTATTCCATTTCTACCTTCAGATCTGGAAATGAAACCATTTTTATGGTTGAAACAGAATTTTATATATGTATTATGAACACTTTAATATTCTGGAACTAACTTATGGCCATATTTCTAAGTGATAAATTAAAACAAGTTTATTGTGATAAAAAAACCACACAAATTAACCAAAACAATCTTCATTGAATCTTTATGTAATGATTCATCCACATGGTATATAATATAACTCATTATTAGATAACTTTATTTTATGGAATGTCATTAATAACATGTAATATTATTTCTGGATGTTTACCCATGTTCTACCCGAACATCAATTTAAGAATACAAGTGAACCACTAAAGATTACCATAAAAACGAACATTTCCGCATAATGTTATTAAAACTCTATAACTCATACAAAGGCACATAAAATCACCAATTGAAACCATAATGAACCATTTAAATGTAAAAAATGTTCTAGATTTATTATTAATTAATATAATGTCATTATACTAGACATTAAATATAAGGAAGCATTCAAATACATGGTAAGGGGAAATTCTAAAACCCAACATTCATCCTTCATGTTCTCCATCTTTTTCACTCGATTTTTGATATGGTCACTCCATAAAGATCATTTTTTCATCATTTTATTCACTTTTCTGGGATATAAATGTTTTCTAATTAAGTTTATGTGAACCCAAATGTTTCCTATAAGAACTCTTCTTTTAAGAACTCAAATTTTACCTCTCATTCATGGTTGACGGTTTTTGTATCATGTATGTTGTTCTTTCATTATTTTGGGAACCCAATGATTATGTTTGTATTATTATGAGATGAACCCCATTCCTTTTCATGGGTTGGTTATGTTCACTATTGATATATATTCCATGTGTAAAGGATGATAATGATAATGTTATGATGTGACGGGTGCAGCCAGAATTATATAGCGCACTATGAATGTTTCAAAGTGAAGGGTGCGCCCAGAATTATACAGTGGCCAATAAATTGTGTAAAGTAATGAATCTCATGAGTAAATGTGAAATGCTGTGTGAACAAGATTCTAGCTTGTTACACAAGTATATATGGTAGTTATCGACTAAGACATGATGTTTCATTTTTATGCATTGACACATTTCAAGTCTTATATTTATGCTTACTCTCATGTTCATGATCTTTTTACCATGTTATGATTATTCTCACCCCATGATATATTATTCTTATCTAACCTCTTACTGGGATTTTAGATCAACCCTTTTAATGTATATCACCAGGTGGCTACATGTAGTAAGGAGAGGAAAAGTGGAAAAAAGAAACTAGAGAAGAATAAATTAAATAAATGTTTATGCTTGATGTTGTAATTGTTATGTACGTTCATAGTTTTCCCAAGACACTAAAATTTTGGATCCTCTATGTGTAATAAAATTATTTTTTTTATCTTTAAAATGATGTAATAGTAACGTACGTAAAATCAGGGTCGCAATAATATCACCTCATATCATAATCAATAGAAATTTCATAAGGAATGAATTAAATAAATGAAAAAATTGAATATATTACCCCATGAGTGGAAGGTAGAATAATTTATTTTAATAAGTGAGAGACAAATATTTATAACTTATTCCAAATCAATAAAATCAGAGTTTTTTTTGTTGAAAATCTTTTAAACATATTCTGTAAAATATTTCTTATGTAAAATACTATTTTCACATTTATAATCTGTTTTATAACATAATATAATCAAAAATACAATGAAAAAATATTTAATTAAAATAATCATGGAGACATCGAAAATAATATCCAAATTTTTCTTCATGATGGTGGGAAATCATATTGATGATATTTTCATTAAATCAATGATTCATTTAACATTTTCGATTAAAGGGAAAAAGTAAATTGTTTAGAAAATGACAATAAGAATCATTTAATTAATTTTTAAATAAATTAATATACTTGTAAAAATTTACATAATAATATATTAGAGTAAATTATAATTTTTTATTAAAATATTTAATGAAATATATTGGAATTGATGAAAATAAATTTTCACCCAGAATGAGGGAAAACATTGGACATTCATAAAAACCCTTTCCCAAAAAGATTTTGTTCCATTGAAAATAATCTGTACAATTTAATGAAATGTACCTGAATAACAAATTGAGAAAAAATTTAATATGGATTTAGATATAAATAAAAAAATACACTAAGGCATGCTTTGACATAAACAATTTTGAATGATGACAATATTTTTAAATAAACCCTTACATCATTGGAATCTTTTGAATCATAACACCCATGAATGATGTAACATAAAAATAATATTTAAATAAAATGTAGTTGAATTTATTCATGATATAACAGTTAATGTGGACATATATTGACCCAAAAAAATAAATAATTGTTTTATAAATAATATGCCTCACTTATATAAAAGGGAGATGAGAAATCCCAATCCTTGAGTCAAGAATTGTCATGTATATCATTTATATCTTATTTAATAAAAATATTTGTAATATTATTTTAATTAAAAAAATTATAAGTTTAATCCCTTATTCCTTAACTAGTTACTATATTCAATATAATGAAATATTTTATTATTGATTCAATTTTGACCACATCGCATATTTCGAGGACACACAGTTAATTAAAAAATAATCGATGGGTTGACTATTGACAAAGAGAATATTTTTTCTATATTCTAAAGAAAAATAATCCTGAAGTATATATTATTTTTATTAATAAATTATACATTTAAAAATATCCATGAAATACAGTTATTAAAATTGAACTATATTGTAATCAATATAATTGTAGGTGGTACTTATGCATGAGTACTATTCCAATTTTTCTATGATAATGATAGAAAGAAGGAATTAATTATTTTAAAATAAAAAAGTTATCACTATAGACTGTTATTTAGATTATCTATTTAAATTCACATACATATACCATCAATGTTAAATGATTATAAAAAAACCAATCAAAACATTTCCTGGTGAGGTAATCTTCTATATACTCAAAGAATGCAATCATTTTTCGATGGATGTTATTATAATATATGATATGATTGTGTTCATAGAAAAATGATATTTTATCAACCCTATAAAAAATCATTAAATTTTATATTTTGGTAATTTTTTATTTTTATTTTTATGAAATAATTAAAATAGTAAAATGAATAAGTAAAAATACGTAGCATTGTGAAGACAGTTTCCATCTCTTAGAAGAACCACATATGAATATCATTTTTAAAAAAAAGATTCTAAATTAAAAAGAATTCCTAAAGAATAAAAAAATTGGTACTTTTGGAAGATATATTTCATCAAATAAATGAAAACTGATAGTACATTCATTAGAGTACAAGGCATGAATGATTCTTCATAAAATCTATAGTGACATTAAAATTTTGGTTTTATAGAAACTTCTTTTATATCATTAGTTAGATCAAATATTGTTCTTAGATCAATTTTTTAAAGAACATGGATCCCATAGTTGACCATATCAATAATATATTTGAGTAATAAGATGCAATTTTTTAATCATTACTTCATTAAACATATGATAATCAACACATATGTAGAGATTACAATCTACATATTTGTTAATAGATATACTATATCCCATTGATGTGTACTATATATGATGAAACCATTATTATAAAAATATTCTTGATAAACCATTTCTTCCATCAACATAATAAAATCCATTCTATCAGATAATAGTTAAATATGTCATCTTCTTAGTGGCAAGTCAACAATATTACTGATTTTCAATTCATGTGTTCTCCTAATGAAATAAATTTCAAAATCATGAGGGTATTGATCCATTATTTTAGGAATAATTCCATTATATGTTTTATTAGCTTTACCATAGACATTTCTACAAACAATGTATATATGGTTTCATCAACTATCACTAATGGTCATGATCTACTTAAATTTATATAGAAATTACCCTTGAATAAATGACGGACTCCATCATGGGATGTAAAAGATAAATTTCACATGTATTAGTTGATATTTGATTTATATTCCACTAGACTGTATATTAAAAATATTATATAATAAATCCATCTCCATGACCATAATTTCCCAGAGAATTTACAAGTCATTAATGGTAATGAAACATTTTTGGAATTTATATCTCATATACTTCCACTGTTCATGGGGAATCATGATAGTAATGTCTTGTGTAATAATTTAAATTTTTGTCCCAATTAGTTAACTATAAAAGTATTGAGGTAATAATGAAATGTTCCAGTATCAATCAATAACTATATATGAGTTATGCTTAGTTGAATGGAACCTATGTCTATAGAGGGTCCTATATTCTCACTCATAATTTCCTAATATTCTTTATATTAATGTAATTTAGGCCTCATGGGATTACTATTAATCCCCTGTTGATGCTTCCCCTAAAAACTAAAGTGTTCTAAGAAATAATTTATACCACCAATATCTATAGACATGAAATTGTATGATGGGACATTCCCATACGAAAATACTAAATCTGTGGTAAATTCACTTATATTTGTCCTGATGATATATAAAGGTTATGAAAAAAATAATTATATAGCCACTCTTTCCATAGTGGTCTAAATTCTATTGTGGAACAGTACATTATATACTCCAATTAATTAACAACCCTTAGAAAAAAAACTTTATTTTTATAGGATCTTATTTGAATATTACTTGATTCTATATTTTGAGTCATAGGATTTCTAGCCAAAAAAAGTTTCCATCCACCATTCACTTATTTACATCAACAATTTTGAAACATGTACCAATGAGAACAACTAGACTACCTCACATATGTTTTCAAAGATTATACCTTGCTATAAATATTTCAATACTAACCATAATCATATAATATGTAATTAAGAGAATACTTATCATCGACCAAGATACTAGGATCAATATTGACTAAAATATATGCACCATAAGATAAAATAACACCTAATGAGGGTTTAAAATGGATAATGATCATAAACATCACTCTATACTCTTTCAAAAAGTGGTTCTAATTGTCCAGTCGGAATTAATTTTATATTATTTATATTATTATATGTAGGGATATAATTTTTTCATATTAATCCTAAAAATCCTATCACATAATTCCATATCCAGTTATATCATTGATAGAGGAATTCCATCATTCACATATATTATCATCCAATTTAATTTTTTTCCAATATAAATTTCATCTCTATCAGTGGGTTATTAAAATATTATATTCAATTCATTATTTTTATCCCAAATTATGATTTTATAGGTTGATAGTACCACCAAAAAATAATGTAATTATATTTATAAAAATATATAAAATGATATACAAATATAATTTCATAATTTTAATTTCCCCATTAAATTAGATGAGACACTTACACAATAATCTTTTTTAGTGTTTGGTTCACCTTGGACTCAGGTTAAAGCATATTTTATGAATCCTCAAACTCATAGATTTTATAGCATCAAACTCCTTCCATTTTATATTAACTAAACAGTAAAATTATTTTATCCTTTATATTGAATAATTTACTGATTCAAAAAATCCATAATGATAGGGAATTATTATCATTACTATGAGCCTCAACCAATGAAACTATTTGTTTAAAAATAAACTAGTTTATCCATTTAAAAAAATCCACTTAATTAAATTAGAACAATTTAGTCCTATTTGGAATAATTTGAACTAATTCTTGATATTTAACACTCTCTATCTTATACAATGGTGAGGATATATAAAACTGAGAATATTTTCATGAAACAATTTGGTACCTTGGAATCCAGATACAAAGCTATTCATTATATAATGTATAGCCACAATTTTTCATGTTACACATTTAATATTCTAATTTTCCTCTCGCCTAGCTACCATCCAAAAAATTGATTGAATATATTCATTGATTTTTTAAGACCCCCCCCTCACCCATTATATTAGGAAAATGAGAAAGGGCCAAAAACATTTAATGACATCCCTATGAATCCTATGATATACAATAAATTCCAAAGGCCTAGTGAACTGTTTGGGGAAGATTTTCTCTAATGAATACATAACATGTTAAAGGAAAATAATAAAATTAAACCAAAAAATATGATACATGAGTGAATAATCACATAACCCAAATAAATAAACAAATATAAAAATATAAAGCTAATAAGGAAAGGGAATAATGTTGAATGGATAACACGTGAAATTGAAAGACATTAGAAAAAATGTTGTACCATCATAAAAAATGAAGGAGACACTAAAAACCTCTAACACCAAAAAACTACCGATTAAATCAATGATCATCAATAGGGATTAAATAAAAAAATTGCTTCCATATATCTCATTTGAAAACATTTGACAAATAATTGATCTTCCCTCACCGTGGGTGATTATAACACTTAGAAGGGTTACCCCAAAAAATCTAATCACATGGCACTTAGAGCAGAACATGTTTCAAAATTTCATATAATTTTTTTTGATAATATAAAAACATTTTTTGACAGGATACTATTTGAATTTGTAAATTCAATTAAACAAATAATTTATGTTTTAATTTTCATTTTTTCCTATAATTTTCCATACCCTCATTCACATGCATCATGAATGAAAATCCCAAAACAAAAAAAGAAATAAAAGTTTTAATCAATATTTATTATGTGATATTACATTATTCAATTCCGTTCATCATTTCACCCAATTTCAGATTCAATGAAGAATAACAATGTTCATCATTAACACATGCCACCATGTATTTCAAGACTATCATCTTTATCAATTAGTTTTCTATTCACATAAAATCTTCTGAAAACCAAATCCTTTTAAAAAAATTATTAAATCATTTCATGAGAATCCATCAATTTTTTTTTAAATCACAAAAAAATAATGGTTTCCACATAAAATAATCAATTGATTAAAAATCATGAAAGAAGTTAAATATAAATAATTCTATATATCAACCTCCGGCATCCATTTCTCAATCAAAACCAAAGAATATCTCGTTACCAATATAATAATCAATATGATCAGGTGTGTCATGGTGATCTATGGTTCTCATTAATCCAATATATAGTGTTTCAAATTGGAAAGGATGAATAAAACCCAAAAAGATAATTTCAAATCCAATCACTCATAGATTCATTTAATCAAAAGACTGAATTTTTATGAACATCGAATTTCACTTCAGAATGACCTACAATTTAGGGTGGATAAGACTATAAATGATTTGAAATGTGGATTCAGGTAATGAATTCCTCAATGGTCCACATATGTTTAAAAACCCTTAAAATTGGTGTTTCTCAATGAAAACCCTCATTTACATCATGAACCTGAATCACATGTTGTATTTCCTTCATTTTATTTATATAAAAACATTCATGTATTGAATTTATTTACTGACATATTCCTAGGCTGAGTACATTGTGAAAATCATATCCCTAATTTTAATTTTTTGCAATCATTTTTATATTTATAGATTATTGGATAATTTCCACTTTTCAGATTTGATAACATCCATTTTAACATCCAATGGCTCAAAAAATAACATATTACACATAATGTGATGAAATACATCAAACCAAGGCTGGTAAAGCATCTAATATTTTCACTATAAATTAAAATGTGCCGCAATTCTTTTTTTGTACATAGAAAAATAATTATAAATGATTTAATGTGGTTGTAATGTGATGAAAAATGTGGTCAAAATAATTGTCTTGAACCTATATTTTTCATTTAAACTATGATATTTTATGCGATTATGATTTTCTTGAATAATTTTATGACATGTATTTACATTTTATAATGTATGTGAAAATATCATTCAAAAAGGGTATATTATTTTCATCATTTTGGGAAAATGATTTCTAGAGACTAAAAAATATCATGTTCAGGGTTAGAATTAGAAAACAAAATTGGATAATTATAACAATCTATATATTTATTTATATGTGATTAAATGTTAATGAACCCCAATGTTATTTTAATTATCAAATTTGAAATCAGTTCTTAAAATATTTGTAATTTTTAATAATATTGGTATGACTTATTAAACTATTCAATTCCATTTAATCCACAATTTAGATATATTTTTTATTTGTTATTATAGGATTAGGATTTCCATTACAAGGGGAACATTTTTTTTTCTTGTGTAGAACATGTAGACTCATATTAGAAGATGCTCATATTAGGGCTTGAATCAAGAAAATTATTGGGGATGTAAACTGGGAAAGATCCCACTTAAATGAATGTAGATGTCCGGATCCAATCTATATACAGATTAAATTGAATGTGTTGTTATAATAATTCAATGGGAATATATAAATAAAATTTTTATGAATATAATTTCGAGTCATATGGGTGATCCTTTAATTCGAAGGGGAAGAAAACAATTGGGCTATATTCAGTGGAATTGAAAAACATCCCTCTATTATGATCATAATACTATAAATATGATACCAATATGGATGATAAATTGACAGATGTTATAAGTGTAACTGGGAAAAAAATTACTAGTCTATTAATCACTCATATTCATCTAGATATATGTTTTATTGGGCATATCCTATTGAGTGAATCATGATGGATATAGAAAATTCATTGAATAGTGAATAAAATAATATCATATTATAATGAATTTAATTCCATGATAAAACATTAATTAAAATAAAACATAGAAATTGTATAGAATATAATATTTTAGTAATTTTCATTCAACTTTTTCAAGAGATAATTTTTTGGTTTTAGGGGATATGGGGGAGGTTAAATGAGAAGAAGAAATTTGGGCTGTATTTTTTGGCCATATGTAAAAGAAATCCATTTTGATCATAACTATTATAATGTGAGGTCAGTTGGGATGAAATTGTTACCTTTTTCAATAAATAATTTTAATCCTTTTCTTATTCTAATTCAAAAAATTATTGGGCATCGTGATTCGGGTTTTCATGCCTCTAATGGAGGGTTGAAAGATGGGTCTTATTTTATTTCCTAGATTATAGCAACCATGAATCTAGTAACCTATATCTAGTATCTTATTTAATACATCGGAATGGATCTGAGGCATAAAATCATGAAATACCATTTATAATTTATGTTTTGGGGAACCAAAAACATACATGTTACCCGTTTTAAATTTTTAATTGAAAATAAATCCAAATATATATCAAAATAAGATTAATTTTATCCCATTAAAAACATTACATGAATACATCTTAATATCCCAGTTAAATTTAAAAAAATAATGGGGTATAAAATTCTCAGTGGGGGTTAGGAATAATTGATGATATAATGAATCCATAAGAATAATCCACATTAAAATTTAAATAATTGGACACGTATTTCATTAAAATTACCTGAATAACATTAGTGGATAAGGCCTAAAAAATTAAATGGTTAAAAACTGATAAAAAATCACTTTTAATCAATATATAGAATGTAACACCCCAAGATTTTATAGTACGTTATTTACTCAAAGTAATTCAATAACTTGCACTACAAGCAACTCTAAGTTCAAGCGCACCACGACATACAAAAATAACTGTTAAAAAGAGGTTATGAATAGTATTAAATATATTTTGAACATTATATAATCCATATAATTTTAGAATCCATATTATGAGTTTCTTATACATAACGATAAAATAATAAAAATCAGATAGAAGAAGATTTTTTTTAAAATGCGATTTTACCGCCTTTTAATGGCGAACCCTTTTTAAATATAATATTTGAAACATTAATATATTTAATTTGACAAAATAAAAATCTTCTTTATAATCATGACATATTAATTTAGGCTCAATAAATTTATTCTGTTTTTCTGAAAACTTTAATATTTGGGTGAATAGTGAAAATTACTATATTTATGCTGAAAATAACTATTTTAATAAAAGTAATTTGTAGTGTAAAATCATACATTTTAATGGTATTTAAGTATGAATATATTATACTTAAACCATTTAATACAATTTTATTCTTTGAAAATAATTTCAATTTGAAATTAAACATAAACACGTATCAATCTTTTGTTAGTTATTTTTTTTTAAAACACAGTTTGGTTTTGACAACGGGAATTAATTTTAAATTAACATATGATTATTCTATGTTTTTAATTTGGTAAAAAAGACTTAATTTTTTAATTTATAATATCAAAATTATCTTAGTGTGAAATTTTGTTATTTTTCTGAAAACATTCAATTTTTGATGAATAGTAAAATACACATAGTTATTGGTTGAAGTCGACTTTTTATTTAAAAAATTATTTATTTTATTTAAATTTATTTTAGGTAAAAATATATACATAATAAATATAAGTTTTCAATATAATTTTTGTAGTAATTTTATAATATGTTTAGATATATAAATTTTTTTGAACATTTTACCGTCTTTTACCCAGCTCCTAGGAGCATTTACAAATTTTCCTAAAACATAATTTTACTACTTCTGTGAGTGGAATTTCATAATTCTGAGAGAAAAAGTTAATATCGGTATGTAAAATTTGGTTCAGTAAGGTGAAAATTATTTTTTATGAATAGTAACTTTTTACTTTTATTTACCACGGTTAAAAGTAAATAGGACAATTAATAGTAAAAATGATATTATTATTACCCTAACACGTGTCCTAATTCTATTTGATAAATGTAATTCATCAAAAAATAACCTTAGGAATAAAATATGATCCTTTAGGTCCACTTAGATGAGATTGTGATATTTATTATTATTTAATTCAAAGAAGAGTTAAAAGTGTTAAATTACACGTTTAATAACTAAATAATTTTTAATGTAGTGTTAAACATATGATAAATTCGACTATAAATATTCATTAGAAAGATAAAATTTTTTCCTACATAATGGTATTTTATTTATAATTTTTAGAAATTAAAAAATTTAATTTATATATGACACAATGATGATGCAGTAATAACCTTATTAATGAGATATTAAAATAATTTATATTATAAATACCCAAATAAATTTAATTTGAGACTTTTTATGAATTCCACTAATTTTTTAAAACAAATATTATATTATTAATTATTATTCAATTACTAAAAATCTAAGGTTCGTCCAAAGGGATTAAATACTATTATATATGTCATTAATGATCCACATGGAATTCTCTTGGATGTTTATAGTATGTTTATTAGCCATATAATATAAAAAAACAAAAACTCATGGTAAATGTCAAACTATTTAACTAAGGTTTAAAACTAAAAGATAATGTTAATATAGTGACCAAACCTGTCTAAAACCTATTGTTTGAGTGGTTATTGACCCATCCCCACCTTATAAATTTAATAATTAATTTAGTAGCCATTATAAATGGAAAATAAATTTATTATAAAATAATATTTTTAGTTGTTTCTAAGATGCCTCTCACCCCTCTTATAAATGGGCACTTTGCCTTCTCTAAAATTCAGACCTCCAAAGCCATTTGCCTTGGAAAATCCATAAAACAATATCCTCCCACCATTCCTCACTTCATATTAGTGTCCTTCCTTTGGTCAGAAAGCCATCCTATGGATCCCTTTTGATCAAATCAAAAGGAAGAACCCGAAAAAGAAGTAAATATTTCATCACATCATTCAAGTTATTTCCTTCATCCACTTCCTCTTTGTTTGTTGTTTCCATTATAAAATAATAAATCTAGTATCTTTTTTATACTGTGATGTTATTATTGAAATGGTAAAACTATATTAATTTTTCTATCCATCCTATAAATGACAATGTCACCATACATGCACATGTATGGATTACCGTCTACTGGTCGTGGTGTAGTTTGTTATTCATACACTTAATTATTTGGATTGGTATAATAATGAGTATAAAAAATGTAAATAATAAATATAACATGTTTATGATTATGTATATATGATATACCATCCAATTAAAAATTATTTCTCCATCAATATAATGATATTATCGCTCGTGCGTACGTACGGATTTCCGTCTCCACGACATGATGAGATTCATTTCCACGTTCACCATTCATCGATGATTATAAAATATATATCATTAAAAATTATGTAATATATTACATAATAATTATAATGGGGATATATATATATAAATATGTAATTACATATATATTATTCACTTAGTTTTGTTCAATACGATACGAAAACGAAAACATTTTTTATGCGTACGTATAAACTATCATCTCCATAAACGGTGTTTTCCATTTCATATATATGTCAATTATACATACTTATATTCTAAATATATATGATATATAAATCATATTATATATTCTGGAAGTATTTAAATCTTGATATAAGTGATACAATCAAGAGTATCAAGTTAAAACACATATGATAAAGAATGTGATTCTTAACCGAAATGTTAATTTAACATGGAGATTATTATAAAATGGGTTGTATAAAGTCATAAATGAATTATCTATGATATAATAAAAATTAATATGGTTCTGGTATAGTTTAATAAAATACTATGGTCTTCATATAGGAGGTTAAATGTAGCCTCGGCTAAAGGAAAGTGCAATGTAAGGCTTAATTTCACAATCTCTTTATTATCCGAGGTTGTTTTTACGTAAGTATATACTGGGACATATTTATTATCTGTGTACATGTTTAATGAAATATTTTTTATGTAATTATTTTAAGGGATTTTTTTTACTAAAACATCATTTTAAATGTTTAAAATATTTATTCCTCTAAATTATTATCATTAATGTCCATTTTGTCAAAATGGGTTTTAAGGATTTATCTATATAGACATGAATGTTTTAAAAATGTAAATTCCATTAAAAAGTTTAAAATAGGAATGGGAAACTTTGATTAAAAAATGTCCTCAAATGCCTTGCTTTATAAATTGTGATACTTTTAAATGTTTTAAAGAAAATGGATATTTCTCACAATGATTTTTATAAAATAGTTTCTTCTATGTCAACATCCTTTAATGGATTTCAAACATGTTTGAAGATGATTTATTATGATACAAGTCTTCCATATTATATTGAAGGTTTTGTGATATGTTTGTCTATGGATGTGTTATTTTTATACCATTCATGGTTTATGGAGAAAGTATTGACATTTCATATTCTAGTTTTAATATCAGTGTTTATGTTATATTTAAAACATTTCATATGAGTAATGCATTGGACTTAGTAAGTTAATGGTGGAGCCCACTATAACTACTCGATGCATCGATAGCTCTCATTAGACAAACTAGTTTCTTGGCACGAATCATTGACAAAATCTTATTTGTAATCTTGGAACAAGGCCTTTACTATGTGGTTATGAATGTCTGGAATTATGCATTCCATAATTATGAAAGTGGCTATTGATATTTCACGTGATTATTTGACTAGTAGAGTATCCATGTAAATAAGTAAATGGAACTATTTTGATTTATATTTTCTATATTATGAACAAGTTTATGTTGAAAAGGATTTTGTTTTATTTGTAAACATTTCATTAAATATTTATGCTTATTTATGAAAGTTTCCACTATATTGTTATCTTTACTGAGCTTCTAAGATCACCCCTTTCTATGTTTTATTTTTCCCAGGATTCCAAGAAGTACATTGTGATTGATATTCTTAGTTAAGCTAAGGGAATAATTGAATTCATAAAGGATTATCTATGTTGTGTTTTATGTTATAAAGTGTAATGTAACATTCATATATGTAATATATTTTCCAATAAAGCTAAACTGATCGGTCCTTCGGGACATGATTTCATGTAATCATACCAATGTATTAAAATAATTCACCAACTTAGGGTAACTGGTGTCGGGGCGTTACTGTTGGTATCAGAGTTTGTTTTTCAATAACCTTGGAAACTATATTTAGATAAACTCTGATTAGAGAAAATTAACTTATGATAGACTTTTGAGGATTATTATATAAGAACTTTATGATTTTAGTACTCTAGAGATATTTTGAGTTTTCCATGAAATAGATCCCTACCTAGATAGGAGAAGGTAGATGCGGCTTCGGTACAAATGTATCATGGGGTAAAACCTGAAAACACCACAATTATCTATACTCAAACAAGAATTGGTGCATGACAACGGGCCTTGCTGCACTTTTTGTTATGACACTTTCAGGGGATATGCTTATGAAAATTATAATTTCTTTACAAACCACTATGATGGGTTTATGAGTATATGCTTCCTCAAAGAAAACATTTTTGTGATTATGGATTATATCCTTAATCTTTTAAATTTACATTAGGTATTTTACATGACTGTAATTATGAATTTTGAATCATAAACTGATCTAGTATATTCCATTGTTTAAAAATAACGCCTAGTAGAAGGAATGAGAACTCCATTAATACGTATGATCTAAAGAGTAATAAGGGTCATATCATTCATGGTTTTAATCCAACATTTAGAAGGGAAATATTCTCCCATGTATTCTCAACATATGAAGAAAAAATATCATGTGTTAGTAAGATAAGTAAATAATTCATTGAGTCATATGGATTTGAATGGAAGCAAGAGAAGAAAAGGATGGTAGAGAGAAATATGGATAAAGGGATTAGGTGAAAGAAGGACCTTCCCATATGTGATAAATGTAGAAGTAATCACCTTGGTAAATGGTTGATGGGAATGAGATTTTTTTTATGTGTGAACACCATGTACATGATTACAGAGGTAAGAAAAAGTTTTCAAATGTAAAATGATTCATCTACAAGGCGTTGAGACACTATGTGAATCAATTTCCTAATCATAAGTGTATATTGCAAATGATGTTATTGGATAATAATCAAGTTATGATACTACCTCAGATGAAGAAGAATGACTGGTGTTCTTATTTTGTTACTATAGAATTATTTCATTTGTGTGTTGAATCAACAGTATACTGGTTATATGAATTAAAGGGATAAATAAGGATTATACTTCAGTACTATTTTATTGAGGATTTGATATTATATGGTTCTAACTAAAGTGACTTAATAGTAAGCTACACATTTATGGAAAATATTTGGTTGAAGGAAAGGTAATCATTAATATGGTTCTGATAATGAGTTACTAATATTGCAAAAAGAGAAGGTAGATTCGGATAAATTAAATTGGATATTCTTATCTACCTTGATACTGATTATTGATTTTTATATTCCATCATTGTTGGAGTTTAAAACATTTTTTGGTAGAAGGAGTATATCCAATTTTACTTAATAAATAATGGAGAATGAATGTAATCAAAATGGTTTTATGGTAATTCAGGATGTAGTAGTGTGTTAAATGAATACATGATGAAGTCATTCACATGTTATTACCTGAAAAAAATGATCTTCATTGTGTTTAACATCCGTATAAATTTTGGACTGAGAGTTTGGATAGACATATTTTAGATAATTTAATTGGTTGGGATGTATTAAGATTGAGATTGGATACTATTTTTATGGTTATTTTAGGATTGTTATAAAAAGGAAAACCCATGGGTCAGGTGACAACTAGTCATATCCAGCAAGGCCACAAGACTTGAACCCACAACCCAAGAGTGACAAGGGTGCATCACCAACGACTGGACTACGTGATGTACTGGTTTGTATAATATATATTTTTTTAAATAGTCTGAAAAATGAATTATAAATTCAATATTTTTGGAACCCTATACGATTAGGATAAATGGAATATTTTTTTAAAATCATTTGTAGTAAAATATGAGTTTTCGGTAGGAATTAGTTGAAGGGTGAAACTCTACATGTCTAGTTTATATATATATATATATTCCCTCTTATTAAGACTAAATTTTATCAACCCAATTTCCGATGTGGCTTTTTTCCCACAAAGGTATTTTCTATTTTCAACCTATTATTTTAGAAGAACAATTTAAAATTGTGAGAATGACATTAATTGAAGGAGGGAAGAATTTAACACCCCAAGATTTCATAGTATGTTATTTTTTCAAAGTAATTAAATAACTTGCACTACAAGCATCACTGAGTTCAAGAGCACCAGGGCTTACCAAACTAGCTGTTCAAAAGAGGTTATGGATAATATTAACTAAATATTGAACATTGAATAATCCTTTAAAAAAATTTAATCCAGATTACAAGTTTCATAGACAAAATGAAAAAAACCAATTCTTTTTTTTCAGATAAAAGAAGTATTTTTTTTAAAATCCAATTTTACCACCTTTTAATAGAGAACCATTTTAAAATCCAACATTTGCAGCTTTTTTATATTCAGTTTGAAAATATAAACTTCATCTTTAGAATTAGGACATTAAAATTTAGTTTCAATAAATTTATGGTGTTTTTTAGATAACTTTCATATTTGGGTGAATAGTGAAAATACTATATTTTAATTTAAAACAGTTTTTTAATCAAAATAATTTGTAATGTTAAATTACATATTTTAATGTGTTTGAAGTATAAATAGATTATATTTTTACCATTTAATCCAATTTTATTCATTGGAAATAATTTCACTTTGATATTTAACATAAATAAGTATCAATCTTTTGTTAGTTATTATTTTTGAGAAACATGCTTTTTGGTTTTCACAATTGGAATTAATTTTAAATTAATAAATGAAACATATATGTTTTGAATTTGGTAAAATATGATCAATTATTTAATTCAGAATACCAAAATTAGCTTAGGTTGAAATTTAGGTATTTTTATGAAAACTATAATTTTTTGATGAATAGTGAAAACACTGAGTTATTGGTTAAAATTGACTTTTTATTGAAATAATTATTTAATTTATTTAATTTATTTTCAGTTAAAATAGTTACATAATATCTATATAAGTTTAATATAATATATTGGAGTCATTTTATAATAAGTTTAGATATATAATTTTTTTTGAACATTTTAATTTATTTTATCCACATCCTATGAGCAGTTGAAAATTTGCATAAAACATAATTTTACCGCTAATTGGAGTTGATTTCAAAAATCTGAGAGACACTGTTAACATCAGTATATAAAATGTGGTTCAATATTATGAAAATATTTTTTTATGAATAGTTACTTTTTATATTTATTTACCACGGTTAAAAGTAAATACGGTAATTAATAGTAAAAAATATATTATTATTACACTAACACATATAATAATTCAATTGGATGAGTGTAATTCTTTCTAAAACAACCTTAAGAATAAAATATGATCCTTTAGGTCCAATTGGATTAGATTGGGACATTTATTATTATTTAATTCTAAGAAGAGTTAAAAGTGTTAAATTCCATGCTTAATAACTAAACCGTTTTAAATATAGGGTTACACGTAAGATAAATTCGAATATAAATATTCAATACATGGATAAAGCTATTTCCTACATAATAGTATTTTATTTATAATTTTTATTCATTAAATAATTTAATTTACTTATGACATAATGATGATGCATTAATTACCTTATTAATGAAATATTAAAATAATTGATATTATGAATACCAAAACAAATGTAATTTGAGACTTTTTATGAATTAAACTATTTTCATATGATAATATTACATATTAGGGTTGATTAAATGATATTTTTTCTTAGTAATAATTCTATTTTAAATTTAGAAAAAAATACCAAATAGTGTCAAAATTGACATAAAAGTGTTTTAAAAAACGATTATAATATTAATTGGTATTATATTCCAAAAAATCAATGGTTCAGAAAAAGGATTATATACTATTATATATGTCATTAATATAGTACTTGGTGTTCTCTTGTAAGTTTATAGTATGTTTATTAACCATATAATTTAAAAATACAAATAGACATGGAAAATGTCAAACTATTTAACTAAGGGTTAAATCTCAAATATAATGTAAATATAGTGCCTCAAACTAGTATTTACCTTATTGGTTGAGTGTTTTTAGACCCATACCCACATTATAATTTAAATAATTCATTTTGGAGCCATTAGATACCAAAATGGAATTTATTGTAAAATAATATTTTATGTTTTTCCTAATATACCCCACACCCCTCTTATAAAAGGGCACATCCCTTCTCTGAAAATCACATATCCAAAGCCATTTGGCTCAGCCAACCCCTGCCCAAATATCCTCCCAAAATTCCTTAATTAATCCAAGAGGCCTTTCATTGGTCATAAATACATCCTATGAATCCCTTTTGATAAAATCACAAGGAAGAACCTGAAAAAGAGGTAAATATTCACTACTGGAAATGTGGAATTTCCCAACAGTTTAGAACTGTTGGGAAAGGCTGCAGAACCGTTGGTATATGTTATACCAACGGTTCTTCAAACCGTAGGGAAGTAAGACGTTGGAAAAAGTTTTTCCCAACAATTTACAGTGATCTGTTGGGATAAGGTGCTGAAAAATTACCCTATCCCAACGGTTCTAGAAATCCGTTGGGAAATCTTTTTCCCAATGGTTTACAACCGTTGGGATACAGTGCACGAAATTATCATGTTTTCCCAATGGTTTGGAAAACCGTTGGGAAAAACCCAACATATCCTCTTTCCCAACGGTTTAGAACTGTTGAGAAAAGTTTCTTACAAATGGTTCTATGAACCGTTGGTAAAACAAGACCTACACATTCTATGCCAACAGTTTTGAACCGTTGGCATAGCCTCTACTGGGAATATTGCACAGCAGCCCTGCAATTTACCCCACAGCTCTGCAATTTACCCAGCAGCTCTCCAATTTGACCACCAGCTCTCCAATTTTCCCACTAAGTCTCATTTTTTAGGTTCCCTCTAATTTTCAATCCAATTATTGTACCTACAATAAACTAACACATACATATACAATTATTGTACATGCAATAACCAACTAACACTTACATATACAGAACAAATTCATACAAATTTAACATATAATGGTGGAACTATACATATCCATAATTAAATTAGAATTCATAATGTAATTATAAACATACATAATTTATTTAGAATTCAATTTAAAATTTAGATGACAATTATATGTGGAATCCGGAAGTCAATTCATAATATGATCGGTTTTTTGTATACCATATATTTTTACTTGAAATAATGTCCATTTTAAACATAATACATACACATGGAGAGCTACTAGCCACACCGCACCTCGGATTGAGGCGGGGTTGACTCGTACATGTCACATATGACCCATGGATCGTTGTGCTAATGTATCGACACAATCTGAATGTGTTTGGTCGGTTTTCCGTATGCCGGTTGATGTTTTCAATTAAAATGACATACTTTTGAAACAAAAGGCAGAAACATTGAGTGGTTCTAGCTACACCGTGCCTCGGATTTTGGTGGCGTTTACTCTTACAAGTCACATATGACCCATGGATCGTTCTCCTAAAGTTTCAATGGAAATCGAATGCGTTTGGTCGGTTTTCCGTATGTACTTAAATGGTTGTCCATTTTATGCAAAGGACAGACACATTGAGTGGTGGCGGCCACACCGAACCTCAGAGTGAGGCGGGGTTGACTCGTACATGTCACATATGACCCATGGATCGTTGTGCTAATGTATCGACACAATCGTAATGTGTTTGGTCAGTTTTCCGTATTCCAGTTGATGTATTTCACTTCAAATGATGACCTTTTGAAATAGAAGACAGACACTTTGAGTGGTGGCGGCCACATCGCGCCTCGGATTGAGGCGGCATTGACTCGTACATGTCACATTTGACCCATGGAACATTGTGCTAATGTATCGACATAATCCGAATGCGTTTGGTCGGTTTTCCGTATGTCAGTTGATGTTTTTCAATTAAAATGGCGTACTTTTGAAACAAAAGGTAGACACTTTGAGTGGTTCCAGCCACATCGCGCCTCGGATTGAGGTGGCGTTGACTCGTACATGTCACATATGACCCATGGATCGTTCTCCTAGAGTTTCATTGGAAACTGAATGCGTTTGGTTGGTTTTCCGTATATACATAAATTATTGTCCATTTTAAGCAAAAGACAGACACTTTGAGTGGTGGAGGCCACACCACGCCTCGGATTGAGGTAGGGTTCACTCGTACACGTCACATATGACCCATGGATCGTTGTACTAAAGTATCGACACAATCCGAATGCGTTTGGTCGGTTTTCCGTATGCCAGTTGATGTATTTCACTTCAAATTATGTCCTTTTGAAACAGAAGACAGACACATTGAGTGGTGGCAGCCACACCGCACCATGGATTGAGGCGTGGTTGACTTTTACACATCACATATGACCCATGGATCGTTGTGCTAATGTATCAACACAATACGAATGCGTTTTGTCAGTTTTCCGTATGCTAGGTGATGTTTTTCAATTAGAATGACATACTTTTGAAACAAAAGGCAGACACTTTGAGTGGTGCCGACCACACCGCGCCTCGGATTGAGGCAGAGTTGACTCGTACACATCATATATGACCCATGGATCGTTCTCCTAGTGTTTCAATGGAAACTGAATGCGTTTGGCCTGTTTTCCGTATGTACTTAAATTGTAGTCCATTTTAAGCAAAAGAGAGACACTTAGAGTTATTCCAGCCACACCTTGCCTCAGATTCAGGCGGGGTTGACTCGTACATATCACATATGACCCGTGGATCGTTGTTCTAAAGTATCGACACAATCTGAATGTGTTTGGTCGGTTTTCTGTATGCCAGTTGATGTTTTTCACTTCAAATGACGTCCTATTGAAACAAAAGATAGGCACTATGAGTGGTGGCGGCCACACCGCGCCTCAGATTGAGGCGGGGATGACTCGTACATGTCACATATGACCCATGGATCGTTGTTCTAATGTATTGACACAATCCAAATGCGTTTGGATGGTTTACCTCTGCCAGTTGATGTTTTTCAATTAAAATGACATACTTTTGAAACAAAAGGCAGACACTTTGAGTGGTGTCGGCCACACCGCACCTCGGATTGAGGCGGTGTTGAATTGTACACATCACATATGACCCATGAATAGTTCTCCTAAAGTTTCAATGGAAACCGAATGCGTTTGGTCGATTTTCCGTATGTACTTAAATTGTTGTCCATTTTAAGAAAAAGACAGACACTTTTAGTGGTGGCGGCCACACCGCGCCTCGGATTGAGGCGGTGTTGACTCTAACACGTCACATATGACCAGTGGATCATTGTTCTAAAGTATCTACACCATCCGAATGTGTTTGGTCAGTTTTCTGTGTGCCAGTTGATGTTTTTCACTTCAAATGACGTCCTTTTGAAACAAAAGACAGACACTATGAGTGGTGGCGGCCACACCGCACCTCGGATTGAGGCGGGGTTGACACGTACACGTCACATATGACTCATGGATCGTTGTGCTAATGTATCGACACAATTCGAAAGCGTTTGTTCGGTTTTACGTATTCTAGTTGATGTTTTTCAATTAAAATGAAGTACTTTTGAAAAAAAGGTAGACACTTTGAGTGGTTCCGGCCACACCGCACCTCTGATTCAGGCGGTGTTGACTAATACATGTCACATATGACCCATGGATTGTTCTCCTAAAGTTTCAATGGAAACCGAATGTGTTTGGTCAGTTTTCCGTATGTACTTAAATTGTTGTCCATTTTAAGAAAAAGACAGACACATTGAGTGGTGGCGGCCACACCACACCTCGGAGTGAGGCGGGGTTGACAGGTACACATCACATATTACCCATGGATTGTTGTGCTAATGTATCGACACAATCCGAATTCGTTTGGTCAGTTTTCTGTATGCTAGTTGATGTATTTCACTTCAAATGACGACGTTTTGAAACAGAAGATAGACACATTGAGTGGTGGCGGCCACACCGCGCCCCGGATTGAGGCGGGGTTGACTCATACACGTCACATATGACCCATGAATCAATGTGCTAATGTATTGACACAATCCGAATGCGTTTGGTCGGTTCTCCGTATTCCAGTTGATGTTTTTCAATTAAAATGACGTACTATTGAAAAAAAGGAAGAAACTTTGGGTGGTGCCGGCCACACCGCGCCTCTGATTGAGGTGGCGTTGACTAATACACGTCACATATGACCCATGGATCGTTATCCTAAAGTGTCAATGGAAACCGAATGAGTTTGGTCGGTTTTCCATATGTTCTTAAATTGTTGTCCATTTTAAGCAAAAGACAGACACATTGAGTGGTGGCTGCCACACCGCGCCTCGGATTGAGGCGGGGTTGACTCGTACACGTTACATATGACCCATGGATCTTTTTGCTAAAGTATCACCACAATCCGAATGCATTTGGTCTGTTTTCCGTATGCCATTTGATGTATTTCACTTCAAATTATGTCCTTTTGAAATAGAAGACAGACACTTTGAGTGGTGGCGGCCACACAGTGCCTCAGATTGTGGCGGGGTTGACTCGTACACATCACATATGACCCATGGATCGTTGTGCTAATGTATCGACACAATCCGAATGCATTTGGTTGGTTTTCCATATGCCAGTTGATGTTTTTCAATTAAAATGACGTACTTTTGAAACAGAAGGTAGACACTTTGAGTGGTTCCGGACACACCACACCTCGGATTGAGGCGGCGTTGACTCATACACGTCACATATGACACATGGATCGTTCTCCTAATGTTTCACTGGAAACCTAATGTGTTTGGTCGGTTCTCCGTATGTACATTAATTGTTGTCCATTTTAAGCAAAAGAGAGCCACTTAGAGTGATTCCGGCCACACCGTACCTGAGATTCAGGCGGGGTTGACTCTGACACGTCACATATGACCCATGGATCATTTTGATAAAGTATTGACACAATACGAATGTGTTTGGTCGGTTTTCCGTATGCCAGTTGATGTTTTTCACATCAAATTACATCCTTTTGAAACAAAAGACAGACACTTTGAGTGGTGGTGGCCACACTGTGCCTCGGATTGAGGCATGGTTGAATCGTACATGTCACATATGACCCATGGATCGTTGTGATAATGTATCGACACAATACGAATGCATTTGGTTGGTTTTCCACATGCCAGTTGATGTTTTTCAATTAAAATGACGTCCTTTTGAAACAAAAGGCAGACACTTTGAGTGGTGGCGGCCACACCCGTCTCGGATTGAGGAGAGGTTTACTCGTACACGTCATATATGACCCAAAGATCATTGTGCTAATTTATCGACACAATACGAATGTTTTTGGTCGGTTTTCCATATATACTTAAAATGTTGTCCATTTTATAAGAATCCTCTATGCGGGGGGTTGTTCGGGGTCCAAGGAAGAGGGTGGGGGGGCTGTCTGGGGGGCTGTCTGGGGGACTGTCCTGGGAGATCTCCGGGGGGTTGTCTAGGGTCCAGGGAGGAGGGTGGGGGGGCTGTGCGGGGGGCTATCTGGGGGGTGTTCGGGGGGTTATCCGGGGTCCAAGGAGGAGGGTGGGGGGCTGTCTGGGGGGCTGTCTAGGGGCTGTCCGGGGGCTGTTCGGGGGGCTCTCTGGGGGCTGTCCGGGGATGTTCGGGGGGTTGTCTGGGGTCCAAGGAAGAGGGTGGGGGCTGTCTGGGGGGCTGTCTGGGGGGCTGTTCGGGGTCCAGGGGGAGGGTGGGGGGGCTGTCCTGGGGGCTGTCGGGGGGGCTGTCCGGTGGGGCTGTCCGGGGTCCAGGTAGGAGGGTGGAGGGTTGTCCAGGGTCCCGGAAGGAGGGGGGGTTCCCAAACACACAACCACTAAAAGACATCAACATCCTAAAAAACAGATAATATATAAAAATAACTCAACTCCAATACTATACTACGAGTCTAGATAAAACCAACAACTAGAATATATTAAATATCAAATCTCAGTAATATCAGTAAAAAATTTAATGTATCAACTTTTCCCACATCACCATCACCATCATCACCATCATCATCATCACCCTCTTCCTCGTCCCCATCATCTTCCTCGCCCTCGCCCTCCGCCTCGTCCTCAGCCTCCTCCTCTCCCTCCTCTTCTTCATCAGGCTCTTCGCCATCATCATCGTCAAGCTGTACATCGTCCTGACCACCATTAGAACTGCCACCTAGTGCACCGTATATAGAACGTATCGATGACATTTACTCTTCAAAAGCTGGGCTGGCCTCTGCTAGAAGTGTAGGACATATAACTTCAATAAATTTCATAAACGCACTGTTTGCCCTAGCAGACTTTTCTGCCGTCTCTGTGGCCCTTTTCTCAGCCTGTTCTGCATGTACCCTAACTTGTTGTAGCTCGGTGGCACTACATCTCTTACCTGAGGAGGGCCAATACCTCGTCGGGGCTAACCTATGTCGGCAGCGTACTCTACCAGAATGCTCTTCTCCCAACACCTGATGTAAGTGATCTGTTGGCCCAAAATTGTCTGGTTCTTGGGCATCGAGGGCCTCAAAATCAGCCTCTTACACATATAAATATATCATTAAATTACAAAATAGATATTAAAAAATAAATTCAACATATTAAAACATACAATCTGCCGCTGAGTCGCTTCGTTGATGGAACTTCCATCATTTTTCCGTCTACTCGAGAAAAACAGTTATTCTCGAGGCACGCGTCCTTCAGTATTTTGTATTTTCCCCTACAATGAAATTGAAAACTAAATTTATATGAAAAAATTAAAAATCTATTCAATAATTTAAGAAACAAAAGAAACTATAAGTCGTAAAGAAAACTTATAAACAATTGTTATACCTGCTTCCTCTCAGGATCAGCCATCGTAGTGCGTCCCAGTGTGTGGAGGTATTTTTTTTCATTAATGTTCATTTTATTTAATCTAAATGATTCCTAAATAAAATTCTAAAAAGAAACATATAGTATTAATGAAAAACATAAAAGATATTTTTTAAATACCTTAAACTATGTACTCGTCCAATGAGTAATCATCTGACAATACTGCTCTATAGGACAATCATCCACCACTGGTACCGCCTCTAACTCAGTGCCAATTATAGAAATCCTACCAATATACAACTCATGCTTGTAGGCTATCCAAATCTCGAATAAATCATTTAGATGTTCCGATCATGCACCCTCACCATCGAGAAAATTAAATCGAAGCTGAAATAAAAATATTAATTCATATAATTACAAAAATAATTCATGGAATTAAATAGAACAGATTTTTTTACCCATATCTATGCCCAAGCTCTATCATTGACCTCATGTGGCAAATGTCTCCATGATAGCGGGATGACATGAATAATGTCGGTGTATTTGGAAAGCGTCGCAAAAAAACTCTGACATTGCTGCCCTGTTTTCTCAACCATTTGGTTGTCTTCATTATAATCCACCATAACCTCTGTGCGGCAGTTCCACACCGAACGCATGCGTGTACACCCCCTCCCACGCCTCTTGTCAGTAGATGTATCTGTCATGAATGAAATACAAATATTTTATCAAAACATGTCATAATGAAAATAAATATTTCATTCTAAATTTGTTAGGGTTCTATAAATATACCTGTGCCGGTCTGATCACTAAGTGCCGCTGGATCCACAGAAACTTATGGAACACCCTATTGTGGAACAGGAGTCGAAGACGATGGAATATAGAAGCTCAGGGAGACAGATGTAGAAGGAAATGAATATGGGACAGCTGTCTGACCGGATGCTGACTGAGGAGTGGGAATCATCATGGGATGTGAAAATGATGGGCCAGAAGATGTAGAAGGTAGAGAAAACATGGGAGGCCTAAATATCTCATGTGCCCCTAACGAAACACTAGGATCAGAATGTGGGAAGGATGACATGTCCGTGGGAGGGGCAGGATCTAGTCGGGTACGCGCAGCAGCTCGTCCACCTCTGGTATGAACCCTCCTCGTACCAGCGGCCTGAGTATTAGGACGAGTACTAGGCTCCTCATCAAATAACTGTCAACGTATAGGTGGATTCTAAAAAAATGTTTATAAAAAAATTAATCACATGACATTATATATTCTTTAAATATATCAATTTGAAATAAAGTACTCACTGTAGGCACTAATGGTGGAACGCCCATCTCCATCATTCGACGATTGTTCTCCATCATTTTTTTCCTTCGACTCACTTTAATTGGATTCATTTTCTGCTTTTGATAACAAATATCTAATTAATTAGAAAAAGAAAACTAATTTGTAACCCAAAAAACTAAATATATGAGGGAATAGGGGATTCATAGGTAATTTAGCTATCAATTGTTTTAGAAGAGCTTGAATGGATTTAATAAATCATACAAGTTGTAATGTTCACCAAGATAGAAATATTTTTTGACTATGTTTGAATACAGGTCAATTCCAAATTAGAAAATGCAATTCAAATAAAATTGAAACCAATAAACATTGAAAATTCATATAATGGTCAATTAAGCTATCAATTGTTTTAGAAGAGCTTGAATGGATTTAATATATCATACAAGTTATAATGTTCACCAAGTTAGAAATATTGTTTGTCTATGTTTGAATACAGTTCAATTCAAAATTAGAAAATGCAATTCAAATAAAACTGCAACCAATAAACATTGAAAATTCACATAACGACCAAGTTAGATAAAACATATTTGTGATCAATACTAAATCAATTTGAATATTACCAACCTTAACAACCCAACTTGAGGGAAACCAACATAATTGAGAACATGGATGAATGATTCTATATATTCTCAACCACAACTTCACGTTCACAATCAACTCGGACAATTGAGCTATTTGAGTCATCAAAACAAATAAATGGATTGGTTCCAATGGAACTAGGGATAATGTCAATTCCTTCATCACCATCATCAAAAATATGTCTTGGAATTACTTCAACTATGACACCAAATTCAGGTCGAAGTAGGTCTTTGACATAAAAAACATGTTTATCCATTGATGCCAACACATATGGTTCTTCGGTAGCAAGAGTGAGAGTCATATTTATTACTCAAAATCCACAATCATCAATAAATGTGCCATGTCTCGTCATCGAATCAAACCAATGGAATTTCATCATTGCGACTCTTCCATGAGAGTAATAATCTGATATTATTATTTTCTCAACAACTCCACAATAACCCACATTTTCAAATCGCAGTCTACTATCTGATGCACTGGCATAAAAATCTGTTGTGGCAATAACCATAACACCATCATGTTGTGTTCTCATATTCTTTTCTTGTTCAGTGACAATAAATTTTTACCCATTGATAACAATTGATTTACATTCACGAACCACGGTATTAGGACCAAAAGCCAAAGTTCTTACTTCCTCAGAGACAGAGTCAGAAGACAAACTCAATACCTGCAATATAAATGACTATTAATGTAAATTAAATATTGATATAATTATTTAAAACATTAATCTTTTTATACCTTCAATTTTAACCAAGCAGAAAACTCTTTGCTATGAAAATTCTCTCTCCTTCTCAAAGATAAAGAACGATGCTTCCTATTTATCATTGTTTTATGTTCCCTATAGATAAAAAATATTAATAGTTTAACTGATATATGTAAGATATACATAATCAATTTATTTACATGATATAGTCATCAAACAAATCACATTTGAACAAAAATGTGCGATGTGACATCTCCCGCTCTTCATGGATTAATGTCTTCAATGTATATGATCCAGGAATTCCTCCTGTTTAAGTAAGTGATGGAAAACTGGGTTTAATTTTCTCATACTATTCTTCTTTATTTCTCATTGGTCTGTTCAATCTTGTAGTAAGATCAGAAAAATACATCGAGTAGAAATCCTAACATTCTTGAGCCAAGTAACCGTTCATGATAGAACCTTCGGAATGATTTCATGTTTCGGACATAAGACATTAATGTGAACAAATTTATTTCAGTTGGATACATCCAATGAAAAGAAATAGGTCCTCCGAGAAGTATTTCAGTGGGAATATGGACAGTCAGATGCAACATGCTTGTGAAAAATGATGGAGGAAATATTTTCTCAAACTCACTCAAAATTAATAGGGCATCTGTCAACATTTTTTTCATGAAATACATGGACAAATTCATAGCACAATGATCTCTAAAAAATGGCACAAACAAATAACAACCACCCTTAAATTATTTGACAAAAGATGACGGATTGTTATTGGAAGAAACCCACGCATTCGAACGTGATAATCATGAGTTTTCAAAGATTTTAGCTTCAACTCTCTTTTGTTGACCCGTTTAGATTTGTTGCTTGAATAGCCATCAGGAACCCTAATAGTCTCTAATACTTCCAGAATTTTTTTTCCACAGGTTTCATCACATAAGAAGCACAAGGAAGTTTCCATTTATTTTCACTAATACGCACAGGATGCAATTCTGGGCTGATACCCCAATCCACTAAGTCACACCGAGATCGTAAATCATCTTTTGTCTTCCCCATGACATTTAGAAGAATCGAAAGAAAAATTTCTCATATATTCATTTCAATACGCATTACGTCTAAGAAATGATGTAACAAATTGGTTGACCAATAAGGAAAATCAAAAAAGATACTCTTCTTCCTCCAATTGTAACAGGTTTCAGTGGAAACATTCTCTCTCTTTCTAGATTTCATTTGACCCTTCCTGATCGAAAAACTGAAATCTTTCAATTCATTAAGCACGTCAGTTCCAGGCATACACTGAGGTGGATCATCAGTCTAAATGGTATTATCAAGTCTTCGACGATTCATTCTATATGGATGATCCTTTGTCAAGAATCATCGATGTCCCATAAAACTGAAACTACAACGATGTTTCAGTCTTCTGGATCGTGTATTAATCTTACAAACTAGACATGACAGTTTTACCTTCGTGCTCCATCCAGATATCATTTCATAAGCTGGAAAATCATTGATCGTCCACATAAGCGTAGCACGCATCTGAAATATTTCTTTCGAACATGCATCGTATGTGCGCACACCCACATCCCAAAGAACTTTCAACTCTTTTATTAAAGGTTGCATTTATACATCAATATCAATAACAGGATCAGAAGGACCAGATATGAGTATACTCATGTAAGTGAAAGGTTTTTTCATACACAACCATGGGGGAATATTATAAATGTGTATAAAAACTTTCAATGTGCTGTGTGAAGTAAGAATCTTCCCAAATAGATTAAAACTGTCGCATGAAAGACCCAAACTCACATTACGCACATCAGCTGCAAAATTTGGATGTCGAGCATCAAATCTCTGCCATGCAAATACATCTACAGGATGAACCAACTCATCATTAGTCTTCTTTCTCTTGGTATCATGCCATCTCATTTTTATTGATATGTCATCAGACATAAAACGATTATGATGTCTGGGGATCAATGTAAAGTTCCACATTACTTTTTGTGGAACGCGGGATTGTGTTCCATCAGATTTTGACTTCTAGCGTGATGTGCCACATTTTATACAATCATTTCGTTCAGCAGTTTCCTCCCAGAATAAACTGAAATCTTTCAGGAAATCATGAATTTTGTTTCTTGAAAATCCAAGTTCCTCAACTAACTTCCATGCAATATATTGGTCTGAGGGAATATCTGAATCATCTAGAAGTAAATCCTTCAAGAGGGTAAGAATGTAATCGATTACTGTATTAGAAATTCCATATATAGTTTTCCCATGAAACAATCAGATTAAAAATTCCAGATTTTTCTTTTTATCACATTGTCGATATACTGGAGTCGTGGCAGCATCATTCAATTTTTTCACCCGATCAATATCATCATTTTCACTAGATGCATCAGCTGTCCTCATATTGAAGTCTTCTTGATTCGAAATCCATTCTTTTTCATGATGATTAATAAACAGAAACTGATCATCTAAAAAATTCTCCATTCCATTCCTTTCATTTTGATCATCACCAATTTGAGATTTCATTTTCTCCCCATTGTGATACCACACAAAGTAGTTTTCTTGAAAACAATTTTTGGTTATGTGGTAGCTAACTTCTTCACGGCTCAACCAAGGTTTACCAACACAATTGGAATATGGGCAGTGTATGTGACCACAATTTGAAGCATTTTGAAATGCAAAATCTATAAAGCTCTCCAAATTGTTTTGAAAATCGCTTGAGATCTGATCGGTTTCATAAATCCAACTTCTGTCCATTCTGTAAAATGAATTTATATAAGTCATTTTGTCACAAAAAATTCAATAGGATTGAACTTTAATAGAGAATACATTTAAGTAAACGATAAAGGAAGAAAATAATCAAGGTATCAACCACACATGTGAAAAAAACATACAAATGTGTTATTGAAAAAATATAAAACCAACAAGAACTTAATGTGTTATATCACATCACAGTATGCCTCAACCCATAACCATATTAGTAGGGTATCATGAAAATTAATAACACCAACCTTGTGCCATCCTCCTACCCTACATGACCCCAACCACATGACACATCTTATTATAGCCTTATCACATCACACCTCACAGGAAAAAACTAGGGAAATCATAGTACATCTCACCTGAAGACACATGGACAATCACATCGCATCTTGCCTAAAAAAACATGGTCAATCACTTTTGAAGGAAGAGTAGGGAAGAAATGGTAGTTATCCAACCATATAACCACCATCCTAGATATTAGAAAAAATACCCATAACTCAAAACCTCTGATTGTTGGTAAGTTTATCCAACTCTGGTTGGTAATGTGTACAAATAACATAAAAATACATGATATATAGATAGCACAAAATACTCAACCTATGGGTTCACATTAACTACATAATAACACACTTAACTACTACCATAAAACATATAAACCACACCACCACCACACAAGATGCATAGCATTTCTCACTTTCATTTATAAGCCATTTCATTCACACTTACATTGTCCATTCATTTAATGTTAAATTAATTAAATACATTTACCACACATCCATTTTTATTCCATCTCATTTATTTAATATCTTTTTTTTGTTTTAATAGAATAATTTATTCCATAGATAACCAGGAAACTAATAAAACCACCACACAATAACTCACCATCTCACAATAACCATCGACGCCATGTTACATCGACCAACCATCTAACCAAAACAACCACAAATCACAACAAAAATATTGCACATCACAAACCATCACACAACCAAAACCACCTCACCACATCATACACCACAACTTCATCACACAACACCACCACACGACACGACACCACCACACTTCATCACTATCATACAACTTCACAAGTGACATCCATGCCCACTAACCATCACATTACAACCCCACATATCACAAATCCCAACTGGTCATATCAATCCCCATAAAACAGCCTACAACATACAATGAAACACAACAAGAAACCTCTCATAGAGGCAACATACCCCAACTTCCACAATTTATTTATTCATGGTCTTTTATTGCATTACCCCTTTATTTAGCATGGACATTATAACACAACTGATATTCCAGGGGAAATTAATTAATTAACAAAATATTCATTCATTTCCCTATTTTTCACGGTGAAATCGCATCAAAATCCAAACATAAGACTAAAATATTAGATCAATAACAATAAAAACAATGTACCATATGTGTATAATGAATAAAATACCTAATTTGAGATGATTCAGATGGGTTTTCACCTATTCGGATGGGGGAGTTCGAGAGTAGCAGAGAGATGGAGCTGTATTGATAACATAAAACTAAAATATTAGATCAATAATAATAAAAATAAGGTACTATATGTGTATAAAGGAAAAAATACCTGATTTCAAATGGGTTTTCACCTCTTCGGATGGGGGAGTTCGCGAGAGGAGCAGAGCGCTGGAGAAGGAATGAATTTAGGGTCCTGTCGCGAATGGGGGAGAGCAGCACTGCGGCTGTATTTGGGAGAAAACTTTCCCAAAGGTGTTTAAAAACCATTCAGAAAGAGATGTTCAGGGTACCCTTTCCCAACGGTTCTATAGAACCATTGGCAAAAGGGTACCCTTTCCCAACGGTTCAACTAAACTGTTGGCTAAAGGGAACCTAAAACAAGACTTTTCCCAACTGTTTCAGTGAACCGTTGGGAAAGGCTTCCTTGACCGTTTAATTACCAACAGTTTTATGAAATCGTTGTTAAAGTGTTCCCTAATCCTTCATCACCAACGGTTTAAGCAAAACATTGGTAAACACCCATTGGTAAAAACTAGAATTCCAGTAGTGATTTCATCACCTCTTTCAAGTTAATTCCTACTTCCACTTCCTATTTCTTTGTTGTTTCCATTACAAAATTATAAATCTAGTACCTTATATATAATGTGATTTTATTATATAAATGGTAGAACCATATTCATTATTCTATATATTCTATAATTGAAAAAGTCACCATACGTGCGTATATACGGATTACCATCTCCACATTGTGGTGTAGTTTGTTATTCAAACATTTCATTTTTTGGATTGGTATAATAATGATTATAACTGATGTAAATAATAAATATAACATTTCAATGATTTTTTTATTTGATATACCATCAAATTACATACAATTTCATCATCAATGTAATGATATTGTCACTCGTGCGTACGTACGTATTACCATCTCCATGACGTGATGAGATTCATTTCTACTTTCACCATTCAATGATGATTATAAATTATATATAATTAATAAGTATGTAATGAATGACATAATAATTCTAATGGAGTGATATATATATATATATATAATTACTTACATATATATTATTTTCTTAGTTTTGTTCAATATGATATGACAACGGAAACAACGTTTATGAGTACGTACAGACTACCATCTCCATAAATGGTGTCTTCCATTTCATATATTTGAATATTATACATATTTATATTATAAATATATATGATATATAAATTATGTTTTATATTATTGAATTATTTAAATCTTTATCTATGTGATACAATCCTGAGTAACAAGTTAATACACGTACGATAAAGAAATCAATTATTACCCGAAATATTAATTTAACATGGAAATTTATATTAAATGGGTAGTATAAAGTCATAAATGAATCATGCATGATATCATAAATATTAATATGATTCTGGTATAGTTTAATAACATACTATGTTCTTCATACAGTAGGTTAAACATACACTCGACTAATGGAATGTTCAAGGTAAGGATTAATTTCACTATCTCTTTATTATCCGTGGTTGTTTTTCCGTAAGTATCTACAAGGACATATTTATTATCCATGTCCATGTTTCATGAAAGTGTTTTTAAATTATTTTTTAATGTACTTTTTTACTAAAACATCATTTTAAATGTTTTAAATATTTATTTCTCTAAATTATTCTCATTAATGTTCATTTTTTCAAAATGGGTTTTAAAGATTTATCTATATGGACATGAATGATTTTAAAATGTTAACTACATTAAAAAGTTTCTATGTGTCATTGGACACTTTGATTCAATAATTTCTTTAAATGTCTTCCTTTCTTTGTTTTGTGACTATTAAATGCTTTCATGAAAATAGGTATTTCTGTGCAAGAGTTTTACAAACAATTATAATCTATGTCAACATACTTTGATGAATTTTAAACTTCTTTAATGTTGATTTACTATGATAACAATCTTCCATTTTTTATTAAAGGATTACTGATATGTTTGGCTGTGGATGTGTTATTTTTATGCCATACATGGTTTATTGATAAATTATTGACATTTCATATGAAAGTTTTAAGATGAATGTTTATGTTATGTTTAATCCTATTCATATGAGGAATGCATTAGACATAGTAAGTGATGAGTGGAGCCCTCTATAGCTCCTCGATGCATCAGAAGGTCTCATTAAACAAACTAGTTTCTTCGCACAAGGCCTTTACTAATTATAATTTTTTAGTCTTGGAACAAGGCCTTGACTATGTGGTTATGAAAGTATGGAATTATGAATTACATCATTATTAAAGTGGTTATTGATATTTCATATGATTATTTGACTAGTAGACAATCCATGTGAGTAATTAAATGGAATTATTTTGATTTATATTCTCCTTATTATGATTAAATTTATGTTGAAAAGGCTTTTTTTAGTTTTATACATTGCCTTAAATGTTTATGCTTATTTATGAATGTTCCCACTGTATTGTTATCCTTACTGAGCATCTGATCTAACCCCTTTCTGTGTTTTAATTTTCCAAGGATTCAAAGAAGTGCATTGTGATTGATATGCAAGGTTATTCTAAGAGAATAATTGAATTCATAAAGTATTATTTATGTTGATTTGTATTTTATAAAGTATAATGTAATATTCATATATGTAATCTATATTTCAATACTACTAAACCAATCATCCATCTGGACTTAATTCATTGTAGTCATATCAACGTATTAAAATAAAGCACCGACTCTGGGTAACCGGGGTCGGGGTGTTAGAGTTGGTATCAGAGAATGTTTAACAATATCTTTGGAAACCAGATTTAGATAAACTCTGATTAGAGAACATTACCCAAACACAGGCTTTGATTATCAGTATAGAATAATTTCCTAGTATTATGTAACTCTAGATATTTTGTGAGTTTTCCATGAAATACATCACTTTCTAGATACAAGCAGTTAGAGGCATCTCCGGCACAGATGTACCTAGGGGTAAAACCCAAAAAACTGCTTTGAGCTAGACTCGAATGAGAACTGGTTCATGGTAGCAGGCCTTGTTGTACTCTTTTTTTTGACACTTTCGACATATATTCTTAGCTTAATTCTCTTTTTATTTACAAACCACTTTAGAGGGTTTATGAGTATAGTCCTCCTCAAAGAAAACATTTTTGTGATTATGGCTTTTATCCATAAACTATTCAATTTACGTTAGGTAATTTACATGTTTGGAAATAGGAATTCTGAATCATAAACTGACTAAGTATATTCAATTGATATAAATGGCACCTAGTAGATGGAATGTGAACTCCAACAATAAGTATGATCCAATGAGTAAGAAGCGTCATATCATTCATGGAATTAAGCCAACATTTTTAAGGGAAATATTCCTCCATGTATTCTCAACATATGAAGAAATAATATCATGTGTTAGAAAGATATTTAATGAATTATTTGAGTCCTATGTCTTTTAATGGAAGAAAGAGTAGAAAATGATGGTAGGGATAATTATGGATAAATGGATGAAGGGAATGATGAATTTTCACATATGTGATAAAGTTGGAAATAATCACCTTGGTAAATACTTGATGGGAATGGTAGTTTTTTATAAGTGTGGACACCATGTACGTGATTACAAGGGTAAGAAGAAGTTTTCAAATGTATAATTATTCATCTGCAAGGCATTGAGACACTACACGAATCAATGTCTTAGTCATAAATGTATACCGAAAATGATGTTATTGGATAATAATAATGTTATTATTCTACCATAGATGAAGTGGAATGACTAGTGTTCTTATGTTGTTATTATAGTATCATTTCATTTCAGAGTTTTATCAATAGTATGATGGTTATAAGAATTAAGGAGATAAATAATGATTGTTCTACAATGCAAATTTTTTGAGGATTTGAGATTATATGGTTCTATGAAAATTTATTTAATAATAATCTACACTTTTTAGAAAATACATGGTTGATGGAAAGGGTATCCTTAATATGGACCTGATAATGAGGTAGTGACTTCAGAATAAGAGATGGTTAATTTGGATAAATTATATTTGATATTCTTGACTACCTTAAAATTGATTAATGATTTTTATATTCCATTATTGTTGGAGTTAAAAACATTTATGGATAGAAATAGTATATCCAGTATTCTTTAATGAATATGGGTGTATGAATGTAATCAGTAAGGTTTTATGATAATTCAGAATGTTGCGGTGTTTTAACCGAATACATGATGAAGGAGTTCACATGTTATTACCAGACAAAAATGATTTTCATTATTTTTAACTTCCTTATATATTTTGTGCTCAGAGTTTGGATAGAAGTATTTTGGATAAGTCTAAAGTTTGAATAGATTAAGTTTGAGATTGGATACTTTTGTTAAGATTATTTTAGTATTGTTATAAAAAGGACTACCCATAGGTCAGGTGACATCTAGTCACGTCCGGCAAGGCCTCAAGACTTGAACCCACAATATAAAAGAGATAAGGGTTCATCACATACGACTAAACTATGCGATGTACTGGTTTGTATAATTTAGTTTTTTTAAATAGTCTGACAAATGAATTATAAATTCATTAATTTTGGAACCCTATACGATTAGGATAAATAGAATATATTTTTTGAAATATTATAGAGTAATAGATGAGTTTGTGGTAGGAATTTTTTGAAGGTTGAAACTCTACTTATCATGTATATATATATATATAATTGTTTCCACTTATTAGGAATAAATTTTATTAACCAAATCTACGAAGTGGGTTTTCCTACAAGGGTATTTTCTATTTGCATCCTTTTATTTTCGAATAAATATTTCAAATTTTTAGGACACAATTTATTGATGGAGGTAATAATGTAACACCCCAAGATTTCATTGTACGTTATTTTTTCAAAGTAATTCAATTACTTCACTACAAGCAACACTGAGTTCAAGCGCACCACGACTTACCAAACTAGCCGTTCAAAAGAGGTTTTGAACAGTATTAACTAAGTTTTTAACTTTATAAAATCCTTATAATTTTAGAATCCATATTATATGTTTCATAGACATAATGAAAAAAATTCTTTTTTTTTATTTTCAGATAAAGGAATAATTTTTTTTAAATGCAATTTTACTGCCTTTTAAAGTCGAAACATTTTTAAATCCAATATTTGAAACCATTATATATTAAATTTTACAAAATTAAAATTTTCTTTAAAATCCTGACATAATAATTTAGTTTTAATTAAATTTTGGAGTTTTTCTGATAACTTTCATATTTAGGGGAATAGTGAAAAATACTATATTTTATATGAAAACAACTTTTTTAATAAAAATAATATTTATTGTTAATTTATAAATTTAAATGGTTTGGAAGTATAAATAGATTATATTTTTACCATTTAATTCAATTTTATTCATTGTAACTATTTTCTCATTGAAATTGAACATTAACAAGTATCAATCTTTTATTAGATTTAATTTTTTTTAAACACGCTTTTTTGTTTTGACAATGGAATTTAATTTTAAATTAATAAATGAAACATATATGTTTTGAATTTAGTAAAATAGGATTAATTATTGAATTCATAATATCAAAATTCACTAAGGTTGATATTTAGGTATTTTTTTGAAAACTATAAATATATGATGAATAGTGAAAAACACTGAGTTGTAGGTTAAAACCGACATTTTAATTAAATAATTATTTATTTTATTTAATTGATTATATTTCAAAATAGATAAATAATATCTATATAAGGTCAATATAATTTATTGGAGTCATTTTGTTATAAGTTTAGATATATAAATTGTGTTTGATCATTATAGTGTCTTTTATCCACCTCATATGAGCAGTTGCAAATTAGCATAAAACATAATTTTACCGCTTCTGTTACTAGATTTCAAAAATCCGAGAGACACGTTTAATATACATATATAAAATGTCATTCAATATGTTGAAAATAATTTTTTATGAATAGTTAATTTTTTCATTTATTTACCACGGTTAAAAGTAAATTTGGTAATTAATAGTAAAAATGATATTATTATTACCCTAACACATGTCCTAATTCAATTGGATAAGATTAACTCTTCCCAAAACAACATTAAGAATAAAATAAGATCCTTTAGGTCCACTTGGATTAGATTAGGCCTTTTAATATTATTTAATTCAAAGAAGAGTTAAAAGTGTTAAATTCCATGTTTAACAACTAATACATTTTTAATATAGGGTAACACATAAGATAAATTAGACTATAGATATTGAATAAAAGGATAAAACTATTTCCTACATAATGGTATTTTATTTATTATTTTTAGATATTATATAATTTAATTTACTTATGAAATAATGAGGTGGGAGTAATTACCTTATTAATGAAATATTAAAATAATTCATATTATAAATACCCAAATAAATGTAATTTGATACTTTTTTATGAATTACACAAATTCTATAGAATAATATGAAATATTTGGGTTTATTAAATGAATTTATTTCTATGTAATAATGCTTTTATAAATTTACAAAAAACAAAATACCAAATAGTGTCAAAATTGACATAAAAGTGTTTTAAAACAAATATTATATTATTAATTAGTATTCTATTCCTAGAAATCTATGGTTCATCAAAAGGTTTAAATAATTTTATATAGGTCAATAATTTATCACTTGGGGTTCTCTTGTAAGTTTATAGTATGTTTATTAACCATATAATTTAAAAATATAATGAGAGATGGTAAATGTCAAACTATTTCAATAAGGGTTAAATATAAAAGATAATGTTAATATAGTCCCTCAAACCAGTCTTAACCCTATTTTTTGAGTGGTTTTAGACCCATACCCACCTTATACTTTAAATAATTCATTTTGGGTCCATTAAAAACAGAAATGGAATTTATTGTAAAATAATATTTAAAGTTTTTCCTAAGATGCCCTCACCCCTCTTATAAAAGGGCACTCCCCTTTTCTAACATTAACACATCCAAATCCATTTTTCCCAGCCAACCCCTGCCCATATATCCTCCCAAAATTCCTCAATTAATTCTATAGGACTTTCATTGGTCAGAAATCTATCCTATGAATCCATTTTGATCAAATCACAAGGAAGAACCCGAAAAAGAGGTAAATATTTCATCACATCTATCAAGTTCATTCCTTCTCACACATCCTTTTTCATTGTTGTTTCCATTCCAAAATTATAAATCATGTACATTATATATAATTTGATGTTATTATAGAAATTTTACAACCATATTCATTATTCAATCCACCATATAAATGACAAAGTCACCATACATGCGTATGTACGGATTACCATCTCCAAGTCGTGGTGTAGTTTGTTATTCTAACACTTCATTATTTGGATGGGTATAATAATGAGTATAACTTATTTAAATAATATATATGAAATTTCAATGATTCTGTATATATGATATACTATCCAATTACATACAATTTACTCATCAATATATTGATAATATCACTCGTGCGTACGTACGGATTACCGTCTCCACGACGCGATGATATTAATTTCTATGTTCACCATTCAATGATTATTATAAAATATATATCATTAATAAGTATGTAATATATGATATAATAATTCTACTGGAGATATATATATATATATGTACTTACATATATCTTATTTGCTTAGTTCTATTCAATATGATATGAAAACGAAAACATCGTTTATGCGTACATACGGACTACCGTCTCAATAAATGGTGTTTTCCATTTCATATATATGATTATTATACATATTTATATTATAAATATATATGATATATAAATCATGTTTTATATTATTGAATTATTTAAATCTTTATCTATGTGATACAATCAGGAGTAACATGTTAAAACACGTATGATAAAGTAAGTGATTATTACCCGAAATATTAACTTAACATTGAAATTTTTATTAAATGGGTAGTATAAAGTCATAAATGAATCATGTATGATATCATAAATATTAATATAATTCTGGTATAGTTTAATAACATACTATGGTCTTCATACAAGAGATTAAACATACCCTCGACTAATTGAATGTTCAAGGTTAGGGTTAATTTCACAATCTCTTTATTATCCAAGGTTTTTTTACTAATGTTCATACTGGGACATATTTATTATCCATGTACATGTTTCATGAAAGAGTTTTTAAATTAATTCATTTAAAGGACTTTTTTTTTACTAAAACATCATTTTAAATGCTTTAAATATTTATTCCTCTAAATTATCCTCATTAATGTCCATTTTTTCAAAATTGTTTATAAAGATTTATCTATATGGACATGAATGTTTTTAAAATGTTAATTCCATTCAAATGTTTCAAAGGGTCATTGGAATCTTTCATTCAAAATTGTCTTTAAATGTATTACTTTCTAAATTTTGTGACTTTTAAATGTTTTCATGAAAAATGATATTTCTCTCAAATAGTTTTACCAATAATTATGATCTATGTCAACATCATTTGATGCATTTTAAACTTATTTAAAGATGATTTATTATGATACAAATCTTCCATATTGTATTGAAGTATTCATGATATTTTGACTGTGTATGTGTTATTTTTATACCATACATGGTTTATCGATAAAGTATTGACATTTCATATGCTAGTTTTAAGATGAATGCTTAGGTTAGGGTTAAAACTATTCATATGAGGAATGCATTAGACTTAGTAAGTTATAGGTGGATCCCACTATAGCTCCTTGATGCATTGGTAGGTCTCATGAAACAAACTAGTTTCTTCGCACAAGGCCTAGACTAATTCTATTTTCTAGTCTTTGCACAAGGCCTTAACTATGTTGTTATGAAAGTCTGGCATTATGAATTACATCATTATGAAAGTGGCTATTGATATATCATGTAATTATTTTACTAGTAGAGTATCCATGTGAGTAATTAAATGGAATTATTTTGATTTATATTCTCCTTATTATGATGATGTTTATGTTTAAAAGTCTTTTGTTTTAGTTTGATACATTTCCTTTAAATTTTATGGTTATTTATGAAAGTTCCCGATGTATTGTTATCCATAACGAGCATCTGATCTAACCCCATTCTATGTTTTATTTTTCCCATGATTCAAAGAAGTGCATTGTGATTAATATGCATGGTTATGCTAAGAGAATAATGGAATTTATAAATTATTTTTTATGTTGTTTTGTATTTTATAAAATGTAATGTAACATTAATATATCTAATTTATTTTCCAACACAACTAAACCGATCGGTCCTTCGGGACTTTATTCTATGTAATCATACCAATGTATTAAAATAAAGCACCAACTCTAGGTAACTGGGGTCGGGGCATTACAGATGGTATCAGAGAATGTTTAGCAATAACATTGGAAACTAGATTTAGATAAACTCTGATTAGAGCACATTACCCTAACATAGGATTTGAGGATTAGTATAGGGGAATTTCCGAGTATTTTGGAACTCTATATATTTTGTGTGTTTTCCAATAAATACATCACTTTCTAGATATGAGCAGGTAGAGTTGTCTCCAGCACAGATGTACCTAGGGGTAAAACACGAAAACACTACTTTGATCTAGACGCGAACGAGAACTGGTGCATGAGAACATGCCTTGTTGTACTCTTTGTTACAACACTTTTGAGAGATATGCTTAGGATAATTCTCTTTTTTATTTACAAACCACTATGGAGGGTTTATGAGTATATACTTCCTCAAAGAATTTTTTTTTATTATGGAATATATCTATAAACTATTCAATTTACATTATGTAATTTACATGTTTGGAAATATGAATTGTGAATCATAAACTGACAAATTATATTCCATTGATATAAATGGAACCTTGTATAAGGAATGAGAACTCCAACAATATGTATGATCCAATGAGTAAGAAGGGTCATATAATTCATGGAATTAAGCCAACATTTACAAGGGAAATAGTCATCCATGTATTTTCAACATTTGAAAAACTAATATCATGTGTTAGAAAGATAAGTAATGAATTTATTGATTACTATGTCTTTTAAGGGAAGAAAGATTATGAAAAGATGGTAGAGAGAATTATGGATAAAGGGATGAGGGGAAAGAAGGATTTTCCCATATGTGATAAATGTGGAAATAATCACCTTGGTAAATTCTTGATGGGAATGAGAGTTTTTTATATGTGTGGATACCATGTACGTGATTTAATGGGTAAGAAGAAGTTTTCAAATGTAAAATTCTTCATCTTCAAGGCGTTGAGACACTACGTGAATCAATGTCCTTGTCATAAATGCATACCCAAAATGATGTTGTTGGATAATAATCAAGTAATGATACTACCTCAGATGAAGTGGAATGACTTGTGTTCTTATGTTGTTATTATAGTATTATTTCTTTTGAGTGTTGTATCAACATTATACTGGTTATAAGAATTAAGGAGATAAATAAAGATTGTACTAAAATGCAATTTTTTGAGGCTTTGAGATTATATGGTTCTAAAAAAGTGATTTAATAATAAGCTAAACTTTTTGGATAATACATGGTTGATGGAAATGTTATCTTTAATATGGTCCTGATAATGAGGTAGTGATTTCAAAATAAGATATGGTAGATTTGGATAAATTATATTTGATATTCTTGACTACCATGAAATTGATTAATGATTGGTATATTCCATCATTGTTGGAGTTTACAACATTTATGGATAGAAATAGTATATCCAGTATTATTTAATGAATAAGGGAGTATGAATGTTATCAATAAGGTTTTATGATAATTCAGGATGTTGTAGTGTTTTAACAGAATAATGATGAAGGCGTTCACATGTTATTACCAGACAAAAATAATCTTCATTGTGTTTAACTTCCTTATATATTTTGGGCTGAGAGTTTGGATAGAAGTATTTGGGATAAGTCTAAAGGTTGGAATAGATTATGTTTGAGATTGGATAATTTTGTTAAGGTTATTTTTGGATTGTCATAAAAAGGACTACCCATAGGTCGGGTGTAACACCCAAAGCTTCCATAGTACACTTCTCTTTGAACAATACAGTAGCGTGTGTTGTACGCAACTTCGAGTTCTAACACACACCACAACCAATAAAAGTAGCCGTTATGAATATTAATACCTAATTTATGAATTTTTATAAATTTTATCATTCCAAATGGACATCGTTTTTGTATTCGGAATATCAAAATTCTCCTAAGTTGAATTTTTTGTAATTTTCCGAGAACATCCAATTTTTTATGAATCGTGAAAAATACTGAAAAACAACCTTTTTAATAAAAATAAATTATAGTGATAAATTATACTATTTAGTGGTTTTATATTATAAATAGAATATATATTTTTACCATTTTATCCAATGGTGTTAGTTATAATTAATTTCACTTTGAAATTGGACATAAATAATTGTCAATATTTTGATATATAATGTTTCTTAAAAACACGCTATTTTTCGTGATAGCGGGAATTAGTTATAAAATTAATTAATGAAAATTATATGTTTGCAATTTTTTAAAATAGATATAATTTTTGAATTCGGAATATCAATTATAGCTTAGGGTGAAATTTTGGGATTATTCTGAAAAACTTCAATTTTTGACGAATAGTGAAACCACTAAGTGGTAGTTAAAAAAATGATTTTTCGTTTAAATGAAAAATTGCCACTTCTGTGATTTTATTTTCAAAAATATGACATACATGGTCATAATTACGAATTACAATGTAGTTCAATTGGATTAAAATAATTTTTGGTGAATAGTAACTTTTAAGTTTAATTAATAGCGATTAAAGGTAATTAGTGAAATTTAAGGTAAAAATGATATTATATAAATATGAAAATACATTTACACTTGTCCTACCCCTATTGTATTAGTCATGGTCGACCTATACAATACATGGGTCAACTTGGGGACCCCATGGATCCACTTTGGTAGGAAAAAGACATAAAAAACATTTTATTTAATGTTAAAATAAAAATGTCACAAACATGGGTTGTTTTACTAAAACAGCATTTAAATGGGGTTATACAAGTCATATTTTGGATAATAAATATTCATTAGAAAGATAAAACTATTTCCTACATCATGATAATTTTTTTTATAATTTTTAGACATTAAATAAATTAAATTATTTATGACACCATGATAAAGCAGTGATTACCTCATTAATTAAAGATTTAAATAAAATAAAAAGATAATGTAAAATCTAAGACTTATACTTGTCAAAAACTTATTGGATGAGTATATTTAGAACCCTTATCACCTTAACCTATAAATATATAAGTGTGGGACCTTTAAAATTCGAAACTAATTATATAATAAAGTAACATTTCATGACTTTTCAAGAGTGCCCCTCCTCTCATCTTATAAAAGGCCCCCACCAATACCACCTTACTCACACATTCAAAGACTTTTGGCTCGTCCCTCATCTGCCCAAATACTCTCTCAAATTCACTCTCTTAATCCTAGAATCCTCATTTTGGGAATATTTCTTCCCAAGGAAGCCTTTGTCTCAAATCAAAAAAAGAGTTACCGGATTTTAAGGTAATGTCTTCTCTTATGTTATTTTGTTTTATTTTGCTTCTCCAAACCCTTAAACTCTTTTTATTCCATTATTTTTTAACATAAAAAGTATCTTCAATATACTAGGATGTTGTTATAATATGGATTCGAGCTACCCTTACACACACCTACATCTAATGGTTAAAGAACATACTGTTTCTGTGGATGGCGAATTTCTACCTCACGAAATGATGATTGTTCAACACTCATATAACACCTTCAAAGGTGGCCATTAAGATGTCACTATATATATATATTATATATAATATGTTTATGTTTTCCTTTAGCTTCTGTATTATTCATTTATGGCATACCTTTATGGTTTCCATTATGGGTAAACACAATATTTTCATTTGAGGTAGTGCGGACTACCGCCCCCTCAATGTGATTTGAATCATTAATTCCATATGAGGGATGAATAAAGGATGGAGTAAATGGTATTATACATTATATTATACTGGAATTATATTATACCTTTGTATAATTATTTCTTCATTCCATTAAAAACGAAATACAAATGAAAGTAGTGTTCATGCGTACGTACATCTTACCGTCTCCATGAACGGTGCATTTCATTTGTTACCTCTAAATGTTATGTAATATTATAAATGAATGTATATACTAGATATATATGATGTATATGATATATAAAACATGAATATAATTATGGATATAATGGATATTTTACCACATTGACAACTTGTAATTTTAAGAAGTTCGACAAAACGAGTGTTATTAACAGAAATAATTACATAATGTTCATAACATGGTAATAAGTGATATAAAAGGAATAATAAACTTGAATAAGGTTCTTAAGAAATTATAAATTAACTCTAGTTTATTATTCTGGAGGTAAAAGAATGGTCGAGTCAAGTCGGACATGAGGTAAGGTAATTTCTTAACAGAATTTCCATTCTTTGGGTTAATCTCCTACATTCAAATTATGTCATGATATTATTATGTCCTATCTTGTATTTGCACTTTCATTATGTGTAATTATAGTAAATATACATAATAGATCTATTTTATTTTAAAAATGATCTTTGTAAGTACTTCATCCCAATCTCCTTTCGTTGAGGCATATTTGGTTTTATACACATCTTTAATTTATACGTTGTATAAACCTCTTTGACTTTTACTTTTATTCAAAAGGAATATTTTTATACGAAGAGTTTTTACTAAATGAAAAAAGGAATATTTTTTCATACGTATGCGGTGACAACGACTTCCCCGCCGTCATGACTATTATTTGAGTTTCGACTTCCTCTATAAGCCAAAACTTTTTTTTAAAAGAAAAATAAATAACATGTTTTACTTTTCTTTTATTTTGGTATTGAAAATGGTTTTGATAAAGTTTTTATTATATCAATGTGTTGTATTGATATCTTGTGATTGAAGTGTGGAAATCTTACGTTTCGTTTATTCATGTTTTATGTGATACAATTATTTTATGGTTTATGATATGTTTAAACCTGTTCATATGAGTAATGCATTGGACTTAATAAGTGAAAGGTGGAGCCTGATATAGATCCTCGATCCATCGGAAGGTCTCATGAGACAAACTAGTGTCTTGGGACAAGGAGTTGATAAAATCTTATTTGTGGTCTTGGCACGAGACCTTGGCTACATGGTTATGATATTCTGGCATTATGCATTCCATCATTATGAAAGTTGTTATTGACATTGCATGTGATTGTAAGACCAGTAGAATATCTATGTGAATAATTAAATGGAATTATCTCATTTTACTTTTTCCATATTATTTTGAATTTCAAGTTTAAAAGGATTTTGTTTTAGTTATACATTGCTTTAAATGTTTATATTTATTTATGAAATATTCCACTATATTGTTATCCTTACTGAGCATATGAGCTCACCCCTTTCAATGTTTTAATATTTTCCAGAATGTGAAGAAGTATTTTATGATTGACCTGCAGGGATAGTAAGAAGAGGATATGAGTGTGGACTATGGAGACTTTGTTATCGTAGTTTTTCATTTTCTGATGTAATGTAACATTTATGAATGTATCTAGTGCTTCCAATGCTACCAAACTAATCGGTCTTTCAAGACTTGATCTCTTGTGATCATGCCAATGATACGAAGTAATGCACCGACTCTGGGTAACTGGGGTCAGGGCATTACAGTGGGTATTAGAGGCAGTTTAGTACTAACCTTGGAAGCTATATTTAGATAAACTCTGATTAGAGCACATAGCCCTAAGATATTCTTTGAGGATTAGAATAGAGGAACATCCTAGAATTTCGGTATTATAGAGATTTTGTGAGTTTCCGAGCAATACAACCCTGTCTGGATACGAGCAGGTAGAGGCGGCTCTAGCACAAATGTACCTAGGGGTAAAACCTGAAAACTCCACTTTGAGGTAGACTCGAACGGGAACTGGTGCATGACAACGGGCCTTGCTGCACTCTTGGTTACGAAACTCCCGGGTGATATGCCTAGGATAATTATAATTTTCTTTACAAACCATTATGAAGGGTTTATGAGTATATACTTCCTCAAAGAAAACCTTTCTTTTTATGATTATGGATTATATCCACAAATAGTTCAACTTATGTTAAGTGTTTTACAAGTATAGAATTATGAATTTTAATTCATAAACTAATCTAGTTTATTCCATTGTTTAGAAATGGTGCCTAGTGGGAGGAATGGAAATCGTATCAATTCACGCACTCCATGTAGGGATTGCCCTCCTTCTCAAGATAATTATTGTGAAGCTGGAGATACAACTGGTGCTGATCAACTTATTACCATACTGGGAAAACACACTCAGTTTATGAATAATAACTGTACTCGTATGGAGCACCCTGATCCGCAACGTGGAGGATCAATGTTAGACCGCTTCATGAGGAAACAACCACCAACATTTAATGGGGGTACAAATCCATTAGTATCTGATAAATGTATAAACTCCTTAGAGAAAATATACCACGCCTTGGGAAGTAGTGAAAGGGAGAAGGTTGTCATGGATGTCTACCGCCTCACTGGAGATACCGATCAATGGTGGTCACTGATTCAAAACACAGTGGAAGATAAAGAAGTATCAAGTATGGAATGGAGGGAGTTTAAGAAAATTTTCTTAGAAAAATACTTCCCACATTACCATCTAGAAGATATGGAAAGGCAATTACTGAGTCTGAGGTAGAAGGAGGATGACAATGTCGCAAAGTATGAGGATAAATTTACAAGGTTAGCGAGGCATAGTGAAGATTATATACGTAACCCAATAAGTAGGACTGATCGTTTCTTTGATGGGTTAAAACCATTTCTCCGTCGAGCATTAGTCTCACAAACCTTCTTGTCGTACGAAGATATTGTCTTGTGTGCTATCAAGATGGAAAAATAATTCTCTATGTATTATGACTTTAAAGAAAATAAAGAAAAGAAGATATCTTCTGATCAATCTGGAAATGGAAATAAGGGCAAGAAGGGAAAAGTTGAATATTAGTCCTGCAGTAAATGTGGGAAGAAACAGCCTGGTACTTTCTTGAAGGGAATTGGAGTCTGTTAGAAGTGTGGTGAAAAAGGTCACCAAGCTCATGATTTCAAGGGAAAAAAGTTGCTGTCAATGTGGAATGCTATAATTGTAGAGAGATGGGACATTATGCAAATGAATGTCTTAAGAGTCAGGGGAAATTACCTCAGAAGAGACCAAGGGATCAAGGCCATGCTTATGCTATCACTACTACTGAGGTTGAAGCTCCGAAAGACACGGTGGCTGGTAATTTAATGGTTTCCTCAAGTTTAGAAAATGCATTATTTGATTCTGGATCATCGCATTGTTTCATATCTTCCCAGTTTGCTATGAAAATTAGATATTTCCAATTTTGAATCAGTCCCCATTAGAGAACATAAATGTTCTTTATCTGCTGATCTCATTTTCATACCTATGATTGTGTTTGATATAATCCTCGGTATGGATTGGCTTTCGGACTATAATGAAAAGATTTTTTGTAAGAAGAAGGAGGTTACGATTTTTGAGGATGATGATAAGGAACACCTTATTTTTAGAGCAGAATCGTCACCACCTAATTCTTATTTAGATCTACCCCCAGTAGCTCAACAAAATTCAATTATTCGTGAGGAAGAGAATGAAATGACTAGGGGCGAGGAAAGGAATGTTCAAATAGAGGATGTACCTATTGTGAAAGAATATGTAGATGTGTTTTCGAAAGATTTACCTGGACATCCTCGAGAATGAGAAGTTGAGTTTTCCATTGATTTAATTCCTGGATCAAGGCCTATATCGAAGACCCCTTATATAATGTCCACCATTGAATTAGTTGAACTAAAGAAACAACTAGAGGAATTGAGTAATAATGGATTTATTCTCCCTAGTGTTTCTCCATGGGGAGCCCCTTTCCTTTTTGTTAAGAAGAAATATGGATCTATGAGGTTAGGCGTTGACTATAGGGAGATCAATGCTATAACAATAAAGAACAAGTTTCCCCTACCTCACATTGATGATTTATTTGACCAATTGCATGGAGCTCAATAATTTTCAAAGATTGACCTTCGATCTGGATACCATCAGTTGTGTGTGAAGAAGGAAGACACTCTGAAGACAGCATTTCGAACAAGATACGGGCATTACGAGTTTACAGTAATGCCTTTCGGATTGACTAATGCACCCACTGTATTCATGGATCTAATGAATAGAGTTTTCAAGGAATATCTTGATGATTTTTTGGTGGTATTTATTGTTGATATCTTGGTATACTCAAAAAGCTACAAAAATCATGAAAATCACTTGCGCATTTTCTTGAAGACTCTTATAAGACATGAATTATATGGTAAGTTTAGCAAGTGTGAATTCTGGCTTCAGGAGATTTCTTTTCTTGGCCATATTGTCTATAAAGATGGAATTTCTGTTGATCCTTCTAAGACCAAGGCTATCCAAGAATGGCCAACACTGATGACTTTAACTGAGGTACGTAGCTTTATTGGTTTGGTAGGTTATTATCGACGTTTTGTCCAGAATTTTGCCCGATTGGCTAACCCGTTAACGAAGCTCAAATGTAAAGGGGTTAAATTTGTCTGGACAAAATAGTGTGAAGACTTTTTTGAAGAACTTAAGAGAAGACTAATAAATGCTCCTATATTGACTCTACCACCAGGGAATGATGGGTTCGTTTTTTATAGTGATTCATCCATGAAAGGAATTGGTTGTGTCCTTATGCAGAATGATAGGGTTATTGCCTATGCCTCACGACAGCTAAAAATTCATGAGCAGAACTATCCTACTAATGATCTAGAGTTAGCTGCTGTAATCTTTTCCTTGATGATATGGAGACATTATCTCTATGGTGAAAATGTGAGATATATACCTCTCAGAAGAGTTTGAAATATATTTTCTCACAAAAACAACTCAACATTAGGCAAAGGCGATGGATTGAACTAGTCAAGGATTGTGATTACACAATACACTACCACCCAGGGAAGGCAAATAAGGTTGCAGATGCTTTGAGTAGAAAAGATCATGGAGTTTTGAACATGATGAGAGTGGAAAGGGATACTATTTTCATGGATATAGTAAAGAAGGATATGGGAATCACCATGGAGAGTGAAACATCAATATTTTTTCAAATGGTTGCCAAACCATCTTTACTAGAAAGGTTAAAGTGTTCTCAGGACAATGATGAAGAGTTGAAAAAGAAGATTAAAGTTGTGAATGATGGGCGATTCAGTAACTTTGTGTATGAAGATGAAATTTTGAAATTTTGGAGGAGACTTTGTGTTCCCGGTATACATGATTTAAAGAGTGAATTGTTGGTTGATTATCATATTTCCAATTTCTCTATACACCCTGGGAGCACCAAAATGTATAGAGATTTAAAGAGAAATTTTTGGTGCGACGACATGAAGAGGGAGATTGATGATTTGGTGTCAAGATGTATGGTTTGTCATCAAGTGAAAGCTAGAAGGCAACTTCCTGGTGGAGTATTGAAACCTCTTCCCATACCTGATTGGAAATGGGATAATATTACGATAGATTTAGTCATGGGAATACCAATGAATCCTAGAAGAAATGACGCAATATGGGTCATTGTTGATCGTCTCACGAAGTCAGCACATTCTCTTGCTATAAGGGAATATCTACCACTTGAACGTCTAGCAAGACTATATATTAATGAAGTTGTGAGGATTCAGGGAGTACCCATGTCGATTGTCTTGGATCGTAATCCCCATTTTACATCAAGATTCTGGAAAATTCTTCAGAAGTCCTTGGATATTGAAATTAATTTGAGCATTGCTTACCACCCTCAAACAAATGGACAATCAGAAGGAACTATTCAAACCATAGAAGATATGTTGAGATCATGCTCGCTTGACTTTCAAGGAATGTGGGATCAATATTTACCTATGGTAGAATTTTCCTATAACAATAGCTTCCATTCAAATATTCAGATGGAACCATATAAAGTGCAATATGGAAAGAGATGTCTTACACCAACCTGTTGGGATGACGTTGGTGAAAGAAAACTTCTAGTCCCAGAACTGGTGGAGGAAACGATGGAAAAGGTGAAAGTAATCCAAAACCACATCAAAGCATCTCAAAGTAGGAAGAAGAGTTATGCCAACAACCGAAGGAAGGATTTGGAATTTCAGGTAGGAGATCCTGTTTTCTTGAAGGTATCTCCATGGAAGGGAGTTATACGTTTCGGTAAGAAGGGTAAATTGAGTCCCAGGTACATCGGACCCTTTGAAATTCTAGAACGAATTGGGGCTGTAGCTTACTGTTTGGCAATGCCGCCATGTATCTCCAAAGTTCATGATGTATTCCACATATCACTATTGAGAAAATACATGCCTGACCCAATGCATGTACTCACCTATGAGGAATTAGAACTGGAACCCGATCTGTCTTATTGTGAAGAGCCCATCAGGATTTTTGATTCAAGAGAACAAATGATGACAAACCGGACGACTATTCTGGTAAAATTTCTATGGAGAAACCATAAGATAAAGGAGGCAATTTGGGAACCTGAGGGACTTATGATTAAGAATCACCCGAGTCTTTTTATACATTGATATTAGATGAAATATCAAGGACAAAATTATTTGAAGGAGGGGGTAATTTAACATCCCAAGCTTCCACGGTACACTTCTCTTTGAATAATACAGTAGCGCGTGTTGTACGCAACATCGAGTTCTAACACACACCACAACCAATCAAAGTAGCCGTTATGAACAGTAATACCTAATTTTAGAAATTCTATAAATTTTATCTTTCAAAATGGACTTTGTTTTTGTATTTGGAATATCAAAATTATCCTAATTTGAATTTTTTGTAATTTTCAGAGAACTTATTTTTTATGAATAGTGAAAAATACATAAAAACAACCGTTTTAATCAAAATAATTTATAGTGATAAATTATACTATTGAGTGGTTTTAATGTATAATTAGAATATATTTTTACCATTTTATCTAATTGTGTTCATTAGAATTAATTTCACTTTGAAATTGGATATAAACAATTGTCAATCTTTTGATATATAATGTTTCTTAAAAACACACTATTTGTTGTGACAGTAGGAAATAGTTATAAAATTAATTACTGAAAATTATATGTTTGGAATTTTGTAAAATAGACATCTTTTTTGAATTTGGAATATCAATTATATCTTAGGGTAAAATTTTGTGATTGTTCTGAAAAACATCAATTTTTGATTAATTCTGAAACCACTAAGTGGTAGTTAAAAAACTGATTTTTCGTTTAAATGAAACATTTCCACTTCTGTGATTTGATTTTAAAAAATCTAACATACATGGTTGACATTAGGATGTAAAATTTAGTTCAATGGGATTAAAATAATTTTTGGTTAACAGTAACTTTTAAGTTTAATTAATCGATTAAAGGTAATTAGTGAAATTTAATGTAAAAATGATATTATAAAAATATGAAAATACCTTTACACTTGTCCTACCCCTATCGGATGAGTCATGGCCGACCATGAAAATCCATGGGTAAACTTGCGGACCCCATGTAGCCACATTGTAGGAAAATGACATTAAAAACTTTTTATTTACTGTTAAAATAAAAATGTCACAGCATGAGTTTTTTTACTAAAACAATTTTTAAATGGGGTTATACAAGTCATATTTTTGAAAATAAATATTCATTAGAAAGCCAAAACTACTTCCTACATCATGATAATTTTTTTTATAATTTTTAGACAATATATAAATTAAATTATTTTTGACACCATGATAATGCATCGATTACCTCATTAATTAACGATTTAAATAAAATAAAAAGATAATGTAAAATATAGGACTTACACTTGTCAAAAACCTATTGGATGAGTATATTTAGAACCCTTATCACCTTATACTCTAAATATATATGTGTTGGACCTTTAAAATCTGAAACACATTATATAATAAAGTAACATTTCATGACTTTCCAAGAGTGCCCCTCCTCTCCTCTTATAAAAGGCCCGCACCACTACCACCTTACTCACACCTTCAAAGCCTTTTGGATCGGCCAAACTCTGCCCAAATACTCTCTAAACTTCCCTATATTACTCCTAGTGGCCTCACATTGGGCATAATTCTTTCCAAGTAAGCCTTTGGCTCAAATAAAAAAAGAGTTACCCGATTTTAAGGTAATGTCTTCTCTTGTGTTATTTTGATTCATTTTTCTTCTCTAACCCATTAAACTCTTTTTATTACTTTATTAATTAAAAAAACAGTATATTCAATATACTAAGATGTTTTTATAATAATGATTCGATCTACCCTTACACACACTGACATCTAATGGTTAAAGAACATATTGTTTCTGTGGATGGTGAATTTCTGCCTCACGAAACGATGATTGTTCAAAACTCATATATCACCTTCAAAGTTGGCCATTAAGATGTCACTATATTTATATATGATATATAATATGTTTAAGTTTTCCTTAATCTTATGTATTTTTCACTTATGGTATACCTTTATGCTTTCCATTATGGGTAAATGCGATATTTTAATTTTAGGAAGTGCGGACTACCGCCCCCTCAAAGTGATTTGAATCGTTAATGCCATATGTGGGATGTATAAACGATGGAGTAAATGGTATAAAAATTATATTATACTGGAATTATATTATACCTTTATATAATTATAACTTCATTCCATTAAATACGAAATAGAAATGAAAGCAGCGTTCATGCGTATGTACGGCTTACCGTCTCCATGAACGGTGCATTTCATTTCTTATATCTAAATGTTATGTAATATTATAAATGAATTTATATAATAGATATATATGATGTATATGATATCTACATCATGAATATAATTATGGATATAATGGAAATTTTACAACATGAACAACTTGTAGTTTTATGAAGTTCGACAAAACGAACGTTATTAACATAAATAATGACATAATGTTCATAACATGGTAATAAGTGATATAAAAGGAATAATAATCTTGAAAAAGGTTCTTATGAAATTATAAATTAACACATGTTTATTATTCAGGAGGTTAAAGAACGGTCGATTCAAGTCAGACACGAGGTAATGGAATTTCTTAACCCAAATTTCCATTCTTTGGGTTAATCTCCTACTTTCAAATTATGTCATGATATTATTATGTCCTATCTTGTGTTTGTAATTTCATTATGTGTACTTATAGTAAATACGCATAACAGATATATTTTATATTAAAAATTATCTTTGTAAGGACTTCATCTCAATATAAATTCATTGAGGCATATTTGGTTTTATACACAACTTTCATTTATACGGTGTATAAAACCTTTTGACTTTTACTTTTATTAAAAAGGAATCTTTTTTATACAAAGTGTTTTTACTAAACGACAAAAGGAATATTTTTTCTTACGTATGTGGTGACAACAACTTCTCTGCTTCCGTGACTATTATTTGAGTTTCGGCTTCCTCTATAATCCATAACTTTTTTTTAAAAGATAAATAAATACCATGTTTTACTTTTCTTTTATTTTGGTATTGAAAATGGTTTTGATAAAGTTTTTATTATATCAATGTGTTTTATTTATATCATGTGATTGAAGTGTGGAAATCTTATATTTCCTTTATGCATGTTTTATGTGATACGATTATTTTATGGTGTATGATATGTTTAAACCTGTTCATATGAGGAATGAATTGGACAAAATAAGTGATGGGTGGAGCCCGCTATAGCTCCTCGATGCATCTGTAGATCTCATGAGACAAACTAGTGTCTTGGAATGAGGCCTTGACAAAATCTTATTTGTGGTCTTGGCACGATGCCTTGGGTACGTGGTTATGATAGTCTAGCATTATGTATTCCATCATTATGAAAGTGGTTATTGATATTGCATGTGATTATTTAACCAGTAGAATATCCATGTGAATAAGTAAATGACATTATCTCATTTTACTTTTGCCATATTATGTTGAAGTTCATGTTTAAAAGGCTTTTGTTTAAGTTATACATTTCCTTAAATGTTTATAATTATTTATTAAAGCTTCTGCTATATTGTTATCCTTACTGAGCATCTGAGCTCACCCCTTTCAATGTTTTAATATTTTCAAGGATGTGAAGAGGTATTTTATGAATGACCTGCAGGGATAATCAGAAGAGGATATGAGTGTGGAATATGGAGACTTTTTTATTTTATTTTTTCAGATTATGATGTAATGTAACATTTATGAATGTATCTAGTGTTTCCAAGGCTACTAAACTAATCGGTCTTTCGAGACATGATCTTTTGTGATCATGCCAATGTTAAGAAGTAAAACATCGACTATGGGTAACTGGGGTCGGGGCGTTACATCAGGCGACATCTAGTCACATTCGACAAGGCCGCTAGACGTAAACCCACAACCGAAGAGTGATAAGGGTTCATCACATACGACTAGACTATGTGATTTACTTGTTTGTATAATTCAGTATTTTTAATTACTCTGACATATGAATTATAAATTCATTAATTTTGGAAACCTATACGATTAGGATAAATAGAATATTTTTTTGAATTCATCTAGAGTAAAATACGAGTTTGTAGTAGGAATTTGTTGATGGATGAAACAGTTCTTGACATGTATATATATATATATAAATATAATTTTTTCATCTTATTAAGAGTAAATTTTATTAACCCAATTTTCAAAGTGGGTTTTCCCACAAGGGTATTTTCTATTATCGACCTTTTATTTTTGAAAAAATATTTCAAATTGTGAGGACACAATTTATTGAAAGATATAAGAATGTAACACCCCAATATTTCATTGTACATTGTTTTTTTAATGTAATTCAATAACATCACTACAAGCAACACTGAGTTCAAGCGCACCACGACTTACCAAACTAGCCATTCAAAAGTGGTTATGAATATTATTAACTAAATTTTGAACTATAAAAATTACTTATAATTTTAGAATCCATATTATATGTTTCTTAGACATAATTAAAAACAAAATTCGTTTTTTCCAGATAAAAGAATAATTTTTTTTAAAATGCAATTTTACAGCCTTTTAAAGTTGAAACCTTTTTAAATCCAATATTTGAAACATTTTTATATTAACTTTGACAAAATAAAAATAAACTTTAGAATCAGGACATAATAATTTAGTTTCAATTAAATTTTGGAGTTTTTTTGATAACTTTCATATTTCGGGGAATAGTGAAAAATACTATATTTTAAGTGAAAACAACTTTTTTAATCAAAATAATATGTGGTGTTAAATTATAAATTTTAATGGTCTGTATGTATAAAGAGAATATATTTTTACCATTTAATTCAATTTTATTCATTGGAAATATTTTCACTTTGAAATTTAACATAAATAAGTATCAATCTTTTGTTAGTTGTTATTTTTTAAAAACATGCTTTCTTGTTTTGACAATGAAAATTAATTTCAAATTAATAAATGAAACATATATGTTTTGAATTTGGTAAAATTGGATTAATTATTGAATTTAGAATAACAAAATTAGCATAGGTTGAAATTTAGGTATTTTTATGAAATCTATAATTTTCTGATGAATTGTGAAAAACACTTAGTTATTGGTAAAAGCAGACATTTTATTTATTTAATTATTTATTTTATTTTATTTATTTTAGGTCAAAATATATAAATAATATCTATATAAGTTCAATATAATTTATTGGAATAATTTTATAATAATTTTAGATATATAAATATTTTCTGAACATTTTACTGTCTTTTATCCACCTCCTATGAGCAGTTGCAAATTTGCATAAAACATAATTTTACCGCTTCTGTGAGTTTATTTCAAAAATCTGAGAGACAAGGTTAATATCAATATATAAAATGTGGTTCAATATTATGAAAATAATTATTCATGAAAAGTTACTTTTTACTTTTATTTACCACGGTTAAATGTAAATATGGTAATTAATAGTAAAAATGATATTATTATTACACTAACACATGTCCTAATTCAATTGGATAAGTGTAATTCATCCTAAAACAACCTTAATAATAAAATATGATCTTTTAGGTCCACTTATATTAGATTTTGACATTTGTTATTATTTAATTCAAAGAAGAGATAAAATTGTTAAATTCCATGTTTAATAACTAAGCCATTTTTAATATAGGGTTACACATAAGATAAATTCGACTATAAATATTAAATACAATGATAAAACAATTTCATACATAATTTTATTTAATTTATAATTTTTAGACATTAAATAATATAATTTACTTTTGTTACAATGAATTTGCAGTAATTACCTTATTAATGAAATATTAAAATAATTGATATTATAAATACCCAAATAAATGCAATTTGATACTTTTTATGAATTCCACTAATTTTATAGGATAATATGACATAATATGGTTGATTAAAGGAATTATTTTCTATGTAATAATGATATTATACATATAGAAATAACAAAATACCAAATAGTGTCAAAATTGACATAAAAGAGTTTTTAAAACAAATATTATATTATTAATTGGTATTATATTCCTAAAAATCTATGGATCAGAAAAAAGATTAAATATTATTATATTTGCCATTAATTTAGATATTTGGGTACTCTTGTAAGTTTATAGTATGTTTATTATCCATATTATTTAAAAATACAAAGAGACATGGTAAATGTCACACTATTTCACTAAGGGATAAATCTAAAAGTTAATTTTAAAATAGTGCCTAAAACCAGTATTAACACTATTTTTTGAGTGGTTTTAGACCCATAACCACCTTATACTTTAAATAATTCATTTTGGAGCCATTAAAAACAGAAATGGAATTTATTGTAAATAATATTTTAAGTTTTTCCTAAGATGCCCCTCACCCCTCTTATAAAAGGGAACCTCCTTTATCTCAGATTCACACATCCAAAGCCATTTGGCTAGGCTAGAACCTGCCCAAATATCCTCCCAGAAATCCTCAATTAGTCCTATAGGCCTTTCATTTGCCATAAATCTATCCTACGAAGCCCTTTTGATCAAATCACAAGGAAGAATCCGAAAAACAGGTAAATATTTCATCACATCTTTCAAGATCATTCCTTCTTCAACATCCTCTTTCTTTATTGTTTCCATTCATGAACAATAAACCTAGTAACTTATATATAATGTGATGTTATTATATAAATGGTAAAACCATATTCATTATTAAATCCATCCTATAAATGAAAAAGTCACTATACGTGCGTATGTACTGATTAACGTCTCCACGTCGTGGTGTAGTTTGTTATTCAAACACTTCATTTTTTGGATGGGTATAATAATGAGTTTAACTGATGTAAATAATAAATATAATATGTCAATGATTCTGTATATATGATATACCATCCAATTACATACAATTTTTCCATCAATATAATGATATTGTTGCTTGTGTGTACGTACAGATTACCGTCTCCACGACGTGATGAGAATAATTTCTATGTTCACCACTCAATGATGACTATAAAATATATATCATTAATAAGTATGCAATATATGACATAATAATTCTACTGGAGATATATATATATATATGTGTGTGTGTGTTTGTGTGTGTGTGTGTGTGTACTTACATATATCTTATTTGCTTAGTTCTGTTCAATACGATATGAAAACGGAAACAACATTTATGTATATGTACGAACTGCCGTCTCCATAAATGGTGTTTTCCATTTCATATATATGTATATTATACATATTTATATTATAAATATATATTATATATAAATCATGTTTTATATTTTTTAATTATTTAAATATTTATCTATTTGGTAAAATAAAGAGTAACAAGTTTAAACACATACGATAATGAAAGAGATTATTACCCGAAATATTAATTTAACCTAGAAATTTTTATTAAATGGGTAGTATAAAGTTATAAATGATTCATGTATGATATCATAAATATTAATATGATTCTGGTATAGTTTAATAACATAATATTGTCTTCATACAGGAGGTTAAATGTACCCTCGACTAATGGAAAGTTCAAGGTAAGGGTTAATTTCACAATCTCATTATTTTCCGAGGTTGTTTTTACATAAGTATCTACTGGGACATATTTATTATCCATGTCCATGACTCAGGAAATAGTTTTTAAATTAATTAATTTAAGGGAATTTTTTTACTAAAACATTATGTCAAATGATTTAAATATTTATTTCTCTAAATTATTCTCATTAATGTCCATTTTTTTTAAAAAAATTAACGATTTATCTATATAGACATGAATCATATTAAAATGTTAATTCCATTCAAAAGTTTCAAAGTGTCATTGGAAAATTTGATTCAAAAATGTCTTTAAATGTCTTCCTTTCTAAATTTTGTGACATTTAAATGTTTTCATGAAAAAGTATATTTCTATCAAAGAGTTTTACCAATAATTATGATCTATGTCAACATCCGTTGATGGATTTTGAACTTGTTTAAAGGTGATTTATTATGATACAAATATTCCATATTGTATTGAAGGATTGCTGATAAGTTTGATTGTGGATGTGTTATTTTTGTACCATACATGGTTTATTGATAATTTATTAACATTTCATATGCTAGTTTTAAGATGGATGTTTCTTTTATGCTTAAAGATTTTCATATGAGTAATGAATTGGACTTAGTAAGTGACAGGTGGAGCCTGCTATAGCTCCTCGATGCATCGATACGTCTCATGAAACAAACTAGTTTCTTCGCACAAGGACTTGATTAATTCTAATTTGTAGTCTTGGCAGAAGGCCATAACTATGTTATTATGAAAATATGGCATTATGCATTCCATAATTAAGAAAGTGTCTATTGATTTTTCATGTGATTATTTGACTAGTAGAGTATCCATGTGAGTAATAAATTGGCATTATTTTGATTTATATTCACCTTATTATGATGAATTTTATGTTGAAAAGGCTTTAGTTTTAGTTTTATACATTTTCTTAAATGTTTATTCTTATTAATGAAAGTTCATGTTGTATTGTTATCCTTACCGAGCATCTGATCTCACACCTATCTATGTTTTATTTTTCCTAGGATTCAATTAAGTGGATTGTGATTGATATGCTAGGTTAAACTAAGCGAATAATGGCATTCAGAAAGTATTATTTATGTTGTTTTAAATTTTATAAAGTGTAATGTAACATTCATATATGTAATCTATTTTCCAATACTACTAAATAGATCGGTCCTTCGGGACTTGATTCATTATAATCATACTGATGTATTAAAATAACACACCGGCTCTGTTTAACCGGGGTTGGGGCGTTACAGTTGGTATTAGAGGAAGTTTAACAATAACCTTAGAATCTAGATTTAGATAAACTTTGATTAGAGCACATTACCCTAACATAGTCTTTGAGGATTAGTATATAAGAATTTCCTAGAATTTTGGAACTCTAGAGATTTTGTGAGTTTTCCAAGCATTACATCCATTTCTAGATACGAGCACGTAGAGGCAGCTCTGGTAGATATGTATCTAGGGGTAAAACCCGAAAACATAGCTTTGAGCTATACTCCAACGAGAACTGGTGCAAGACAGTGGGCCTTGTTGTAATATTTGTTATGACACTCTCTTGGGATATGCTTAGGATAATTCTCTTTTTATTTAAAAACAACAATGGTGGGTTTATAAGTATATACCTCCTCAATAAAAACATTTTTGTGATTATGGATTATATCCATAAACTGTTCAATTTATGTTAGGTATGTTACATGTTTGGAATTATGAATTGTGAATCATAAACTGACCAAGTATATTCCATTGATATAAATGGAACCTAGTACAAGAAATGAGAACTCCAGAAATACGTATGATCCAATGAGTAAGAAGGGTCATATTATTCATGGTATTAAGCCAGCATTTCGAATGGAAATGGTCTTCCATGTATTCTGAACATACGAAGAAGTAATATCATGTGTTAGAAAGTTAAGTAATGAATTACTTGAATCCCATGTCATTGAAGGGATTAATGAGTATAAAAAGTTGGTGGAGAGAATTATAGATAAAGGGATGATGGGAAAGAATGATTTTCCCATATGTGATAAATGTGGAAATATTTACCTTGGTAAATCCTTAATGGGAATGGGAGTTTTTATAAGTCTGGACACCATGTATGTGACTGAAAGGGTAAGAATATGTTTTCAAATGTAAAATGATTCATCTGTAAGGCGTTGATACACTACGAGAATCAATGTCATATTAATAAATGTATACCACAAATGATTTTGTTAGATAATAATCATGTTATGATACTACCTCAGATGAAGTGGAATGACTAGTGCTCTTATGTTGTTATTATAGTATTATTTCATTTTTGTGTTGTATCAACAATATACTACATATAACAATTATGGAGATAAATAAAGATAGTACTACAATATAATTTTTTTGAGGATTTGAGAATATATGGTTCTATGAAAAGTGATTTAATAATAATATAATCTTTTTGGAAAATACATGGTTGATGGAAAGGTTATCCTTAATATAGTCCTGATAATGAGGTAGTAATTTCAGAATAAGAGATGATTGATGTGGATAAATCATATTTGATATTCTCGACTACATTAAAATTGATTAATGATTTTTATAATCCATAATTGTTGGAGTTTACAATATTTATGGATAGAAATAGTTTATCAAGTATTATTTAATGAATAAGGGAGAATGAATGTAATCAATAAGGTTTTATGATAATTCAGGATGTTGCATGGTTTTAACAGATTACACAATGAAGGCGTTAACATGTTATTACCAGACAAAAAGGTTCCTCATTATGTTTAACTTCCTTATATATTTTGGGCTGAGAGATTGGATAGAAGTATTTTGGATAAGTCTAAAGGTTGGAATAGATTATGTTTGAGATTGGATACTTTTGTTAAGGTTATTTTTGGATAGTTATAAAAGGACGACCCAGAGGTCGGCGACATCTAGTCACATTATGCAAGGTCGCAAGGAATGAACCCACAACCGAAGAGCGATAAGGGTTCATCACATACGACTAGACTGCGTGATGTACTGGTTTGTAGAATTTAGTTTTTTTAAATGCTCTGAAAAATGAATTATAAATTAATTAATTTTGGAACCCTATACAATTAAGATAAATAGAATATTTTTCTAAATCCTTTTGAGTAAAAGATGAGTTTTTGGTAGGAATTTTTTGGAAGATGAAACAATACTCCTCATATATATATATATATATTCCCTCTTATTAAGACTAAAGCTTATTATCCCAATTTCTGAAGTGGGATTTCCCACAAGGGTATTTTCTATTTTCATCCTTTTATTTTCAAAAAACAATTTGAAATTTTGAGGACACAATTTATTTAAGAAGGTAAAAATTTAACACCCCATGATTTCATAGTACGTTATTTTTTCAATTTAATTCAATAACATCACTACAAGAAAAACTGAGTTCAAGCGCACCACAACATACCAAACTAGCCATTCAAAAGAGGTTATGAATAGTATTAACTAAATTTTGATCTTTATAAAATCCTTATAATTTTAGATTCCAGATTATAAGTTTCTTAGACATAATGAAAAAAATTCTTTATTTTCAGATAAAAGAATATTTTTTTAAATGCAATTTTACATCCTTTTAATGCCGAAACCTTTTTAAATCCAATATTTGAAACTTTTATATATTAAATATGATAAAATAAACAACTTCTTTAGAATTTGGACCTAATAATTTAGTTTCAATTAAATTTTGGGGTTTTTATGATAACATTCATATTTAGGAGAATAGTAAAAATTACAATATTTTAATTGAAAACAACTTTTTTAATAAAAATAATATTTTGTGTTAAATTTTAAATTTTAATGGTTTTGAAGTATAAAAAAATTATATTTTTACCATTTAATTCAATTTTATTAATTGTAAATATTTTCACATTGAAATTGAACATAAACAAGTTTCAATCTTTTGTTAGTTATTTTTTTTAAAAACAAGATTTTTGGTTTTGACAATAGGAATTATTTTTAAATAAATAAATGAAAATTTTATGTTTTTAATTTGTTAAAATAAACTTAATTTTTGAATTCAAAACATCAAAATTAGCTCAGGGTGAAATTTTTTTATTTTTATGAAAACATTCAATTTTTGATGTATAGTGAAAAACACTAAGTTATTTTTTAAAACCAACTTTTTATTTAAATAATTAATTATTTTATCTATATTTATTTTAGGTCAAAATAGATACCTAATTCCAATATATGTTCAATATAATTTATTGGATACATTTTATAATAAGTTTAGATATATAAAAAATTGATCTTTTTATAGTCTTTTACCCCCCCTTCTAGGAGCATTTGCAAATTTTCCTAAAACATAATTTTACCACCTCTATATGTTGAATTTAAAAAATACATGAGACATAGTTAATATCATTAAGAGAAATGTGGTACAATAAAATGAAAATATTTTTTGGGGAATAGTTACTTTTTACTTTTATTTACCACGGTTAAAAGTAAATAGGGTAATTAATAGTAAAAATGATATTATTTTTACCATAAGACATATCCTAATTCTATTGGATAATTTTAATTCTACAAAAAAAACATAAAAATAAAATATGATCATTTATTTCCACTTGGGTTAGATTAGGACATCTATTATTAATTAATTCAAAGAAAAGTCTAAACTATTAAATTCCATGTTTAATAACTAAACAATTTTTAATATAGGGATAAAAATAGGATAAATTTGACTATAAATGTTTATTATAAAGATAAAAATATTTCCAACATAATGGTATTTTATTTATAATTTTTATACATTTAATAATTTAATTTATTTATGACACAATGATGATGAACTAATTACTTTATTAATGAAATATCAAAATACTTTATATTATAAATAACCAAATAAATGCAATTTGAGATTTTTTTTTGAATTACACTAATTTTATAGGTTAATATGACATATTAGGGTTTATTAAATGAATTTATTTTGATGTAATAATGCTGTTATGAATTTATAAAAAAAAAAATCAAATAGTGTCAAAATTGACACAAAAGTGTTTTTAAAACAAATATTATATTATTAATTGGTATTCTATTCCTAAAAATATATGGATCGGCCAAAGCAATTAAATAATATTACATATGTCATTATTTAACCACTTGTGTTTCTCTTGGATGTTTATATTAATTTTATTAACCATATAATATAAAAATACAAAGAGAAATGTTAAATGAAAAACTATTTAACTAAGAGTTGTATCTAAAATATAATGTTAATATAGTGACCCAAACCTATCTAAAACCTATTCGTTGAGTGGTTTTCGACCCATCTCATACATATCGATTAAATACTTTATTTTGGATCCATTAGAAACCGAAAATTACTTTATTATAAAATAATATTTTATGTTTCTATTAAGATGCCCCTCACCCCTCTTATAAAAGGGAACTTCACCTTCTCTAAAATACACTCCTCCAAAGCCATTTGGATCAGCCAAACCCTGCCCAAATATCCTCCCAACATTCCTCCCTCCATCCTGTAGGTCTTCATTTTTTCATAAAGCTAACCTATGGAGCCCTTTTGATCAAATCAAAATGAAGAACCTGGAAAAGAGGTAAATATTTCATCACATCTTTCAAGTTAATTCCTTCTTCCACTACCTCTTTCTTTTTTGTCTCCATTGATAAATAATAAATATAGTATATTCTATATACTGTGATGCTATTATATGAATTTTACAACCATATTAATTATTCTATCCATCCAATATATGACAATGTCACCATACGTGCGTATGTACGGATTATCATCTCCATGTCGTGGTGTAGTTTGTTATTCAAACACTTCATTATTTGGATTGGTATAATAATTAGTATAAATGATGTAAATAATAAATATAACATGTCAATTATTCTTTATATATGATATATCATCCAATTACATATGATATTTCCATCAATATAATGATATTATCGCTCGTTTGTACATACAGATTACAGTCTCCATGACGTGATGAGATCCATTTCCACGTTCACTATTCAACGATGATTATAAATTATATATAATTAATAAGTATGTAATATATGAAATAATAATGCTACTGGATATATATATATATATATATTTACATGTATCTTATTCACTTTGTTCCATTCAATACAATATGAAAAAGGAAACAACGTTTATGCGTACATACGGACTACCGTCTCCATAAACGGTGTTTTACATTTTATATATATGTCTATTATACATATTTATATTCTAAAAATATATTTTATATAAAAAATGATTTATATTCTGGTTGTATTTATATTTTAATCTATGTTATACAATCTATATTAACAAGTTAAAACATGTTTGAAAAAAAGCGATTATTTCCCGAAATGTAAATTTAACATGGATATTATTATTAAATTGGTAGTATAATTTCATAAATGAATAATGTATGATATAATAAATATTAATATGGTTATGGTATAGTTTAATAACATACTATGGTCTTCACATAAGAGGTTAAACGTACCCTCGGCTTAATTAAAGTGCATGGTAAGTGTTAATTTCACAATCTCTTTATTATCCGAGGTTGTTTTTACGTAAAAATCTACTAGGACATATTTATTATCGATGTACATGTTTCAAGAAAGAGTTTTTAAAGTAATTATTTAAAGGTAATTTTTTTACTAAAAAATCATTTTAAATGTTTAAATTATTTATTCCTCTAAATTATTCTCATTAATGTTCATTATGTCAAAATGGGTTTAAAGGATTTATCTATATTGAGATGAATGTTTTTAAAATGTTAATTACTTTAAAAATTTTCAAATAGGTATTGAACACTTTGATTCAAAAATGTATTTAAATGAAATCCTATTTAAATTTAGTGACTTTTAAATGTTTTCATGAAAAATGGATATTTATCTCATAGAGTTTTACAAATCATTTTCATCTATGTGAACATCCTTTGATGGATTTTAAACTTGTTGGAAGATTATTTATTATGATACAAATATTCCATATTGTATTGAACGTTTTGTGATATTTTTGATTATAAAAGTATTATTTTTATACTATTCATTGTTTATGGATAATGTATTGACAATTGACATGCATGTTTTAATATGAATGTTGTTGTTATGTTTTAACATTTTCAAATGAGAAATGCATTGGAATTAGTAAATTATAGGTGGATCCCGCTATAACTCCTCGATGAATCAGTAGTTCTAATGAGATAAACTAATTTCTTGGCACAAGTCCATGACAAAATATTATTTTATTCTTGGAACCAGGCCTTGTCTATGTGGTTATGAAATTCTGTCATTATGCATTCTATCATTATGAAAGTGGCTATTGATATTGCATGTGATTATTCGAATAGTAGTGTAACCTTATGAGTATGTAAATGGAAATATTGTGATTTATATTTTCCATATTATGATTAATTTTATGACGAAAAGGATTTTGTTTTTTTATATATTTCCTTAAATTTTTGTGCTTATTTATGAATGTTTCTGCTGTATTGTTATCCTTACTAAGCATCTGAGCTCGCCCCTTTCTATGTTTTATTTTTCCAAGGATTCCAATAAGTTCATTGTGATTGATACACAGGGTTAAACTATGGAAATAATGTAATTCATAAAGTATTATTTTTTATGTTATAAATTGTATTGTAATATTCATATATTTAGTCTATTTTCCAATACTAAAAAACCCGATCAGTCCTTCAGGAAATTTTCCTTGTAATCCTACCAATGTGTTAAAATAATGCACCGACTCTGGGTAACTGGGGTCTGGGTGTTACAGTTGATATTAGTGATGTTTTTCATTATCCTTGGACACTAGATTTAGATATACTCTGATTAGAGAACAATACCTTAATATAGACTTTGAGAATTAGTATAGAAGAACTTTTTAGATTTTTGGTACTGTAGAGATTTTGTGAGTTTTCAAAGATATATATCCATATCTAGATACGAGCAGGTAGAGGCGGTTCTGCACAGATGTACCTAGGGATAAAACCCAAAAATAATGTTTTGAGATAGACTCGAACAAGAACTGGTGCACAACAATGGGCCTTGCTGCACTATTGGTTACGATAATCCCGGGGGATATGCTTTGGATAATTCTCGTTTTCTTTACACACCACTATGAAGGGTTTATAAGTATATACCTCCTCCAAGGAATTTTTTGTGATGATGAATTATATCCATATAATATTAAATTTATGTTAGGTATTTTACATATTTGGAATTATGAATTGTGATTCATAAACTGACAGAGTATAAGCCATTGTTTAGAAATGGCGCCCAGTAGAAGGAATGAGAAATCCAAATATACATGTGATTCAATGAGTATGATGGGTCATATCATTCATGGTATTAAGGAAACATTTAGAAGTAAAATATTATCCCATGTATTATCAACAAATTAATAAACAATACCACGAGTTAGTAAGATAGGTAAAGAATTATCTAAGTCCTATGGATTTGAAGGGATGCACGAGAAGATTATGATTGTAGAGAGAAAGAAGGATAATGGGATGAGGGGATAAAGGATTTCCCACATGTGATAAATGAGGAAATAATCACCTTGGTAAATGATTTATAGGAATGTGAGTTTTTTATAAGTGTAGACACCATGTACGTGATTGCAAGGGTAAGAAAAAGTTTTCAAATGTAAAATGCTTCTTCTGCAATGCATTGAGACACTACGTGAATCAATGTCCAAGTCATAAGAGTGTAAGAAAAATGATATTATTGGATAATAATCAAGTGGTGATTGTACCAATGATGAAGAGGAATGACTATTGTTCTTATGTAGTTATTATAAAATTATTTCATTTGAGTGTTGTATCAATAGTATATTGGTTATATGAATTAAGGAGATAAATAAGGGATTGTACTGTAGTACTATTTTATTGAGGATTTGAGATAATATGGTTCTATGAAAAGTGACTAAACAGTATGCTATACTTTTTGGAAAATTTATGGTTAAAGGAAACAAAATCATTAATATGGTCTTGATACTGAGGTAGTGATTTTGGAATAAGAGATTGTTGATTTGGAGAAATTATATTCGATATTCTTGACAACCTTGAAACTGATTATTGATTTTTATATTCAATCTTTGTTGGAGGTTACAACATTTTTGTATATGAGTATATCCGTTATACTATATGCAATAAGGGAGCATTAACATAATCAATAAGGTTTTATGGTAATTCAGGATGATGTAATGATTTAATAGAATACATGACGAAGGCGTTCACATGTTTTTACCAAACAAAAAGAATCTTCATTGTGTTTAACGTACTTATAAATTTTGGACTGAGTGTTTGGATAAAATTATTTTGGATAAGTCTAAAGTTTGGAATCGATTAATTTTGAGATTGGATACTATTGTTTTGGTTATTTTTGGATTATTAAAAAATGAACAACCCAGAGGTTGGGCGACAACTAGTCGCATCCGACAAGGTCGCAAGACTTGAACCCACAACTGAAGTGTGACAATGGTGCATCACCTACAACTAGCAAATGTGATGTACTGGTTTGAATAATTTATTTTTTTAAATAGTATGAAAAATTATTTATAAATTCATTATTTTTGGAACCCTATATGATTATGATAAATAGAATATTTCTATTTAAATTTTTGGATTAAAATATTAGTTTGTGGTAGGAATTAGTTGAAGGATGAAACTCTATTTCTCAACTATATATATTTATATAATTTTTTCCTCTTATTAAAAATAATTTTTATGGGCCCAATTTCCGATGTTGGTTTTCCCAGAAAGGTATTTTCTATTTTCAAACATTTATTTTTGAAGAACAATTTCAAATTGCGAGGTTGCAATTTATTAAAGTAGGGAAAAATTTAACACCCCAAGATTTCATAATACATTATTTCTTCAAAGTAATTCAATAACATTCCCTACAAGAAACACTGAGTTCAATTGCACCACGACTTTCCAAAATAACCGTTCAAAAGAAGTTATGAATAGTATTAACTAAATTTTGAACATCATATAATCCTTATAATTTTAGAATCCATATTATATGTTTCTTGGGCATAATGAAAAAACAAATTCTTTTTTTTCGATAAAAGAAGTATTTTTTTAAAAGGAAATTTTACAGCCTTTTAATGTTGAACCCTTTTTAAATACAATATTTGAAACTTTTGTATATTCAATTTGACAAAATAAACATTTTATTGAGAATTAGGACATAATAATTTACTTTCAATAAATTTTTTGTGTTTTTCTCATAACATTCATAGTTAGATAAATAGTAAAAAATACTATATTATAACTGATAAAAACATTTTTAATCTAAATATTTTTTAGTTACTAAATTATGCATTTTATTTCATTGGATGTATAAATAGAATATATTTTTACCATTTAATCCAATTTTATTCATTGGAAATAATTTCTCTTTGAAATTGAACACAAACAAGTATCAATCTTTTGTTAGTTATTATATTTTAAAAACATGTTTTTTGTTTTTGAAAATGGAATTTAATTTTAAATTAATAAATGAAACTTTTTTGATTTCAATTTGGTAACATAGATTTAGTTTTTTAATTTAGAATATAAAAATTAGTATAGGGTGAAATATTTGTATTTTTCTAAAAACATTCAATTTTTTTAATAACGAAGAACACTAAATTGTTGGTTAAAACTGAAATTTTATTTAAATAAATATTTATTTTATCTATTTTTTTTAGGTAAAAATAGTTACATAATACCTATATATGTTCAATATATTATATTGAAGTCATTTTATAATAATTATAGATATAGAAATTTTTTTGAACTTTTTACCGTCTTTTACCCACATCCTAGGAGCATTTCCTCATTTGCATAAAACATAATTTTCCCGCTTCTGTGAGTTGAATTTCAAAAATATGAGAGATACGGTTAATATCAGTAAGTAAAATCTGCTTCAATAAGATGAAAATAATTTTGGTGAACTGTAACTTTTTACTTTTATTTAATACGGTTAAAAGTAAATAGGGTAATGTATATTAAAAATGATATTAATATTACCATAAAACATGTACTAATTCTATTGGATAAGTGTAATTCGTCCAAAAATAACCTTATGAATAAAATACGATCATTTAGGTCCACTTTGTTTAGATTAGTACATTTATTATTATTTAATTCAATGAAAAGTTAAAAGTGTTAAATTCCAAGTTTAATAACTGAACAGTTTTTAATATAGGGATACACATAGGATAAATTCAACTATAAATATTAATTAGAAAGATTAATATATTTCCTACATATTTTTATTTAATTTATAATTTATAGACATTAAATAATTTAATTTATTTATGACACAATGATGATGCAGTAATAACATTATTAATTAAAAAATTAAAATAATTGATATTATAAATACCCAAATAAATTTATTTTGAGACTTTTTATGAATTCTAATAATTTTATACATTAATATGAAATATCAGGGTTGATTAAATAAATTGTTTTAGAATTAATAATGATGTTATGAATTTAGTAAAAACAAAATACCAAGTAGTGTCAAAATTGAAAAAAAGAGTTTTTCAAACAAATATTATATTATTAATTGTTATTAAATTTCTAAAAATATAAGGATCGGCCAAAGGGATTAAATACTATTATATATGTCATTAATTAACCATGTTTGGTTCGCTTGGAAGTTTATAGTATGTTTATTAACCGTATATTATCATAACACAAAGAGACATGGTAAATGTCAAACTATTTAACTAAGAGTTAAATATAAAAGATAATGTTAATATAGTTACACAAAACTATATAAAACCACTTTTTTGAGTGGGTTTTGACCCATCCCAACCTTAGATGTTTTATAATTCATTTTTGAGCCATGAGAAACCTAAAATTAATTTATTATAAAATAATATTTTATGCTTTTCATAAGATGCCCCTCACCCCTCTTATAAAAGGTCACATCACCTTCTCTCAATTTCACACCTCCAAAGCCATTTGGATCAGCCAAACACTGCCCAAATATCCCCCCTAAATTCTTTCATTTATCCTAATGGTCTTAAATTGGTCAAAAATCCATCCTATGGAGCCCGTTTGATCAAATAAAAAGGAAGAACCCAAAAAATAAGTAAATATTTCATTACATCTTTCAAGTTCCTTCCTTCTTCCACTTCCTCTTTATTTGTTGTTTCTCTTCTAAAATAATAATTATAGTGTCTTCTATATGCTTTTATGTTATTATAGAAATAGTAAATCTATATATTATTATCCTATCCTTCCTATAAATGACAAAGTCACCATATATGCGTATGTAAGGATTGCCGTCTCCACATCGTGGTGTAGTTTGTTATTCAAACACTTCATTATTTAGATGGGTATAATAAATAGTATAACTGTTGTAAATAATAAATATAACATTTAAATTATTTTTTATATATGATATAACATCCAATTTCATACTATTTTTTCATCAATATAATGATATTATCGCTCGTGCGTACGTACAGATTACTGTCTCCACTATGTGATGAGATTCATTTCCATGTTCACTATTCAACGATGATTATAAAATATATATCATTAATAAGAATCTAATATAAGACATAATAATTATATTGGAGATATATTTGTATATATATATATATATATATGAACTTACATATATCTTATTCACTTAGTTCCGTTTAATACGATATGACAACAGAAACAACGTTTATGCGTACGTACAGACTACCGTCTCCATAAACCGTGTTTTCCGTTTCATATATGTCTATTATAAAAATTTAAATTCTAATTATATATGAAATAAAAATATTTCTTTATATTCATGAATTATTTAAATCTTGATCTAGGTCACAAAATCAAGAGTATCAAGTTAAAACACATACGATAAAGAGAGCGATTATTACATGGAATGTTAAATTAACATGGAAATTATTATTAAATGGGTAATATAAAGTCATAAATGAATCATATATGATATAATAAATATTAATAGGGTTTTATTATATTTTAATAACATACTATGGTCTTCTTACAAGAGGTTAAATGTTACCTCGAGTAAAGGGAAGTGCACGGTAAGAGTTAATTCCACAATCTCTTTATTATCCGAGGTTGTTTTTACGTATGTATATACTGGGACATATTTATTATCCATGTCCATGTTTCATGAAAGTGTTTTTAATGTAATTCATTTAAGGGTCTTTTTTTACAAAAAAATTAATTTAAATGTTTTAAATATATATTCCTCTATATTATTCTCATTAATGTCCATTTTTTCAAAATGGTTTTAAGGATTTATCTATATGGACATGAATGTTTTCAAAATGTTAATTCCATTAAATATATGCTATGTGGTTTGGGAAACATTGATTAAAAATTGTCTTTAAATGTATTCCTTTCTTAATTGTGTGACTTTTAAATGTATTCATGAAAATAGATATTTCTCTCAATAAGTTTTACAAACCATTTTCATCTATGTAAACATCCTTAGATGGATTTTAAACTTGTTTGACGATGATTTATTATGAAACCAATATTTTATATTGTATTGGAGGTTTGGTGATATTTTTGACTATGGATGTGTTATTTTTATACCATTCATGGTTTATGGGTAAAGTATTGACATTTATTATAATAGTTTTAATATGAATGTTTATGTTAAGTTTAATATTTTCATATTTGAAATGAAATTGACTTAGTAAGTGACGAGTGGAGACCGAAATAGCTCCTCGATGCATTGGTAGGTCTCATGAGACAAACTAGTGACTTGGAATAAGGCCTTGACAAAGTCTTTTTTGTTTTCTTGGCACAAGGCCTTGACTATGTGGTTATGAATGTATGGAATTATTCATTCCATCACCATAAAAGTGGCTATTGATATTGAATGTGATTATACAACTATTAGAGTATCCATGTGAGTAAGGAAATGGAATTAAATTGATTTATATTTTCCATATTATGATGAATATTATGTTGAATTGGATTTTTTTTATACATTTCCTTAAATGTTTATGCTTATTTAAGAAAGTATCCGTTGTTTTTTATCCTTACTGAGCAACTGAGCTCACCCCTTTCTATGTTTTAGTTTTCTCAGGATTCCAAGAAGTGCATTTTGATTGATATTCATAGTTATGCTAAGGGAATAATGGAATTAATAAAGTATAATTAATTTTGGGCTGTATGTTATAAAGTGTAATGTAACATTCATATTTGTAGTCTATTTTCCAATACGACTAAAATGATCGGTCCTTCGGGACATGATTAATTGTAATCATACCAGTGATTAAAAATAATGCACTGACTCTGGGTAACTGGCGTCAGGGAATTATAGAGATAATGAAAGGCATCTAAATATAATTCCATTATTATAATATCATAGATAATTACTAAATACATAATTATTGGATATTATGATCTCATGCATCATGGTACCTTTTCCTTTATGACCATTGATAATATGGTATAAAATTGTTTGTAGAATATCACTTAATTTGGTTGTAATATTTTTCTCATGAGACATGTTGATGCATCGAGGGGTATATAATTTTAGGTCTCACAAGTCACCACATATTAAAATAATTACACATATATTGAATAATTTTTTTCATTCTTAAAATGTTATTATTATCATTAAACATCATAATTGAATAATGAATGTGAATTTAATAAAATTTCTCTAGATAAAAAATAAAATTCAATATATAATTATGTATGTATAAATTATATATGGATTATGTGATAAAAATATCTTAGATAAATAATATGGTTATTTTTTTGGGAAATATAATGTCCATTCATCACATCAAAGTGATTATTCCATGAAAATGTTAATGTCTTGAAAATTAATCATGTTATTATCAATACTATTCTAGGTCAAGATAATCATAAACCATATTGATTAATAATAAGTATATTATCAATAAAAAATATTATTATATGAGTATAGGTAAATAAAAATAGCACTTATCATTGAGGAGTAGAAATATCATAAAATATCATTACTAAAATTCATGACGAAAATATCCATTTCATTTTAATATAAAAATTTACCATAAAAGATATCAAAACATATATAAATAACTTTTGATGGAAACCAGACATTATGATTATAAATTTTGTTATAAAACATGTATTTTTAATTAATGGAGAAAATTTATTACATGTTTTTCCACTAAAAAAATATTCCATTCACTGTTGTCGAAAAATGCCAAATAATCAGTGTTTTGAAAATGAAATGAATATTTTTTAAAAAAAATATATAGATAAAATGGGTAAAAATATCCTTAATATAACATATTTAAATGGGTTACAAAACATATTAAAAAGTTTTTTATGAAAAAATGGTTTTTGAGGAAACAGATTTTCGATAGAAGATACAAATGAAAAAAGATTACATTTAAAATAATTATCAATTATTTTAATTAGAAAATATTTGAAAATGTGTACTATTACATGGAAAATTTTATTATTCACCATAGGATAATAACATGAATTAGTTTATTAAAAATTATCAAATAATTTATTTTTATGGAAATTTATATAAAACAAATACTGATTAAAATGAGATTTTTAAGTAATCCCTTACAAATATCATATCATGTAACAAATAAATAATTAATATATACATTGTGTGAATCAAATAAAAATCCACATTAAATTAGTTGAAATAAACCATTAAATAATAAAAACAATTATACACATAATATTAAAATATCAAAGACAAGTAATAAGTAATATAAACCAATTAAATGAAATTGTGTTACAAAATCTTTAAAACTAGGTAGCATTTTATTATAATATATTTAGATGAAATAATTATAATTGAATGGGAAAATAACTTGAATTATTAATGATCTATGATATTAAATGTCAAAGGGGTATATATGTACAATATATAAGAAAAAATGTTTATAACATTACAATACTCCTCGATGAATGGAAATTGAGATGATGTCCCTTAAAAAATTATTATTATTTAATTGGGGATAAATAAATGAATTAAAATTTTATATCAAATATATATAAAACATAAAATAATAAATTTTCATTACTCATATATTCTTATCATGACATAATTATTTCTACTGATGTATAACAAAATGAATGGAAATTGAGATAAGAAAGGCCTTACCTCATGGTTACTTTTAATTACCATTCATAATAATATTATATTATTGTTTTAAACAAGCTATTAACATATAAAAGGGACATATAAATTTTAATAATATCCTATATTACCCATCTATAAAATCTAAACACACATTCATTATTAATTATTAATTACTTTCATTAGTTAGGGTGTCAATTTCATAGATTTATCGTTCAATAATTTTCATGATTGATCAATTTTTCATGAATAATATAGATTTTTATAATATATTAAAAAACTATCATGAAACAATTATCTAATTTATAAATCAATTTTACTTTTAATACAAATCATGGAATATTATTTTTTGAAATGATGTACATAAAGATCATAGAGATGGTATACCCTTTATATACATGAGTTCCATATAAATTTGAAGCAATCATTAAAGATATGATGGAATTAAAATTTAATCTATACATAAAGATAATAATATAATACAATTTCATTAAATTTAAATATACTTTTAATTTTTTTTATTTTTTTTGAAAAGTGAGTGTCACATATATCCATGATGGTGGTGTGCCACGTTAACAAGGTGGATGTTATAATAATTTAGTGAGTTAATATGTATTTAAAAAAATTATATATTATCACATTATAATGACAAATAGATCTACAATATCACTATTATGAAATGTGTATCACCTTTAATCAATGAATTTATCATTATTCAGCCTAATAACATTATGATATACTAATTTCAAAAATGATGTTTTTTTCAAATAAATTATTTATATAGGTAAAAATTAATTAGAAATTATGTTTCCATTGAACCAATAAACAATATTCTAGAAAAAGTATATAATTTAATGGAAATTATTTCCTTTTTATTTAAATATAACTAATTTTCTCTCAAATTAATTGATTACCATTGAATTGTTTCTTACATGAGTAAACTAAATACGTTTCATAATTTAGTATGTAATATTCTTACATTCCAATTTAATATCTAAGAGAACAATTTGAACTATAATAAATTTCATTTATACTTTGGTTTTGTATTTAGTAAATTATCAATAAAATTATATTTTTGCAAATATATTTTTTGGTTTGTTTATACTTGGTGTTGTTAGTCTCATATTCTATTGAGTATTATGTTCTTCTTTCCAATATTGTTGGGGTCACATTCTCCCCAATTTTATAAATGTCATCCTCAAAATTTAATATAGATCCTTGAAATCATGGTTTAGAATCATGAAAATACCTTTACTGATATCCCACATTATGAGAAGGGTTAATACGACATTTCTAAATAAGAGTGTAAAGATGTTAAAATTTCATAAAGAATTAAACATTTCTATGTATCTATGGGGGATAACATTATTTTGAAAATAAAACATAGTCAGTTAATAGAATACTAACACCCACATATTAATATAGAGTGATATTCATCATTGATCACAAGATATTAGGTGATTCAAGGAATTTAAGTACCCCAAAATTATATATTTCTTATGATTTAAAATGACATATGTCCAATATAATTTAAGGTATTAGGATAATAATTTTTCAATATATTTTTACATGTTTTTTTGAATTAAATTTTTTAGTATTAGAATATAAGAGAAAATTTGTACTATAAATCATTATATTTAATAAGAATAATTTCATCCATTGGTTTTTACATGATCAATTTTAAATTTATCATTGACTCCAACAAATGAATATACATAAATGAATTTTTTATGCCCAAAGCACCAAAATTCACACTTAATAGATCATAAGATCCATACTAGGATGATCATCAATTTCATTAACTTGTATTTATTAATATAATAATATTAATACTTGTTTTCCAATATGCATAAATAATAATATAGTGAAGTAATAAATTAACCTATAAATCACAATCGAAATGTCAACCTTAACCATTTCCTAATTCCTATCCTTAAAAAAATTAAAAAATATTAAGATCCGAAATATTAAAAATAAGTTCACCAATCTTCGAGAAAAACATATCATTAATCCCCCAAAGCAACATCATGTATCTTATAATCATCACAAGTCATACATGTTAATAACCTAATTATGTATTCTCTAAATACACGCTAATAACCTAAATTAAAATAAAAAATGGTGAATAGATTCATTATCAATTATTTTATAAATAAAAAACATATTATTGGATATGTTTGACATATCCAAAAATTCTGATAACTCAATCTGGGATAGAATATACAACATTGTAAAAAATTATTAATCCATTCCAATGTATTTTGTATTAACCAAATTAAAAAATCCATATCAATAATATCTTTATCCCAACATTGTATATCAACAGTTATCACTGTCTAAATCATTTATTTTCAATGAAAATAAATTTTTAAAGAATATTTATACACAGTAATTGGTATTTTTCAATAGACACTTTTGGATCATAAATGAAAAAGTATCATTGTACCATCCTTATATGTTTCATAATTCTTATAACAAGGATATCATCTATAAAATACTCAAAGGACATTATTATATACCAAAACAATTTATATTAACCATTCCACATCATCTATGGTAATAACATAATCATTAAAGTGATCTATTAGCAATATTTGTGCTATATTAATTCAATGTTGGGTGAAATAATATTTGTATTTCCAAATCAGTTTATAGAAAATAATTTAAAAATACTGGCCTTTTATTTCTTATAATATAGAACATGGGTGATTTTATAACACATTATATAGAAAACCGATATTTTCATTAAGCATGTAATTATGTGTTTCCTTTAATAACTATAATAATTAAAAAAAACCTTACTTACCTTCTTCCATTTGACTTAATTTTTCTATGTCATCCTCTTCTTATCAATCTTCCTATTGAATCCAAGATATTTATATAATTATTTCGTTGCCTTTTTAGAACTCGATACCATGTCCTATTCTTGTATGAATTATTATTACATTAGTTCCCTTCAAAATAATTTCTTAAGTCCCTAAAATATACAATTATTTTCATTCATTGGAAAAAATAATATTTTTTGTTATTCTTATTAGATGGATTTCACGGAGATGACAAACACTATATGAGAATAAATAATTATGAAAATCAACTTGTATAAAAAAATAATGAAATAATTTACCTAAATTGAAAATTTTATTCATAGATAATCTCATAATCATAAGAAAGGTTTCTTTTTGGACACCTTTAATTTAAAATATCTCATAATTAGTTGTATAAAAAATGTAAAACATAAAAATTGCATCCCCTAGGAGTGTCAAAAAAGGTACCCAGTATAGCCCATTTTCAAGCACTAGTTGATGATTTGGTGAAACCTAATGATTCATATTCATAATTACTTAAACTAGGTATATGTAAACCAGAAACACACCCACTTGTAATATCTAAACGTAGTTTTATTTCTAGGAATACTCACCTAATCTATTCCATATAACATCATTTTTTTCTATACTTATCCTCATATTCTATCATAGGGATTTATTCCTAAATATATTTTTCCCTCAATATTTTTTATAAGGATTCAACTAAAAATAATATGATACCAACTATAGAGATAAAAAACTGCAATAACTCATAGCCATTGTATTTTTTTATTAATTTAGAATATTTAATAATTATAAAATTAGAATGAAAAAAATATTATTATTAGTTTTAGAGAACTTTATAAATTTAAGATATCCATTTTAGTTTGGTAGCTGAAAGAAATCATAATACATAAAAAAATTACACTGTTTCCTAGAGAAATTATTCTAATAATTATTCATTATATCATAGAGAAATGAAACAAAATATGGGTGCACTAAAATGATCAATATGTGTTATTTATAAAACAATCTTTCATGATTATATATTAATAATCAATATGGAATAGTAAATAACTAAACACACAATCTCTTTAAATAAAATTACTACAATAGAAATATATTTTATAATTAATATATAAAGTTAAAAAAACTAAAAAAATATCCCATTTTATCAATTAACTAATAATGACATTCATATTGAGTTAATTTTACTCTAAAAAAATCATGTATAATAATAATTTAATTCATTATGAATTAAATTATTATTATTTCATGAAATGATCAATGGAATCATGAGAACACATATTTCAAAAAAACACAAGATGTATTAACACTACCTATGGAAAAATATTAAATTTGGGAAACGAATTTTTCTCAAGATACATATCAAATATTTAGGAGGCTATATAATTTCAGGCCCCATCTATCACTTCATTTTCAAATATTTCCTCATATTTTAAATAATATATTTAATTCATGAACAATGTTCTTTGTAATCAAATATCTAAATTTGGAAATGAATATATATTTATGAATATTTATCTAGATAATAAAATAATAATAAATACATAAAACCATATTTAAAAATGATATAATGTTTAATAATTTAACATTTCCATTATAAATAATATGTATATTTAAGCTTAATTTAATGTATACTAATCAAAAGAAAGTGAATAATTAAATGGAATGTTAATGAATAAAAAATTAAATAAATGAAGTGAATTTCAACAATATCATTGGTCAAAATAATGGTAAGACATCTAATAAATTATTAGGGAACATATTAATAGAAATTAAACCCAGATATGTTTATGAATAACAAAGGGTAATTTTTTTTAACAATTAAGTTTCCATAAAAATACTAATAAAAAAATTAATTAAAAAATTAACCTTTTCATTTGGAAAATATTCATTTAAAAATTAATGATCAAAAAAAATTTTGAAAACAATTTTCATTTAATATTACCTTTTAAACAGAAAACTGATTTCTCAAAATATATTAGTAATGAATATAATAAATTACATATATTCTAATTACATTAAACGAATAATTCATTTAAGTTTTTCAGTACAACACAAAGTAATCTTATTTTCATAATGAAATGAATATTCCACTAAAAATATTTAGAAACTCATATAGGTTAAATGTTTATTTATAAAATTATTTTTAAAAGGGTTAAAATAAATTTTGAATATTTTTTTATGAAACAGGGATTTTAATGAATAAGGATTTTCGACCGAAGAGATAAATGAAATCATTTTTTATTAAAACATTTTACCAATAATTTTAAGTACCAAAGAGGGAAAAATGATACAATAAATAGATAGAGTACATTAATAACCAACAAAAAAAATATTAGTGGGTTTGTTATATAATTTTCAAATAATTTATTTTAAGGAAAATTCTTGTATTAACAATCCTAATTAAAATGTAATTTTGAAACAAATGGTTTCCAAGATAATAATGTTGAAGTGAAATTAATTAATGAATCGATTTAGTGTATAAATAAAATGTCCACACCAAAAAAGTGTAATTAAAATAAAATGAAATTATAAATTATTTCACAAACACTCTTTTAATAGCAGTGATAATGAAGAAATATTATAATTCAATTAAATAAAATTGAGTTGTGAAATTATTTTATACTTGGAAAGTTTTAGTTAAAATGAAATTTTATAAAATAACTCAAATCTAAACATAACATCCATTATATATTAATTAATCATTATATTAATTGTAAAAGGTTACATATACACACAATATGAAATAAATTTGGAACATAAAAATAAAATGTTCCTCAATTAAAGGAAATTATGTTGTAGTCCCAAACAAAGAACAAATCATTGAAGTGGGGATTAATCAATGAATTTAATATGTGCATAAAATATATATTCATATGAAATAATTTGGAAACTCCACAAAAAAATAATATTTTTTAATTACACCCATATCCTTTTCATCACATAATCAATGAAGTAGGCGTTTAACCGAAAGAATTTAATTTGAATTATGTAATCCATTACCTCAATCGTCTATTGACTTAACACGAATGAAACTCCTATATATTGGTTTTATATTGGTTGATAACATATATAATAAAAATATTAATTTTAATAATATTATATATTATCCTCTTATTACATATTATCTTTAATTAGTTCACAATATTCCATTATTTTCGTTGATTTGGGTGTCAATTGCCATATTTTTTCATTCATTATTTGTCAAGAATGTTCCATATCTTTAATTATTATTAAAATTGATCATATCCAAAATAACAGTCATGAAATAATTATTATATTTATAAATGATTAAATATTTTTAAAAATATCAAATGTGGTTTTGAGAAATTATTTGCACTACAATCATGGAAAAAGTATGTTATTCGTATAAATGAGAAACATTTCCATTTAAATATAATCAATATTGAAATAATGTATGTAATATTTTATCATAAAATTTAAAAAAAAAATATTATTTATTAAATATAATTATACATATCATAACATTGGTGGTGCTTTTAAAGGATAGATCCACATAGCTTCTAGAAATAGGTAGTCCACATGTCCAAAAATGATTTTATCCACATTTAGTGAGTGTAATGGTATGAAAAAGGAAATATTTTTTTATTAAAAATGATAATATTTTAATTGATATCATTTTTATGTTATATATATCACCATTAACAATTAAAATTAATCTTATTTTCATATAAGAAAAGTGATAATAAGAAAAAACCACATCACATCGCGAGGAGGCAGTCCTCTATGGACACGGGCAACGCCCTCAAATCCCAAATACAATGGAACATTGAAAATGAATATATGATATGATATATAAAAATATATAATTATTTTATAAATATTATAAATATAATTATATCCATCATAAAAACCAACTGTGATAGACGGTATTGAAAAAAATGAATGCCATTAGTTCTTGAGGCGCTTGTCTTCCGCAAACCGAAATGATGAATTAATAAAAATAATTTTGCTTGTGGGGATGGTTTAGAAAAATAAATTAAATAAAAAATGTCTCATTATATTATATATATTGAGATTAATATCTCATCATATTTTAATAGTCTTTTATGTGGGTGTAGGACGATATAAAGAGAGATAAATTGAAAATTTACCTTTTCCCGGACAACCACATTAGGATTATGCACATCATATTCATTGAGTGTATTGAAGACCAAAAAACCTACTGGATGTGTTAATGAAATTTTTTATGTGATTTGTGTTGGTTTTGGATGAACCAATTCTTTTTTATGGTTTGAAGTTGAGTGGATCAGGGTGGCCTTTTATAATTGAGTTGAGTGTCCCACCTATAGTATTATAATTGAAAAAGTTGTACAAATGATTTTTAAAAAGTAAAAAGGATCCAAAATGGATAATTATAGATCCCTATACATGATAGGGTCAATATATATTTGTAAAATATATTATATATATGATTTTAGGTTAGTGTAACACTAATAATTTGGGTTTAACACCAAGTAACCCCATTTTCACATTAACTATGGTAATAAATTTTTTATATATTCACTTTTAATTACAGATACAATTATGATTAATATATTTAATATTATACATTATTATGATTCCAATTATATAAAACATTTTCAATATACTTCTGAAATGGTTGAGAAAGTATAATTTAAAATTAATCATATAGTTTGGACAAGAAATAATAATTTCAAAGAGAAAATGTTTACAATTTTTTAATAAAAAAATTCAATATGAAAATGATTCCATAAAACTAAATTATTTTTGTAGATATATTTTATTAAATTTCATATCAAAATCTATAATTTTTTTTTTATGTTTTTAAATAGTTTAAATTAAATGGAAATTTTCAATTAAAAATTAGTATTTTCATGATTGCTCAAGATATGAATCTCCATAGAAAAAATGACCAAACAATAATTTTGATTTGAAAATTAAATAAATTATATTTTATATTATAAATTGAATTATCAATAATTTTTAAGAAATAATTTTAAATTTGGTTAACAATGTGTGAGTAAACTATCTATTTGAAAATAATACAGTTTCCTCCTAATATTTATTTTTATCAATTAAATTAATGTTAATTTATTTATTAATAATAAATAACTAATGTTTTTTTAATTTTATAATACATTTATGTTTTATACTTTTTTCTTCTATTAATACCCTTCAATTTAAGAGCTATTTCACTACTATATATTATGAAAATTCTAATTTAGAATATAGGTTGCATGTTTCAAAATCTATCAATGTGATTAAGTTTAAAAAAATATTATTTTATTCATTATGATAAGTGTTTTAAATTTCATACTATATTAAATAAAATGTTCTTATTTAAAAATAATTGGGTGTTATATTATTTCATAAAAATTTTATTTGGTTTAATTTCATTAGTTTCTTAAACAAATATGGTACCTATAATATGATATTTTACTTTTTAACGTGTTAATTCATTTTTTTGTATCAATTTATTCAAAACAACAGTTGTGAAATTAATTACATGATGATTTATTTTTAATTATTTTTAATTTTGTTTTTATTAATTCATTAAATATAATTCTACTTCTATCTTCAATATAGATATTTACGTCAAGGGGTGGTCAAAATTCCAATGGATTAATTCAAGGGAATGTAAAGTGGCTGGGATAAATGCTACACCTCATTCTATAAATTTCTAATAGTATCATTTTTTTAATATATTTATTTTATTATTTGTTCAAGACATAACCACATTAAATTTTATTCTGTATATTTAATGTTATAATAAGAAAAATATTATTTTAGTTCCCATGAGAATGATCATATTGAAGTATAAGTAACTAAAATTAGGTTCTTTAGGTAATAAACTACTAAGCCATGAAAATTGATTGATTTCAACCAAAGAATACATATAAAATATATAATATTTGAAATCATAAAAAATATTCCAATATACACTCAAGAAACACTGTAATCTCAACTCATTAAAATTAATTAGATTCAACTATATAATTGATTGTTTTAGTAATAAAATAAAATTATACCCAAATCGGGAAACATTATTGAAAACCCACATAATAGAATGTATGTATCTATATGTTTTAACTTGGTTCAATGATGATTTTAGAACAAATTTGGCACTAAAAATGACCACTTCAACCCTAAACTTGGGTAAATTCTATTGAGACCATCATTAGGTATCATTTATGTTGATTAATCAAGGGATTTGTAGTTATAATTACAAAATGGATGATGTTTGACCTTCCGCAATATATCTTGAAAAAACATTGTTCTATAACTCTTTTCAAAATTTAATATTTTAACTCCACTCTACTTATTTATCCCCTATTAAATGTTTTTTTTATTTTGGGAATTGTCATTGTATATTTCATTTAGAAATAAAGAAAAAATCATTTTGGGGAAAAATCAAATATTTAGAATATTAAATTAAAAGAAAAAAGGAAAAAATATATTCATAAATGTAAAATAGAATTTATGTAACCTTCCATGGGGAAATTTTCATTGTTAAAATTAAAGCTAAATATAAAATATCTCTTTATAAATATTTTTTATTACATAAATTAAATTTCCAAGAGAATAGAATTTTTTGACAGTCTGGTTTTCTGATGTGATTTTTAAAAATTATAATTTTCTTTATATTTTAAAAGAATTATACTGCGTTTCCTTTGCATTATCAGGTATTTTAATATATTCTTGTGGTACCATAATAAATGAAATAGGACAATGGAATGTTTTATTTCTATCATGAATGTTCTTAAATTATAGTTTGAAAAAAATACTAAATAACATGTAGAGAAAGGGATTGATATAATGTATGGTATATGGATATTTGTCATCATGACTCCGTAGTTTTCCGTCCCACAGTAGTAAATAATCTCTAATTTGTTTTTGATTATCGTTTTATTTAACTCATTATTATTTCTATATATGATATATTTACAAGATTCCCTTGGATTTTCTGCATGACATTCATTGATGAAGCATCACTACAAGGACACACATGATAATTTTTCAATATCAATTATCATTGAAAAATATTAATCTTAAAAAATAAATAATTAATAAACAATATTAATATTGATAATAAGATTAAAATTCTATTCTACCTAAGAACATCCATCTATCACTATTGACTAATAATTAACACCCATATGATTAATGAAATGCAAATTTTAATTATTTATAGTTGAAATAGGATAAAATTTCAAAAAGAATATCACCAAAAGAATATTCAATGTATTTGGATATATATCATTGATACTAGACTGTTTTAAATGATCTATTTGTGTTATAAATGATTTATATGTGTGTAATGACTTTTTATATACCATTGATACTTGATTGTTTTAAATTATTTAATACAATTTAACATTGTTTTATAACTCATCATAAAATTTTATTTTAGAAATTATATACTCTTCCTCATTCTCTTATAAGAATAATTTTTTACATTAATGGAATTTTATTTCAATATTGGTGACTAAAATAATGTAAAAAATATATTTTTTAAAAAATAAAAAACATAATAATGAAATTTGTGTGAATGTAAAATAAAATTTCTACCACTATTCATAGATAATTGTACATCAATGAAATAAAAAAATCATCCCTTTATTTAGATTTTAAACAATCATTCTGTTCATGGGTATAAATTTTTTGAATTTGTTTTCTAATGAAAATTTTCACAGTTATCCATTTTTTCAAATTATATCCAAATAATTATAAGCATATCCTTTATGTTGTAGTCTATTTTTTGTGTTCAAGTCATCCATTAATTAATATTACATGGTTCGTGATAATTAAAATTTTATTTTTAGTATTAAAAACATATAAATTTTAAATAATAAAATTTCTATTAAATAAAACTATTTACTTAATTCATGGCTTCACACTCATGGGGATCATGACTCCAAAGTATAGTAGACCTTATTTTTAATTGATATATCTATTTTTGGTTACATTTCCTATTGATTTACAGAACTTAAGATGAATCCTGAGTATTTCAGATTTAATTTTGTCTCAAATACAATTTTTTATAGGGGGAATCAATGAAGTCCCATTATAAGGGTTAGCTTGATTTAGTGAAATTTAATTTTCCATGAAAAAATATGAAATAAATAAACATACTAAAAATTATGAAATTATAATTTTGAATTATCTTCTCAGAATAAAAATGTGATTCTAACCAATCACATACTTCAACCTAAAAAAATGAACCAGGTTGTGCTTTTGATACAAAACATTTCATTATAGAAAACAGCAACTTGATAAGAAGTTATGATTAATCTAAACCAATTAATGGGTCAATGAATTGAATCTATATTTAAATTTTGGATTTTAATAAATGATATTAATTCTATTAATAGTTTTTTCTACAAATTTATATTGGAGGTAAAATAATGTTACATTATGGTTGGAAAAGGGATTTTTTAAATCATAATTTTGAAATACATTTTTATAGGGTCAAAAAAAATTCAGGGTGTGTGTTATTATCAATATAAAGATGATAATAAAAATATTTTATATTTTTATTTTAATTTGATTCTTTGTTAGTAAACATATATATTAATAACATTTAAAATTTGGAATTGGTTTAATAATATATATTGGTTTCTATTTTAAATGAATACATACTCTATAAGTATATTATTATATTGTAAAGGAATCCATGGTTAGTGTAATGATTTGATATGGTAGTTCCAATTTTCCCATTATATGTGGATCATTTTATACTCTTGGTTAATGTGTGGATTTTAATTGGAAGAATATTTTCATAATCCATAAATAAATAAATGGATGAAGTGAACAGGATAACAGCCAACAAAAATGACCATATCATAAATTATAATTTCCAAATAAATATTATAATTCAATAGTTGATATAATATATATTTTGTATCATTTTACTCAATGGTTTCCAGATATATTTCAGATTTTTTGATGGTGATCCATGATAAAATATTTTTGATGAAATTCGTGGAATGATTTGGTGGGAAATAATAATATTCCTCAATTTTGATCATAAATCCGAGAATTTGTGGGGAATTGGGTTGACATTTTTATTTAGTTTTTAATAAATTATTTTATATTATTATTCATTATATTATCCTCTCATATCTAACAGTATTTAAAATTTATTCAATTCATTATGTTGGAGGGATGTGAGCTAGCTTCTTCATCCAGTCAAGGGTAGAAATGTACACATTTATCAATCATTATAGTAACCAATTAATTTATTAATAAATTATAAATGATAGGAATTATAGGGGTAGGATGTGTCATGGATGTAAAAATTCATATTTATGGTGTTAGTATTTTTAGATTTGGGAAGAATTGTTGTGTATATTAATTCTAATATAATGATTTCATATTGTCGGTGGAATATTATTGATTTTTCCTTTAATTTTTACAATCAACTTAGTTTCATAATAAAAAAACATTATTCCTCTCATTTTATATTATTTTGGATGACAGGTTGAATGTTTTGTCCTAATGGGTGAATTTATTCACACAAATTGCTGTGAAACACATTTCAAAAGGGTATCATGTTTATTATCTTGTTGTTTTATGTTATAAAATTCCACACTTATTTGTCTAAATTTATATTCTGTTGATATATTGTGGAAAATTGAGTTATTAATTTGTTATTATTTGATCCATGTGTGTGGAAATGGTATATTTTCTATGTTTTTTATCATTATATATGTCTTTAATCTATTTTAGATGATATTTTTGTCATATTATATAATTTTTCCATATAATAATTTTACATTAATCGTTAAATATCAATTTACAATAAACCATTTTACATGGATTTTTCATTAAAAAGTTCCTCCAAACATTAATGAGATCACTATTTGGTTTTTTACCTGATAAAATATTATTTTATAAGGGTGGATTGATTTCTTGTAATGAATCCATTTTATGTCATGGAAATTGAAGTAATTTTTTTTTCAATATCCCCTTGAAGTAAAATTCAATAAACTCATTAAAATTAATTTAATAAATGTAATTTATTTAATACTTTAGTAATATACTCAAATAAAACAAATGGATGTATTTTTTATCTCCAAAACTACTTTATAATAGTCTCTGTTGATATAGGATTCGTATATGGGCTATGAGGATGCATCAAAAAAAGTTACCGCAAATTTTATTCACTCAACCCTAAACATTAGTACATTTGTAAAATAATGAATTTTGGCACCAATTATAGGGATTTTAATAATTACCTTCTTATCGATTGATTAATTAGTTGATGCAGGACCTTTATCGATATACCACCAGATGAACTTGTTGCATAACTCACTATAGATTGTATTTAGGGTCTAAGAGAAAAATGTTTATATAATTATTATAATATTATTTGATAATTTTAATTATAATAAAAGGTATTTTTATATATTATTAATTGTTATTGATAGATCTAATGTAATAAGGAATAAGTTTACACCTCTCATTGAAAGGTCATTGTAGTTACCAGATATGAATAGAACCTTGAAGTGCTAAGAAAAAATTTCATAAATAGTGGTCTTGGATTAGATAACGTAGAATGATGGGATCCATAATAAATATACTATCATTCATGTGAACTGTTATACGAAATTAGCTTCATTTAATGATGTTCACACATGACTATCTATAATATGGGAGATTATGATAACATACCATATGGTAAAAAATATTTTTGTTTTTGTGTTATCATATCTTACTATCCATGAGTGTTTTTAATGGTTGATATGGATCAATAAATTTTTAATGAATTTCATGAATCAAATTCATAGATGTATTTTTATATAATTAAGGATAAAAAATCATGGAATAGTTGGATATATTGGTTTTACAACAATTGACATGTCATTAATTGATCAGTGAATAAAGGATTTGTCCCTTACATCTTTATGGAATATGATATCTATACCCATTTATGGGAAGATTACCATCACCCTAAATTATATGTACATATTGTAATAATTATCCCACTAAATTAAATTTATTAGGGAAAAATAAATTATATCATGCATAAGTAGAGAAGAATTCTAATTCCCCCATGAGAAACAGTAGAAGCCAAATCACAAAATATGGTATACAACTCCAAACAGCCTCACCAAAGGAACATTAAAAAAAGTCAAGTAAAGTAATATTGTAAGAACATTGATGATAGGTAACCCCGCACCACATTCCCACTAATTATCCACTCTCACACCCTAAAATAAAATGTACTAGTGCTGCCATCTATTATAAAAGAACTATGTCACAGACCACCCTTACACAATAGTGCCACATACCACATAACATCCTATCCAGAGACAAGTGGGCCACAACGAAACAATATTTCAAATCCACATGGAATCCACAACACAACTCCCCCTCAAGACACCTAGGAAGCACAACTCACTGAAACACACTAGGGCCTAAAAAAACCACAACCATATCAATGGGTCTTGGGAAATCACCACCTTGAAGTGGGATAAGGGATTTGTTAGTGCCCATACATCCATCCTCCCAACGGGATGGTTGGGAAAGACATCATTCCCTGTGAAATGGTGTTCTTAGAATATAATGGTCACCTAGGGTGGGGTATACATATAAATTCAAAATAAATAAATGAATATATATATATATATACCAATCATTCTACACAAACAATTTTTTTTTAAAATTAACCAACCAACACACACATAACCTCCATTACTACTACCATTATTATATAACTCCACAATAATCCACAAACATAATTCATAACCCCGTGATAATTCATTTAACCAATTATCATTCATAGATAACAATAATTTATTTATTCAAAGAATAGAACAGAAATTAAAAATAACAACACATGTTATAAGGATGAAGCTTCCATACCTTACACATTCAAATACAAATAGAGAAAGAAGAAATATGGAAAAAGAATCCACACTAAGACTCATTCCTAATATATTGATATCAAGAATCACTGGATAAAAAATAAAAAAAGGTTACCCCATCCTTCATCAAAATAATCCATCCCAAACCTTCCTCCAACCAAAAAAACCCAAACATATAGCCAAACCCAATAAAATTATACACCACAACCATCCTTAGCAACCCCAAAACACAAAAAAACCACATCCATAAATAACAATTCTCAATGAGGTTGTTGTCCCACTTCACATAAACAGCACTTCCAACAACCATAAAACAACCCATTTGCAGTGTAACAACACAACAAGTTCATCTATTCCAAAAAATACAAAACTACCAACATGAGATTCCATTACCCCACTTATACCTCCTCACACACACTCACACTCCCAATCAAAAAACCACACAACCAGAACAATACACAATAATGAAAAAACCATACACAACACACAACCACATAAAAAAGAAAAGTGTATTTGGATTTATCATCCCTCATTCATTAATTCCACATTAATAATTTTGGATGATGAAAAAAAAGTCCAGACCTGAGGGATTCATTAATATTACTAGGTATATATTTTTGAAAAATATCATAACTCTAGCAATTCAACAGGGGATCCATAACAACTATAGAGAATCTTTTATTGGAAAGGAAATACCACCAATGAACATGATTTTCTGAAGGAATAAAATTTATTATATGTATCAATGGTAATAGAAAAAATGACGATAATCATCATATTTCCCATAACATATTTATTAATATGGTTTGAAAAACTTATATTAACATGGTTGATTATCTTAATAATAGGTTAGCTTTTCTTCGTAACATACACAATTAAATGTTGGGATTTTAACATAATCACAAATTGAGTTTATCATATACTCCTCGCATGACACACAAATTATTAAAGTAAAAGGGGTTTATACATTGATGAAAAAACAACCAAAAACTCCACCATCAACAATAAAACATGGGGTGTGTTAGAAGGAAGAAAGGGTCTAAGGAAAACTGGATTCAATGTCCAAAACAGGACACATTAGAGTAAAGGGATGAAAGGATCCAGGTGCATGAAGCGAAAAATGACGCTCATAGTGAAGAGGATACCTCACCTATGGAGTTTCCAATTATTATATTAATGGAAGGAATCAGTTGCAAGGGAAATTAATGTTTGATCATGGACAATACCATGTGTCTTGGCCATTTCAAATTAGTGGGTGCTTTAGGATATTAATGATATAATTAATATCCCAGGAAACCTCTGTAGAAATATTAAATCATGTTTTTATACTTGATTTAATTAAAATTACACTTAAGAGTTGGAATACATAAAAAACTGGGAAATGTTTGAAATCACTCACCATTGGGTGTGTCGGCAACGTGAGTCACTGACACCACTCATTGATGCAACTCACTGGCCACAATCAATGACACCACTGACTGCCACCCCAGACTAATGCCACCTATTGATTCCATTCACTGACAATTATCCACCAAAATGACCCACCAACATAACTAGTAGATAATTATTCACCAACTACCCACTGACATGACATACCGACATCTACTCACTGACAAGACCAACCAACAATGATTCTCTGATCAGACCTAACGATAGCGAGTCATCAACACAACCTACCGATGTGTCCTACCGATAATGATTCACCAATGTGACCCACTGATATCGAGTCAGTGAAGTGACCTACTAACGTGGACAATATATGCCACCTACTAATACCACAAATCATTAGAATAAATTGATTTCTGGAAACCTCTTGAAATGGGTCACTCTGACTCACACCATCACCTCAAACACCAGATTTGTACAATGGACTAGACATGAGTGGTCCAGGACATTTCATAAGATACATCTCAAATTATTCTATCACTTGAAAACATAATACTAAACCCAGAAGAAATAGGGGTCCAAATAATAACCCAGTAATATACATCTAAAGGATCTTTCCACACATGAATCTCTACTATTTTTTGGACACCTCAGAGTTCAACAAAACAAACATCCCTATGTTGTTCAAAGGCTAGAGTAAAAATTAATTATATAAGAACACCTCCTTCAAAATATACTTCCACTAACTATGATGCAACCACCACATAGGAAAAGGATCCATACTATCTAGACACATTAACTAGGGAATTCAAGAAACCATGTTGGTATAATATCTTCTCTGGGATGTATTGACTCACCAGCATGGGTAATATTATATCCTCATTAATGTGTCTCGATTGAAAATTTGTGTCCTCTCCTCTACATGTGTCAGGACATTATAATACATTATAGAATATGGAATAAACACAAATCAAAGCAATCACAATTGAAGCATCTCATCATAATAAAAGGAAAATAAGGAAAAACTGAAAAAACCAATCTTCGGTTATTAGGTACACATATGGGATTTATAATCCCATGTACTTCCCAACTGTCCACCTTCTCTCCAAAAAAACGTGCCCCAATGTATTTTTCCATCCCTATATAAAATTCTATTGAGGTTATTGGATCTTCAATGAATTCTCCACGAACATCGCATTTCCTTCAACATCCTTTCCTCCCCTATCAATGACATGGGATTCATCATGAATATACTAGAAAATCTGAGATAAATGAAATATTTTGTGGATCCTCTCTACCTAGGATGAAATTTATAACTGGTATGCCTCCTTGAAAACTCTCCCCAAGACCTCAAAAATTATAATGAACCTCATAGAATGGTTTCTCCCTCTTCCAATCCTCTGATTCCGATGTTGAGGTGAAACCACTGTCAAACATGGTCCCCAACATCAAACTCCCTGGGCCTCTACCTTTAATCAGCGTACAACTTCTATTTTTATAACACTGCTTTCATCCTCTCACAGACTACATGAACATTCATCGTCATTCTCTACACCATTTATGATCCAAGACAACTACGTCCCCTACTTCTATCCTACACAAAGATGGACGAAATGGTTTCCCATACAGGTATTCTAGTGGGGAATTACAAGTGGAAGAGTGATATCTATTATTGTAAGAATCCTCTAACAGGGGAAGGTTTTGTAAAACTGATCTATAAATGTCTTAGATGAATGAATGCAAGAACTCATCTAATGTATGGATGGTTCTCTCTATCAACCCATATTTTTTGCGTAGAAAGAAGTTATGAGAAAAACTATATGAAAAAAGCATGACACAATACCCTACTGACTCGTGAGGTAATACTTGTATCATAATATGAAATGATAGATCTCAGAACTCCAGGAAACCACACCACCTAATTTACATAATATAAATCCAATGCATCCACTGTGGTCGACACCTTGATCACTATAAAGTGAGATGATTTTTCCGTTTAATAAAACAATACCAATATTAATTCATAACCTTCCAAATCCCTAGGAAATCATGTGAAAAAATTGATCAAGATGTCATCCCACTAAAACTCAGGGGAATCTAAGGGATGGAACAATTTACTTGGAACATAGTGCTCAGTCTTTACCCACAAGAACACTACACACATCACCATAAACTCTTCCACTATGTGCGTCATTATGGGTGAACAAAAATACATCCTAAATCCATGATACATCATATAAACACCTTGGTGTGCTAATAATGTTGATCTGTGAAACTGATGGAGAACTGCCTCGTTCATTTCTAAGAGATCAAACCAAAACCCATGAAACAACAATTGATTATGAGCATCCTCGGACCATCCTTATAGATCATAACTATGGTCAAAAAAATAGATAATCACCTCTACCACTTAGTCTCCCATCTAAGAATCCTCCTCATACAATGTCATAGTATATTGAACCATCATCTAAAATAGGCATCTGAAATTGTCATTTCATCCAACATCTAAGTGAATGGTTAAAAACCCCTCTATCACCATCCAAGAATCAGTATATTCCATTACAAACACCTTTTATGACATCCATCTAAAATCATCATCCACAACATTCCCCTTCAATATGGTATAAGATATATCAAAATCTTAATATTTATGAAAAACCATCCACCTTCACCGTTGCACGTTTAGATCATGCTGATAAAAACAATACCTCAAACTCTTGTGATCTGTGAAGACCATAAAGCGCTTATCAATGAGTAAATATCACCACAACATTAGTGTGAACCTAACCACTAGAATATCTAGATCATGGGATCCATAGTTATGTTAATTGGGACATAACTACCTAAACCTGTAAAAGATCTCTCCCCATTATTGCATCAGCACACATCCTAATCTGAGATTGTAAGCATTAGAAGACACATCTAACTTCACCCCTTACTTTTGTAATTAGAGCACTTGAGCACTGAATAACATCCTTTTATGGTATCTTAATCCTACTACACACTACCCAATACACACAAAGGCCTATCCATATTGGGTAAAGAGGTCAACAAAGCTACATCTCATGAGAAATTGGGTTCAAATCTATGGTAATATCCTACCAGACTAAGAAAATCATGATCCTCTTCGAAATTAATGGTTGTTTCCCAGGAAACAACAATTAATCCATTCAATGAGTCCACTGCTACACCCACATACAACACCACATGTCAAAGGAAATGCAGCTCTTGTGTCCATAACATATACATGGATAGCTGTATGTAGCTCTAAAGTTGTAAAAGGACATCTAGGATAGTTCTTAGATGCTCAGTATGCTCCTCCTATATATTTGAATAGATCAATATATCATCAATAAATACGATGATGAACGGGTCTAGGATCTCATCAAATTCATTATTCTTAGTCCATATGAACATAACTAGTGGATTCTAACACCAAACTACATAACCACAAACTAGATTTTTCGTTATCTTTACCTTAAGCAAGTCATCGGGATATATCCCTCTTTCAACATCAACTAGTTATACCCAAACAACATATTGATCTAACAAAACCAACATATGCCCCTCATCTGGACGAAAAGATCATCTATCCTCAAGAGAGGTTAATGATTCTTTACCATTACCCAATTCATCCTCCGGTAGCCTTTACTTATCCTCAGACCACCATCCACATTTTTCACAAATAAGATCGCGGTACCCTATGAGGATATACTGGGTTGGATAAAGCCCTTATTCATTATGTCATTAATCTAAATAAACATCTCCTATAACTCGAAAATTTACAGATGATAAGGATCCATAGATATTGGGTAAGAACATGGAAAGAAGTTTATTTCAAACTCAGCATCACGTTAAGTGGGTAGTGTTACAACCTCTCCAGGGAAGACATCCATGAAATACCCATAACCACTGGGAAACTTTTCAATTTCAGCATCCACTGACTCCACTAATAGATCATCCAACAAAAAATAAGAGGCTCTACAAGCCGACTGCCCATATGACGACTCCTTAAACTGAAAAATACCACACACTATCTATCCACATCTGAAAAAAAATTTATCTTGGACTTGTCGATAAAGGAATCCATAGATAATCATCAATTAATTCCAATTATAACATCAAATATATTATTATATAATGTAAAGAGGTCCCCACTAGAATGATGTGACCCCATCATCAGTCCACATCATTGAAAATCATCAAATATGTTGGTTTGACCTCTGACTGGCATACTAAACACCCGAGGAATGAAAATCCTCTCTATGTCTAGTCGTATATCCTGGGCTAGTGTGGGTGGAATGGAGTTATAAAATCCCTATTCAAATAGACCACATGCAATACTACTGAAAAAATGATCATACCTCAACGATATCCAACCCTGATAGAACTGATGCCTCTATGATATGTAACTAACCAAGACTAGTTCCTATACCCATTCATTGAAGAAAGACCCAATGACAACATGCAAATTGAGGACCCTTAGAAACACCCAGAGGCTAGCTTCTTGTAACTCTATATCCCTTTGTGGAGTAGGAGCCTGCAATCCTTGATGCTAAAATGTCCTAGATGACAACTGCATTTGAGGCGGGCATTGATCCTTCCCATCTCCACTATACAATGCTCAAAATGGGCACTGACTTTGAAAGTTCCCATGTCCTCCAATAGATAAAAAACTAATTCTGAAGCATATTGGAATATAATTAGGACCAGAAAGTTTAAAATAAAACTTCTATGGTACACACCCATCTTGATGAAACATCGAAGGCCCTAGAGCTTGATACATACACCATGATTCTTTTCCCTTCATAGAACCCTCATGTATGCCCTCCCATCATAGAACCTCTCTTGAGTTAATCCTCTAATCAAAATCCAATTTAATATGGACCTCTATGAATTTTGGAATGGTGAAGGTAGTAACTACATACAAGAGAAAAGGATGAAGTGAAATTTCTAAGAATCATGTCTAAGGATCCACATCTGGACAGATATATGATCTAGGAGAAATATATCCTTGAACATGATCCCCAAATCACATACTAAAATACTCCACTAATGAAGGGAGATTATCTCATGTATCTTCTCACGCTTCATGTTTAAAAAAGGATTTTTGACCTCAACGCCTTATCCAAATCAACCCAAAGAAGATCAGCCTTCATTATCTCCCCCAATTATTTCATTCACCACTAACATGAAACTCCCCTTATCTGACAAACTGCCTATGGAACCCAGTTCTCCGTCAGATCCTTGATCAGGCTGAAGGTGATCTCAAGTTCCTCGTGCTAGATCTCCATCCCCATGGCCGATAAACTACCTTTTACATTCCCAAGGTCTACTGCTGGAATGTATGTAACATTTGTGGACACTTTTTGGCATCCTCCTATGGATCAACCCTCCTATAATTACCTAGATCAACCTACAAATCCTCCATAGCCTGAGCCACTCATGGTTGATGACTGAATGATATATCTAAACGTTATAGAATTAACATTGAAGCCCATGTACTATGGATTTTTATTTAGGATTTATTTTAACTCATTATCCTCGTATCATTTAACATATAAATTCCCAAAAAACCAAATTACACTAGAAAGAGAAGTCCTTGTGATACATGTACCTTTCCAATAGTCACAACTGTAAAAACCGTATAGCCTTACTTAGTAATTCCGTAGGCTCAAGGTCCTTTCATTGATTCATGGAGGGTCCTGAAAATACCTTATCCATGCTAGTATTCCCTAGCCTATGTAAAACACCGGGGTGAACTAACACTATTTTCTGGCCAAACTATGAAATCCTCACTATTCTTGAATACAAAATCCATCATATATAAAAAAATGTCACCTAAATAACAATTATATTATTACCCCCTCTTAAAAAATATTCCATTCCTGAGAGGACATTGAAAGAAAAGAAATATTGACTCCCCCCACCGATTCTTTCTATCAGTAGGCCCTGGTGTGGAAACCAGCACAAATGGTATACATATATCAAAAAATGGGAGGCATTTCTCAATTTATAGTATCCCTAATCGATAGAGAAAATTTATAAATCTCAATAAAACACCAAAAATTAAATATATATATATATATGTATATATATATATAAGAACCTGAAATAAATCCTACAAGCATGTTTAAAGTAAAAAATTCTAGAAAAATAAATAAAAGATCCAAAATAAAAATCAAAAGAACAGAGATAAGCAGGGATAGAACAAATATCCTAGCATCTGAGATAGTAATACATTGCATGGTACCCATAGTCCCCCTAGAAACAAGTAAACAGATTTATAAACATAGTATTATAATTCATGTATACTTTGTAGTTAAAACCAATGTCACTCATACACATGTAAAGAAGAATACTATTGCCCCTATTAGAAATAAAAGAAACCAAAGAACCTAACAAGTTATACTCACCACCCAAACCTCTCCAAATGAATTCTCTACAATAAATGAAAGTAAAATATAGTTATATAGTAATAACATCGAAGATAGTGTACTAAGAACCACATTACCACTGATTAACTACTCTCACACCCTAATTGAAAACGTCTTGGTGCTCAAATAACTTCTTAAAAACCATTTCCCAACCCGATCACACACACCTTGCCCATAGACTACATCACATCCCGCCCAAATACACAAGAGAAAAAAACCACACCACATCCTGAAGACACCCGGGAACCACAACACATCTCACCCTGAAGACACTTGGGAAGCACAACTCACCAGCAGACACCTCGACCACACAAACAAGAACATGGTAGAAGCGTATTTGCATATCACCAACTAGAAATGGGTGTATGAAATATTGGGTGGCCATACATCCATCCTCCCACGAGGAACATTGGTAATGAAACCCTCCACCATGGAATGGGGGTGTTTGAAATATAATTCTCAACTAAGATGGGGTGTTTATAGAAATGACAATGAACTAAAGAATATATATGTGTGTGTGTGTACCAAAAAATCAAACCAACCTATGGGTTTACACAAACCACTGACTGGCCCACCCAAAATTTCCTTTTCTTCTAACATTAATATATAACCACATATCCATCCACAGTCATAATTCATAACCCATATCCAATTGATATAACCAATTATCATTCATATTTAACAACCATATATTTATTTTGTATCTACCAAGGCCATCACCAATCACTAGACAGGTTATAAGGTTGAAGCATACATTCCGACAATTTCCAAATCCAAACTAATAATGAAGGGAAAGGATACAAGAATCCAATCTATCACACATTCCTATGATATAGATCTCTAGAAACTACGGGATAAGTTCCCACACAGGGTAAAACGATAATTATTCAAAATAATCCATACAATACATTCCTCCAACCATAAAAAACCACAAGCATACAACTATAACTAGAAACACTCCACATGATATCCGTCCTCGGTAACCCCACATCACAAATAAACCATGCCCAACAAAAAAACCCAACAAAGTTGCATTCCCATTGCACAAACACACCATTTCCAATAACCATTACACAAACCATATCTAGTTCCACATCACATGATTTTAATCCATTACCAAACAACCAAATTCTCAACTTGACATTCCATTACACCACATGTACCCCCCCCCTAATACATTCCACAAAACCACACAACAAACACAAGACACAACCCAGAACATAACCATAGGTAACACAAAACCACACAAAACATTCAAGGTGTATTTTGACTTATCAATACTTATTCATTAAATCTAATTAAGTAATTCACATTGATCATATTAAAATTTTACTATTTGGAAATCTATTTATTTAAATGGATTTACATGGTTAACCAACTTCATAAATCGAAAATTTCAATAGAGTATATATAACAAGTGTAATGAATCAATTGTTAATAGAAAACGTCACTGAAGCCCATGATTTTCAAAAGGCTTACAATTCATACCAGGATCAAATAGAACTAATAAAAAAATGATCATCATCATCTTATTCCTCTCACTTCATTTAATACAAATGTAATAATACCGGTTAACATAATAGGTCCGATTATATGTATAGCTTGTCATATTATTATTGTAAAAACCTTAATTTAAATTTTGGATTTAATTGTAATCACCAAGGGACATTGGATTACCCATCCCCTTGATAAACAAATAATATAACACTATGGGATCCCTATCTCAAAGAACATATGATAAAAAATCCTCCTTGTGAAAAAATATGGGGTGCGCGAGCAGCATGGAATACTCTTACGAAAACATGATTTGAAGGTGATAACAAAAAACACGACACCTTGGGGAATAAAGGAAATGGGCACAACAATAGAAAACTAAATCCCATAGGGAAGAGAATACGATGACTTTAGAAAGTCCATATCATACATTAATGAAAGGAAACAGTTTGAGGGCCATTAAAGTTGGATCGTGGCCAAGACCATGCAACTAGGTAATTAAAATGTTTTTGGGGGTATTAAGATATTAATTATATAATTAATATCCTTTGAAACTAATTAACAAATTTTCAATATTGTTTTTAATATAATTTTACATCAAATTAAATGTAAGAGTGGAGGAAATAAAAAAACTAGGAGAATCTAGAAATGAATCACCATTGGGTGTGTCACTCATGCGAGTCCCCGACATGACTCACCAAGTCCACTCATAGATGCCACATGCCGGTGGCACTCAATCACACCACCTACCGATTCCACTCACTGAATTCACTCTCCGACAATAATCTCCATACAATGCCCACTACTGAATCCTTATGAAAAAAACTCACTGAAACGACACACTAATGCAACCTACTGATAATGTGTCACCAAAATTTCACACCGATAGTGAGTCATCGATTCAACATACCAATGATGAGTCACCAACTTGTCCTACTGACAGCATGTAATGTACGCGACCCATCAGAAGTGATTCACCAAAATGACATACCCACAGGACCTATCGATGCCACCTCTATTGAGAAAAACTATTTTTTTGGAAAACATATAATGTGAATCACTATGACTCCCCAAAACACCTCAAACTCTGAATTTTCATTATGGAATCGACCAGATAGGTTAATACCATTAAAATGAATCAGGGTTTGCATGGAAACCATGTTTAGAATGCCTCTTGGACTCTCCTAGATCAACGTATGTTGGTGTATCCTTCAGTGTGATATGAGGACCCTCACCCATGATTGTCATGACTTGTCAATTGTGGATAGACTATGTGGTGCATATTCTCGAATGAGGCTGAGGGAAGATGAAAATCACTTCCAATGATTATATCATCATGTTCATAGGGATCATGTGGTTCATATATCATGCATATCATTTTTTATACAAGAATAATACCTTTTCATAGGTCCCGCATTGACCATTATTATTTTTTGAATTGTGATTTATTATTAAAAGTGTACTTTAATCTCCAATGATGTGAGTAATATGGTCTTATTCAAATCCCCTACTAGCACCACAATGTATCTTTTCTCTACACAATTGTTCCACAACACATGATGGTCGCATTTCTTCTCCCATGAAATCGATGTTTTCATGCTTTCCAAAAAAAGCTTATACATGCCCTTGCCCTCTACCACCTACAAGCTGACCTGAGCTAGTACACTTCTATGTTGTTGACTCTTGTACCATTTTTTCCTTTGATCATGATATCCTAGGAATCCTTGTGGGTAGAGTATATTTTTAAACCATTCCTTCTAAAAATACATATCAGAACTCATTGTGTTGAATTTATTTCAAATACACCCCCAATATATAAAATTAAAAAACATTATTAGTATAAATATTCATTATGAAGATCTTATGAAAAAATAAATATTATTTTTCATTTTCTATATCAATTACTATATACTTGGAATCATAATATTGAATGTTATATTACTATATTTTTGTGTGTACTTCAAAAAAACCTCTTCATGAAAATTAAAGTAATATTAGAAATATTTTTCCTCCTCATCATGGAAGAAAACAAGTTGAATTTTTATATTCAATTCATCATCATATATTTATTTATATCATAGATATAACATGAGTTATATAATGATTCACCATTTTAATATAACTTAGAATCATAAGATAAATTCAATAGTCATCATATGATTCAATAATTTAAATTGATCATGCATTAAATCCAACGACATTAAATGAACCCCGAAAAATTATTCCTACATCGTCACATCATATTATCTCAGATATTTAATCATTTAAAAAATTGATTCATTGGAAAAAAAGTACGGGTTGTTGAATTATTTTTTGGTTATATGGTGGACTATTGCCTCATTAACCGATGTAATTAGGTTTTCCATTACCACATATCGTGGTATCTTATAATGATGGATAAGAAGTATATATATATGATATACATTAAATGATTATACATCTAGACACAAAATATATTCTATTAATTTTTTAATTTCCTTTCTATATATGATATGTTAATGTGGCTCATTTGTACGGTGTGCTGCCACCAAACGAAGTGAAGCGATTCATTTTCACTAACGCTTTACATGGAAGAAAATATATATATAATTAATAATATATATATTCCATAAAAGAAAAATTTATTTTATTAATGAAATATTTACCATTTTTAAAATACAATATATCGATATATTTGTTTCATATTATCTTGTAGATTGATTATATTACAATTCATGCATGAGTGCACTATTACCATCACAAAGAGACATGACCCTCTAATTTGATCTCCACCAATGACAAATTATATATAAATATATAATATGTTATTAATCGTATTTTTTAATTTAATGATTATAAAATATTATATACCTACTATCTGTATGGATCATTGATAAATGAAATCATTACCCATGCATATGTACAATCTACTATCTTCATGATAATAAGGTACTTCGTTTCTAAAAACCATCATTCATGATAATTATTAAAATTATAATTTATTTGTAAATATTATAATTTTTTCATTATTATTATTATATAGATGATGTATCCATGTTCAATGTATGGGAGATAAAAATAAAAAAGCTATATATATATGAAAATCAAAGTGGTTATTACACAAATCATGACATTAACTTGTAAATGTAAATAAATAGTTAACAAAAGGACTTAAGTAAATCATAAATGATATGATATATATGATTTTGGTTCAATAATAAATTTATAATTACATTTATTTATTATAAAGATTGTTGTAATGAGTCTGAATGATGTAGAGACTCATTGTAGGGGATTTCAACTCTAACTTTTTACATCCATGAGGCACATTACGTATTCAAAACCGATTTCATTTTGTAGTTTATATAATAAAAAATAATGTGTAATATTATTACTAAAAAAAATTTATTGGGATTTACTTATCATTTTTATCTCTTGATAATAGGTTTTATGGTTCAAAAGATACTATAATGGTATGTGATTTGTTTATCAATTTTCTTACAATGAGACACACTGTAATGTTAAGAACCTATATTATTTTTTTGTGTTGTAAATACATATACATTACCATGTAATATCACGAATTTTTGTTACATAGTTGATGTTTTATGTTTCGTTTTATGATACTAATCATGGGGATTATATTTTAATGTTATTAATGTTGTGATGATTTTATTTTTGAATATCATTGTTTATTTTTTTGGATAACGATTATGTTTAAAATGATCAAATATTATGATACACATCATATTAAACCAATTAATTTTATTATCCTCTTTTTATTTCAGGAAAATAATGTTTCTCCATTCATTTACCTATATTTCTGTACTCATGATTTCAAAAAAATAATATATAATAAAGGAAATATTATTTTTATATGTAGAAATGTTTTATTCCAAAACTTTTTTTTCTAAAAAATGTTTCAATTTTTTTCAACTCACATATTAAAGGCTTTATTATCTACATTTTATTTTCTATGAAATATTTTTAATGTTATCTTCATAACTTTTTCCATATAATTTCTGATTCTGTTTTACCGAAATTGCTAATAAAATCATTATTTTAACATGTACGCCATGTACAAAAGTTTCTTCCATCATTAACTCATAATGTCTTAAAGCTAATATTATATGTTTTCATGATTAATTTTATAAAAATACATTATTTTTTATGATTTAAAAGGCGTATTCATAGAAGAAATGATATTTTCATTATGAAATTTTTTAAATTATTTTTGAAATGTCCCATTTTATGTTCATCATGTTTATTTATAATAGAAATGATTTTAAAAAATTATTTTTATTTTAAAAAGAGATATATAATTAAATTTTATCTTTATCATTAAACATTAATTATGATTAACTTTTCAAAAATGATTATCAATATATGATGACATCTTTCGGTGTATCTCATGATTCTGTGGGGATATGAAAGAATGATATCATTATTTTTAATTATTTGAATGGTTTTTGATGGAAATATGTTTATGAAATTTGTTTCTATTCCACGTTTCATACCATTATAATATTATTATAAAAAAACTCGTTTTTAATGTGTAATGCTATGAAGAAATGATTTAATGATTATGAAACATGTCTCTTCTATACATGTCCTCATATGATGAAATATTTATGAAAACCATTTCATTTCATGGGATGTGATATGATGAATGTAATATGATCATATATGTATTATTTTAGTAATTATATATTTATTACCTATATATAACACCCGTTATTTTGTAAATAATTATATATCATGATATAGGCAGCAATATAATCAATACTTGGCCATGTTTAGTATGGGTCGTTTTACAATATGGTAGTCTTCGGAGTGAACCATAGAAATTATTATGGTTAGGGGAGTGAACCCATTCCACATTGATAGTCCTTTATGCGAGCCTTTAATTTTATTTACATTATTGTCTATTATTATGAATATTAAATGATAATAGGACTTATTCCAATTTTATTCTCCCCTAGCTCATGTTATTTGATTCCAATAGGATTCATGTCTTATTAATAAGAAATATTAATTCCATACTCATGATTATGATATTTTATTTGTATGTTATATGCTTTAAATTTTTTGTTAATGTTCTCATACCCTTATTCTCATGTTAAAATAACATATAACCCTCATTTACCCAAACTAGACATGTGACCTCACATTATTTTTATTTAATGAGATTATGTGGAAGATTTTTTATGTTGGAGTAATAATGGGGATGATATTTATGGGATTAATCTAAGATTAATAATAAATTAATTTTTTTTCCACCTATCCCAATTCACTAAACATGTATGGTTATTTATCATGTATTTGTGTAATGTAATTAATATTCAATTAAAATGGTGTCATATCCCTGTATGAATTTTTTCGGCCTCTATAGTTGGTATCAGTGGAGTGATTCTGTTTACATGTGGAAACTATTATAATAAAACATTGTCTATTTATTTGTATAATTATATTTTATATTTGATTTTATGGTACTAATCATGAGGATTATATTTTACTGTTATTAATGTGGGGATGATTTTTTATTTGAATATCATTGTTTATTTGTTTTGATAATTATTATGTATCAAATGACAAAATATTATTATCCACCTTATATTAAACCCATAAATTTTTTTATCCTATGGTTATTTCCTAATAATAAATTTTCTACAATCATTTACCGGTATTCATGTACTCATGATTCAAAATAATAATAATATAATAATGGAAATATTATTTTTAGTTGATGAATATTTTTATTCCAAAAGAAGTTTTTCTAAAAAATGTTTCATTTTTTTCAACTAATATATTAAAGACATTATTATCCAAATTTTATTTTCTATGAAATATTTTTAATGTTATCTTTATATGTTTATCGATAGAATTTCTAATTCGGTTTACCCAAAATGATAATAAAATCATTATTTTAACATGTAATCCATGTACAAAATTTTCATCTATCAATAACTAAAAATGTTTTATAGCTAATATTATATTTTTTCATGAATAATTTTATAATTTTTTTATGTTTTAAAAAGTGTATTCATAGAAGAAATGTTATTTTTTTATGAAAATTTTGGAATTATTTTAAAATTTCCCATTATATGTACATCAAGTATATTTATAAAAGATATTATTAAAAAAAATATTGTTTAATTTAAAAATAGATCTATAATAAAATTTTATCATCCTTAAGAAATATTGATTATGATTAATTATTAAAAATCATTCTCTATATATGATGAGATCTGTTTATCAATCTCATGCTTTTGTGGTGATATGAATGAATGATATCATTATTTTTCATTATATGAATGGTTTTTTATGAATATATGTTTATGAAATATGTTTCTCTTCCACGTGTTATACCATTATAATATTACTATGAAAAAAATTTCTTTTTTAATGGGTAATTCAATGAATAAATTATTAAATGATTATGAATCATGTCTCATCTATACATTTCGTCATATAATGAAAATATTATGAAAACCATTTCACTTCATGGGATGTGGTACGACGAATGTACTATGATCATATATGTATAATTTTAGTAATGATATGTGTATTACCTATATATAACTCATTTTATTTTGTAAATAATAATATATCATGATATAGACAAGAATATAATCGATTGTTGACTATGTTCAGTGTAGGGCTTTTTCTGATATCGTAGTCTTTAGAATGAACTATAGAAATTATTATGGTTTGGGCAGTGAACCCATTCCACATTGAGAGTCTTATATGTGAGCCTTTAATTTCATTGAAATTATTTTGTATTCTTATTAATATTCCATTATACTAGGACTTATTCCAATTTTATTCTCTATTATATTATGTTATTTGATTCTAATAGGATTCATGTCTTATTAACAAGAAATATAAATTACATACTCATGATTATAATATTTTATTTGTATGCAACATGTTTTAAATTATTTGGTCATGTTCTCATGCCCCTATTCTCATGTTATATTAACATATAACCCTCTTTTACCCATACTAGGCATCTGATCTCACCATTTTTTTCTTCCTTGAGATTATGAAGAATGTTTTTTATGTTGGATTAATAATGGGGGTGATATTTATGGGATTAATCTAAGATCAATAATAAATTAATGTTATTTGACCAACCTATCCCAATTCACTAAACATGTATGATCATTTATCATGTATTTGTGAAATGTAATGAATATTCCATTAAAATGGTGTCATATACATGTTTGAATTTCTTGGGTCACTCTAGTTGGTATCAGAGAAATGATTTTGTTTACTTGTGGAAACTATTATAATAACAGATTATTTATTTGTTTGGCTAATGATATTTTATGTTTCCTTTTATGATACTAACCATAAGGATTATATATTAATGTTAATAATATGGGGATGATTTTTTATTTGAATATAATTGTTTGTTTGTTTTGATAATGATCATGTTTCAAATGATCAAATAACATGATCCACCTCATATTAAACTCATGAATTTTCTTATCCTAAGGTTATTTCCTGTGAATATATTTTTTCCATTCATTTATCTGTATTCATGTACTAATTATTTCAAAAATAATAATATAATAATGGAAATATTTATTTTTAGTTGAAGAATATTTTTATTCTAAATCAATTTTTTAAAAATGAACATTTTGATTTTTTTTCCACCAAATATATTAAAGACATTATTATCCAAATTTTATTTTCTACGAAATATTTTTAATTTTATCTTCATAATTTTTTCATAGAATTTAGGATTCGGTTTTACAATAATTGATAATAAAATCATTATTTTAACATATACGCCATGTACATAATTTTCATCCATCATTAAATCAAAATTTATTTTAGACAATATTATATGTATTCAGGATTAATTTTATAAAAAAATTATTATTATTATTTATGTTTTATTAATTGTATTCATAGAAAAAATGATATTTTTATTAAAAAAATTTTGAAATTATTTTAAAATGTACTATTTTATGTAAATCATGTTTATTTATAATGGAAATGATTTTAAAAATTATTTTTAATTTTAGAAAGCGATTTTTAATGAAATTTTATCTTCCACATGAAACATTCCTCATGATTAATTATTCAAAATCATTCTCTATATACGATGAAATATGATGGTGTATCTCATGCTTTTGTGGGGATATGAATGAATAATATCATTATTTTTTATTATATGAATGCTTTTTGATGAAAATATGTTTATGAAATATGATTCTATTGTATGTTCTATACCATTATAATATTATTATGAAAAACTGTACTTTTTTAATGGGTAATGCTATGAAGAAATCATTAAATGATTATGGAACATGTCTCTTCTATACATCTCGCCTTGTGATGAAATATTTATGAAAACAATTTCATTTTATGGGATGTGATATAATGAATTTACTATGATCATATATGTATTATTTTAGTAAGGTCATGGGTATTACATATATATAACTCTATTTATTTTTGTAAATAATTATATATAATTATATAGACACAAATATAATCAATTATTGACCATGTTCAGTATGGGTCGTCTTCCGATATGGTAGTCTTCGGAGTGAACGATAGAAATTATTATGGTTTGGGGAGTGAACTAATTCCACATTATTAGTCGTTTATATGATCCTTTAATTATATTGAGATTTATTTCTATTCTTATGAATATTCCATGATACTGTGACTTATTCCAATTTTATTCTCTCATAGATCATGTTATTTGATTCCAATAGGATTCTTGTCTTATTAACAAGAAATATTAATTCCATGCTCAAGATTCTGATATTTTATTTGTATGCTATATGTTCTAATGTTTTTGTTTAGGTTCTCATACCCTTATGCTCATGTTATAATAATATATAACCCTTGTTTACCCATACTAGGCATATGATATCCCCTTATTTTCCTTTCATGAGATTATGAATAAGGTTTTTTATGTATTAGTAATAAAGGGGATGATATTTATGGGATTAATCTAATATATTAATGTTATTTTGATCCACCTATCCCAATTCACTAAACATGTATGGTCATTTATCATGTATTTGTGTAATGTATTGAATATTCCATTAAAATTTTGTTATATCCTTGTATGATTTGTTTGGGTATCTTTAGTTGGTATCAGAGGAATGATTTTGTTTACATGTGGAAACAATTATAATAATACATTTTTTAATTGTCTGGATAATGATATTTTTTGTTTCATTTTATGATAATAATCATAGGGGATTATATTTTAATGTTATTAATGTGGGGATGATTTTATATTTGAAAATCATTGTTTATTTCTTTGGTTAATGATTATGTTTCAAATTAGCATATATTATCATCCACCTCATATTAAACCCATGAATTTTCTTATCCTACGGTTATTTCCAGAGAATATTATTTTTGCATTCATTTACCTATATTCATGTACTCATGATTTAAAAAAATTATATAATAATGAAAATCGTATTTTATGTTGAAGAAAATTTTTATTCCAAACCAATTTTTTCTAAAAAATGAATCCATTTTTTCAACTAATATATTAATGGCATGATTAACAAAATTTTATTTTCTATAAAATATATTTAATGTTATCTTCATATGTTTTTTCATAGAATTTCTGATACGATTTTATCGAAATTGATAATAAAATCATTATTTTAACATGTACTCCATGTACAAAATTTTCATCCATTATTAACTCAAAATGATTTATAACTAATATTATATGTTTTCATGATTAATTTTTTAAAATATTTATTATTATTATTATTTATGTTGGAAAAATGTATTCATTGAAGAAATGATATTTTTATTATGAAATTTGTGAAATTATTTTAAAATGTCACATTTTATGTTCATCAGGTTTATTTATAATTGACATTATATTAAAAAATATATGTAATTTTAAAAAGCTAATTATAAAAAAATATTATCTTCCTTGTGAAATATTAATTATGATTAATTATTCAAAATCATTCTGTATATATGATGATATCTACTGGTGTATCTCATGCTTTTGGGGGGATATGAATGAATGATATCATTATTTTTCATCATGTGATTATTTTTTATGAAATTATGTTTATGAAATATGATTATATTCCACGTGTTATACCATTATAATTTTATTATGAAAATCTCTTATTTTTAATTGGTAATGCTATGAGGAAATGATTAAATTATTTTGAAACATTTCTCGTATATACATGTCTTCATATGATGAAATATTTATGAAAAACATTTCACTTCATGGGATGTGATATGATGAATGTACTATGATCATATATGTATGATTTTATTAATGATATGGGTATTACATATATATAAATCCCTTTATTTTGTAAATAAATATATGTCATGATATAGACATGAATATAATCGATTGTTGACCATGTTCAGTATGTGACTTTTTCTGATATGGTAGTCTTTAGAGTGAACCTTAGAAATTATTATGGTTTGGGGAGTGTACCCCTTCCACATTGATAGTCTTGTATGTGAGCCTTTAATTATATTGAAATTATTTTCTATTCTTATTAATATTCTATAATACTAGGACTTATTCCGATTTTATTCTCTCCTAGATCATGATATTTGATTATAATAGGATTCATGATTGATTAAAAATAAATATTAATTCCATACACATGATTATTATTTTTTATTTGTATGCTATATATTATAAATTGTTTGGTCATTTTCTCATACCCTTATGCTCATGTAATAATAACATATAACCCTCTTTTACCAATACTAGGCTCTGATCTCCCCTTTTTTTCCTTTCACGAGATTATGAAGAATTATTTTAATGTAGGAGTAATAAAAGAGATGATATTTATGGGATTAATCTATGATTAATAATAAATTAATGTTATTTTGATCCACCAATACCAATAAACAAAACATTTATGGTCATTTATCATGTATTTTTGTAATGTAATGAGTATTCTATTAAAATGGTGTTATATCCAGGTATAAATGTTTTGGGTCGCTATTGTTGGTATCAGAGGAATGATATTGTATACATGTGGAAACTAGTATAACATAACATTTGATACACCTTGTGGGATATTTATAAAAATTTCTCTATGTATGTCTCTATAACTATGTCTAAAAATGAGTCAAATTATAGGAAAATGTCAAGTAATTTTCGAAATGGATAGAGTTAGGGGTTTCCAAAATATTATATCCATGTATAATTATAGAATGTTACCTATGGGTAATATATTTAAAAAGGGTATATTACACAGAAATCAATCCCCTCCAAGTTTAAGACAATAATTTTTTAGGCCATCCTTTTTTGAAACACCCTCATGATATTATTTGAAAATTATAAAACTAGTTATGATCCACCATTTCAGATATAAATAGATGATGACTATTAATCACAAAGGAAAAAAATTTCATAGATTAAAATGAAGGATCCCTAATTTAGATATCATGTAAATGATTATTTATGATTAAGTGGTTTCCCACTATGAATAATGCCTCATGCACTATGATTATTGGTTTTAATAAATTATGAAACCATAATTAAATTAGTTAACATTTAATTTGATTGAATATTTACCAATCAGTATCTAAATGGGATGGTGATCTGAGTGAAAAACATTATGATTATTCCAAATAATTTATCATTATATATGATGTCCAACATGCACCTTATCAAAATATGAGACTCTTTAATGTTAATAAGGATCGAGTTTGAAGAGATTTATGTTTATGGTGACCATATAGGAATGAAGATTAAGATTATTATATATTGAATTTTTGTGATGAAAATATCCTATGAATGTATAAATTGTGAGAAAAAATACTTTATGTGTGAAAAATAATGACAAAATTATTGTAATTGATAATAATTAATTAAAATTATCGGTAATTAAATATAGTGGAATAATGGTGTCCTAAATGTATATTTAATGGATATGTGTTTCAAATTCTGAATTTTTGGGAACTACAAAAATTGACTTACTGAGGGGAAACCTCATGTATTGAATTAGTAAGGTTGTATGTGTAATAGTTTTTCTATTAATGATGATGATACTATGAATAGAATATGAATTGAAGGGGTATTATATAATGAGATGATGAATCCATCATAAGGGATATGGAAATATGTGGTAAGATTGAGGTGCTTATATTCTAGGATTCAATAATAATGTTGTATGAATCATGAAATACATAATTATTTTTCAGAATACATTTTTTCATTTAATTTATTCCAAATTTTGTTCAATCATGCTGATGACTATGGAAATTCACATTATTTAAAGACTATATTTTATGGAAAATGAAGGGTTATTAGAAGTAAACCCATAATATGTTTCTAATAATTATATAATTTACTTTAGATAGAAGAAATGAATGCTGGATACAAATAGTATTAAATGGATAATATTCAATACCTTGTAAATTATTAATGATTTTTTTTAAAATGTGGTTTATGTAATCAATGATGGACATTAAATCATTATTCTATTCATGTAATATATTCTTTAATATTTGTTTTTCATGTAATATGTAACGGTGTATATTATATTCAAGTTTTTATGTTAATTCATGTTATTAAAATGTTTCAAGTGAAGACATGATGCTGTTTTTATCATGATTCATATGTGAGTATTTGGAGCTAATTCTTGTTGATTGGAGGTTGATTTTAATTTTTTTAGAAATATAGTGAATTTTATAAATATTTTGATTTGTTTGAAGGGATAAAAGATAAAAAAAATTATTTAATGGTTTAATTTAAAATTTGGATAATATTTTTTGTGATTAAAGTATTATATCACCATATGAAGATTTATGCATAGTGTATGACATGTGGTACAATTTAGATGTTATGATAAGTAATTATTTATTATTTTAATTAGCATTTTATTTATAGATTTTTTGATCCATTATTGGTTTTTGAATAATAAATTCACCTACTTTTTTAGAGTAAGAGATAATGTGGAAATCGATCAACTAAGATCCAAAGGATGAGAATATGCTATTAAATAGAACAAAATCTAATAATAATATTATTTCAGGAAAATTATTCAACTTTTGGAAAAGGACATTGAAATAAAACATTTTCCTCTTATATTATTTTTTATTTTATAAATGACATTTTTAGGGTACTGATTTATATTGTTTTGTGGTCACCGCCCTTCTCCGGATCACCAACATTATTTTGTTCATTTCTATCTATCACAACATATAATTATATATTATGTAACTCCATGTAAAAATATTCAATTCCCACATATGATCCCCAATATGCGATCCAAGTTATTTGTTACATTAGGTAACCTTTATGTTCCAACATAGCCTTTATAAGGGAAATTTTGTTATTAATTTGTATAATGTGGGTTATTATGAATGATTTTTAAAATTTATAACTATAGATGACTAATAAAATTTTAATGGATGTGTCAAATTTTATATGAAGTAGAATTTTACATCCAATATTTTTTTGTTTTTATTTATTTCAAATATTTTAAATTTTTAGATATCATACATTACATTTAACAATTATTTTCTTTAGTATATTACATTACAAGTGACATTGAGCTTCACCAAACCTTGTAATAATATTATAATATGGTAGCAATTAAATATTAAGGAATTAATAGTAATAAATAATTAATGAAATATACAATAAAATATAAAGCTGAATATAAATTTATTTATATAATCATATTAATTAATCAATCAATTTGGGGTAGTGAAATTATATTCTTCAAAAAAAAATTTCATCAATTATTTTTTATTTTTTAAGAAAGATAATTTATAAATAATTTATTTATACCATATAAAATTGATTTCATAAATTTTTCTATGTTATTAAAATCATTACATCAAATATTAACCTATACTGAATATTTTTAATTATTTAAAATCATATTTATTATTCAAGAAATTGTAAAAGGGAATTAGTATTGTAAAACTATAATTTATTTTAATTAAATAATGTAATTTATTTTAGAAATTATGTTTTTAGGAATCTTGATTATTATATAGTAAAATTTATATATATTTTCACATTTTAATCAAATTCATATTGAATTTTAGTATAAGTTTATTTTAGGGTATAAAGAAGTCTGATTTGTAAAAACTATTCTGATGTGAAAAATGTTTATAATGTATAATTAATTAAAATAATATATAATGAAGAATGTTTTAGATTAAATATTTATATTATATATCAATATAATTTAATTGATATTTTTATAATTATTATAATTTTTTATGGTTAATATAAAATCAAATTATTTTTCAAAAGATGTACTTCTCGAAAACCCCTTGTCATCGTGTATGTGGTTTTCTATTAGACAAACTTTTTTACAGCATTCTAAAATATATTTTTTTAAAAATAATTTACTTAATCAACATGTAATCTATTTTCTTCTGTGTATTTTTGGTTTTTTTTTTACAAAAATTATTTTTTATTGAATGTTGAAAATATTTAATTTTAATTGAAAATGCCATTTTTATTTAAATAATTTATAACTTTAAAATATATTATATTTTTTTTAAATGTAACTTACTAAAACTATATATATATTAATAAAATTTAGATCATTGGAATCATTTTTCATATTGAAATTTGATATAAAAACTGAAAATCCTCTCTTTCAAAACAATTTCTCGCAATATCTCCAAAGATATTTTTTAAAATTATAATTTCGAATTTCAATGAATTGAATTTTAAAAAATAAACAGAAGATATGAAATGGGAAAAATTTATATTCTATAATATCGTAATCATTATTTTATAGTATAATTAATATTGTAAAAAATAAGTATTAATTACAATGATTATTGTAAAAATGTGTTTATTGGGGGTTAAGTTAAGTTGATATTTGTAAAAATGATTATAAAACAATTATATTAATTTTTTTTCTATATATAAATTAAATATTTCAAAAAAAATAGTTCCATCATTAATATTAATTACTTTTAAATTATAATTTCATTTAGGAATAATTTTGAAAATTTCTATGTAGTTTCCATATGGGTTTCATTCCACCACATTTAAACACTACCAATACCTTCCACATATTAACACATATCAGCCCATCTATTTTGTATAAACCCTAACAAAATAAATCCCCATTACCCAAATAATTTTTCAATTTTCCATTACATCCAAAAGACATATACTAGGGTTAATAAAAAGAGCATTAAATGAGGTGTTTCAATGTGATGGTAACTATTTACACTAAACTCCTTCCTTTTTATTCTTATCTTTGCATAATTAAATATTTATTAACTATAATAGTATAATTAAACAAAAATATACTATATAATTATATTTTAATAACATAATGTAATAATCTACACCAATTTACACATTTTTTATAGGTGTTACGAAATCATGGTTCATATATATAGCGGACTACAGTCTCGTAAACTGAGGTCATTCATCTTTCCATTACCTCCTACCAAAGTTTATTATGATGATTCATTTGATTAATATAGATTATATTTATATCATTATTACAATTATATATTAAATAATATATATATATATATTTATATTTTTCACATTCTATTACATGGGTGATACGACAACATATTTAGTGTTTATGGAAGACTACCACCTCATGATGCGATGTGATTCACTTTCACTAACACTTTATATGGAATATAATAAAAATAATGAGAGTAAATGTATATATATATATATATATTAAATAAAATATTTATTATATTACTGAAATATTTATAATTTTTTATAATAGTAGTTTTTCTTACATTTTCACTCAATTATAGATGTTAACATCATTCATGTATGTGTGGGATAACACCTTAACAAAGCGATGTGACTCTCCCTCATCATCTGAACACAAATAGGATGATATGTATAACAATATGTAACAAAATAAATTTTTAAGATATTATTATCATTTTATAATTGATAAAAAATAACATACCACCATTATATAATGATCATTTAAAAATGGAACTGTTACTCTAGAAAATATACAACTTTCTATCTCCATGTTCATAACATATGTCATTTATCAAAACCATACTTCTATATTAGAATTGAAATTATAATTGTTGTATAAATATTATAATACTTTCACTATTTCTATTCAATATATGATTGGTCCATTATCAAATTGGGAGGGAAAAATAAAAAAATTTAAAATAGATACAAAAAACAAAGTAGAAATTACTTGAAATGAATCTTTTAAATGAAATTGTAAATAAAATGGAAATAAAATCTAATGTGAAAATAATAAAATGTATGATATATCCTATTTTGTATATTTAATATTCTTATAATATAAATATTTTTTTATACAGTAGGTTTGATCATGTAGGCCAGAATTCTGGACCCATGATAAGGGACTTCCATTTTAATTTTTACTTCTTGTGAGACATTCCATATCACCACCTATTTATATTATGTTTTTATACATTAATAATGAATGTATGTTATGATTATAATAAATAATATTTTGGGTATTTACATATAAATTTTAGGATCTTAATTTTAATGGTATTATATTTCATATTTTCATGAAATAATTAGATAATTTGGTCTTAATTTTATTTCATTGAGACATATGGTTATGTTATGCTCAAACATTCTATAAAATGGTATATATAAAACCCTATTAAAATTAATATAATTAATATATGTATCATATTGATATTTTAATTTATTTTAATTATATTGCATCATTGGGATTACATATCAATGTTACTATATAGGTAAATATTTTATGTTACAATATCATCATTTATCAGGATTGTTGATGACTATTTTTCCAATGATAGGATAATATGATCCATATATAAAGATACTCTTGACTCTGATTACCATATATTTATGATATCATATATAAATTTTATCTTCATTTCCTTATCATAATGTACAAAATTTGTAAAAAACAATTATGGAAAATATTCATTTTGGATGAAAGACTATTTTATTTCCCTGACTGAGTGGCCCGAAGGCCTTCATTTTTATTGATTTTTGATAACCCCTTTCAACGGATGAGGGGGAACCCTTACAAGGCATGTAGGCTCAGAGATTACATGGCTCGTAGGCTTTGGAGATTACATGTCCTGAAGGTCATAGTGAATTCAACCAGACTATCAACAAGGAACTGCCCCTCCCCAGCATCTGCATTAGTATCTCTCCACCTTTGCATGATCGTCTGGCTAGGCTTCCCGTACAAGCACAGGCTAGTACCGATGGCATAGCCATACCCTCTCATTATGAAAATCCATTTGTCTCTACTCTGGTGAGTTCACCTACTCTGAATCCACTTCAAGGACTGCTCCTTTTTTGTAGTGTGTCTGGGGCTGACATTCATGTGGCCCGAAGGCCTTGTGGTGGACCTAATGCCTTAAGGTTGCCCGAAGGCCTTGAAAATCAACTGGCCCAAAGGCCTTGGGTGGCCCGAAATCCTTTCATGACCATCTTAATTATATAAATATTTTTAAATAATTATAGTTTTGGGATTCTATATAATTCAATTTTGTATTTTACTGAATTTTGGAAAAGAATCATTGATTTATCTTTTATTACATGGAGTGAACATTCGACCATTAATACCTCACAATGTTTTAATGGATTATTTTTTTGTTGTCATGGAAATTTTTAAGGATACTCTTATGTTATAAATATTATTTAATGTGATATTAATTCTTCCCACATGAAATGTTTTAAGTGTTTATTAATTCATCCTTTATATTTATTTCATGTACATTAAAATGAAATTGTTTTCCAAAATAGCGTCAGTTACAAAAAGTATTATTCAAGTAAAATTTATCTTCCTCAAGACTCATTCAAATTTTGTTCATAATTATAAATTAATTTCAATGAAACATTACAACCCTTCATTTTGGATAAAAGTGTTTAGGGATATAGAATAATGATTCAATTCTTATAATTCATATTATGTTATTGTGGTAAATATGTTTTCACAAAACCCATTTCTCAATAATGGGTTATTCTATGATAAAATTATTATTAATGAAAATTAATTTCCCATTGATTATTCAATGATAAAATTATGAAATTTTTATTAAACCTATATCTTTTCAACATGTAATTAAATGATTAGAGGTTTTAGAAAACAATTTAATTTTAGGATTTATGATATGATAACTATTTTATGATATTCTAGAACACATATACCTGGTTATAATTATGAGATTGGTAGGAAAAAAATATAACTGCAATGAATTTTATAAAAAATTACTTCTTAATAAAAATAAAATACTAGAATGGTAAGTGAATGTAATTCATTATGGCATGGTTTACAAAATGATGTCTATAGAATATAACAATGGAAAATATTATGGCTTTGTGAGTGAAACCATTCTACTATGATATCCTTTAATGAGATCCATAACTAATATAGAAATGATTTTCTATTCATATGTTCATGACACAATACTACTCGTTATTCCAATGTTATTGTCTCGGGAATTGGGAAATTTTATTCCCTTGTGATTTATGTCCCATAAACATCCATTATTTAAGCCACTATTTACGACTCTGACCAATGATATATTGGGTATTATTGAAAATGTTTTCCAATGTTCTCATATAGTTATAATCTTGTTATGCATACGTATCTCCATTATATTCCCTTTATGATCATTTATATTACCCTTTTGTAGGTTTCCTTTCATTATATTATGAATAATGGTTTTGATGTTGGATTAGGAAGGGGTTATCACTTTATCGAAAACATCGAATATGAGTCATGAATTAAAATTTGTGTGTTTCTTATTTCTAAGGGAAATAAAATACTATGGTTTTTTGGAAGGTGTTTGTATATTGTAATAAATAATAATCCAAAAATATGTGATGTCCATTTAAGATAATCATGGGTCACAATTCATTTTCATATGGGATATGGTAATCAAATCCACCTAGACATCCATCTATTAGTCTTATCTTTTTGAAATACCCTCTACAACGAAAAGTAAATTGAAAGATCTATTTTAATATTATCCCATATTAAATACTCTTTTATATAACTACACATCACCATACATATATGATTAATGGATAATTAATTACAATGAACATCATTTAACTAATATTTATTCACTTCATGCAATGACATGACACTTACATGGTTCATAAACATCATTATTTCATCTCAATCATGATTGAACATTGGAATATTCCATATATTATTTTTCAAATCTATATATTTTTTCTATTACTTTTTATCCATCACTTGGATTTATGGATATGTACTCATTAACCAAGGATAATATTTCTCCACATCCAATAATATTTCTAAATCCATTCAATCAAGTTATTTTGATATTGAATCTACTATTATTATTATAATATATAATCATGATTTTTTTTACATGAATAAGCTTTCAAATTATTTTAATTTCAATGTGTTGTTAGGTTTTGAATGTTTATAATTTGTAATCAACACTGAAAATAATCTCTAATTTAAATCCATATATTTATAGTGAATATTTACCTTGAAATTTTTTGATCAGTAAATATATCACACATTTATTTATAATTGAAATTCAACAATAACATTAACGAAAAATTATCATAGCTAACTCCAATTCATGATCTAGGTAATTTTTCACATGAAAATTTAGTTGGTGGGAGACATAATCTATATCCATATAATTCTTCATCCTAAAAAATCTCATACAATTATCTAATGAATCGCTAAAATTAAAAAAAAATCTCTTGTGTGGTTCATTATAAGGGCATGTGTACTGAATAATCCTCTTTTCATTTCCATTTGATATTCCTCACATTCATATTTACAAAGAACATGGATCCTTTATCAGTAAAAATATTGAGTTGATTTTATAAACTACGTGATATTCTACAAAATGTGTCGATAATATTCATTCAATCAATGAAACTATATATCTCAATCATAGTGGTTGGTATGTGATAATTTTTATTAACCTTAATCTATCTTTCATCCATCAATATACCATCACAATAAATTAATGGTCACACAAAAATTTAATTTTACAGAAAATATATAATCTTCATTTTTTCCATATATACTTTCCTTACTCAAGGACCATTGTGAAATTTTTATGTGATATTAAATATCATACTCCCACATTAAATTTATAATAATATCATGTTCATAGAATACTATAAACAAATCAGGCTAATATATAAGGATTATAATCATTCTATTCATTTAAATAGTTGTCAAAATTCTTATACGCAATGAAATCAATTTATATTTATTGTTTATATTCATTATAGAGATTTTTTTCTTTTGTTATTTATTCACTTTTGACTCTGAACTGATAGTATACTTTTAAAACATATGTATTGGAAAAGAATTGGATCCCCATGTAATTAATGGAAAAATAAAAAATATGGGGAATAAGATACTTATGATTACTTTTTCTATTGTTATGTTATTGAAAAAAAGTATAGTATCATTTATTTATCATTATTATTTCAAAAAAGAATAAGCTCATCCCATGGAGATGAACTTCTGGAAATGAATCCTAGCCAAATATTTTATTAAAGTTTCTTTTTTAATTTCTACAACTTAATAGGGATCATTTTATATATATTCTATGAAAGAAGTGTCCCATAATTTATAAATTATATTTTAATATATACTTCATGATTAAGCGGATAAATATGAAACAATTCCAAAATAACATCAATAAACACTCACACAAAAGGTATAACGATGATGATATGTTTCTTGACAACCAACTAAGATAAATTGTACATTTTTTGTTGTAATGAATAACCATATATTGATATTCTTTTCCATTATATTTTCATATTTATCATCACACTAATAGATAATGATAGGTTGATATGAAATATCAAATTTCTTATTATTTCCCCGAACACAATTTTGGCTTTTAAATAATTAAATTTAGTACATACAAAAGATAAAATAAAATTATAATTTATTGTGATTTAAATAAAGAACATTATTAAAAAATTAGACATGATATTCGACCCTACTTGTACTAGGGGATAGAAATTTGAAGGGGGAGTTGAAGATGAAATTTTTAGAGTTCTACATTATAATAAAATCGTACTGCAAATGGTTCCTTAAAACAAAATTTATTTCAGTTCATCACAATATTATATTTTTTATAATAAATTAATTTATATATGACCTCATATTTGTAAAATAAAACATTCGTACTTTTGTTTAGGTATTTTTAAAAGTTCATTACATAAAATTTATCGAATGGCAGAAATTGATCATTAATTCTTCCATGGTCACCAAAACTAAAGCACCTAATGAACTCTATTATTCACTTATTTTGTGAATCTAAGAGATCATGATTTTTCAAGTTGTAACACATATATCATGATAATGTTTTTGAAATAGTCACAATATATTTCCCTATAATAATCATACCATATGGATTCTCATAATAACTACATTTTACTTCATATTCAATATTAACATTGTTCCATAATGTTACATCAATTAACTGAAAAAAATTATACTGTGATAAAAAATAATCATATTAGGAGATAAAATAATTATGGAAAATATTTTGTAGGATATATAAATTTGGGAAAATTACATTAAATATGGGGATCCTTAGTTTTATCCTTGGTTAATAATATATATAAATCCTTCTTGATTGTACATATATTATATATTCATTTATTGAAAAAAATCACCCATTATTGGAAAAGAATATTTGAATTTAGGTATGAATCACCATGAATTTGAATAATCACCAATATATACTCTTTCATATCATTTCATGGTTATCAATTATAACATTTTAAATTATCCAATATATTTGATAATCCTAAGTGTTCTCAATAATATTTTCGCATACATGTCTCCAAATGTAACTAAAACCTACTCTGATACCAACAATATATTCCCATACCATTCATAATAAAATAGTATATATTATTAAAGGAACAAAAAAAATAGGATATACACCATAATCAATTGTTTTTATATCGTTGGAATCATGGAATCATAAAAAAAATTACATAAGGAAATAAAAATAATCTCCCATAATGTTCTTTACAATAATGATACTTCTTTTAATTATCAGACTTGAAACATATCTTCATAACTGAGTTAATGAAAACATAAGAAAGGTTGATATTAGAAGCACAATATTAGTTAACAAGGGAGGATTCAAGGATAACATATACCTTAAATGTGCATAATGATATGATAACATATAGATAAAATTAGGAAACAATAACCCACATATTTTAGATAAAAATATTGATTCCTTAATAAAATAATTGGTAGTTCATAATGGAGTTATGAAAGGTGATTCATGAGAATATAACATTGGAATATAATTTTTTTTGTTTTGAATACATATAATAATATATATAATTTCCCTAATCAATTTTAACTTCCTATATTATCAACATTGACTTCGATTACTCCATATTTCATCATATCGTTTGTAATGGTTCATTTTGAAGACAACTAATGTAGAAATTTTTTCATATTGGAAATTTTTAATTCAGTTTTATATTCCATATTATATCAAGAGATATCATTATTTATTAAATTTTATAGAGGGATATATAATTCTAATAACCCCCCTCGCATAATCATAATATATTCATATGTGTGCCACAAAATTATAAATAATATATCAGATACCATATCCCATAAAAATGAAATGGATTTTATACACATTTCAATACTTGCTTATAATATAAATCATGGAAAATAAATATGTTTCATAACAATCATAATTATAAAACAACCTATGATATAATAAATCTGGTAACATTGGATCATATTCCCATTGTAAAAAAAGTACCATCAAAAGATATCATCCTTTATAAAAATATATTTAATAAAACAATTTTAATAATTATTGAGTAAAATATCATTTTCACATTGAAATAAATTCAATAAAATATAATTTTTTTAATTTAATATAGAGAAACAATTTCATTGAAATTAACCCTAGAGAATTATAATTTAATATTAAAAGAAAAATTCATTCATGACTGTGTGAAATTATAGTCATGTAATATGTTTTTATACAATACACCATTTAATTTTTTTTGGTAAAAGTAAAAATTTCTCAATTTAGAATATTAATAAATTATTCACTTTCTACTATTTTTAATAAATATAAACATTGGTAAAAAAATATTTTAAAAATTAATGGTAGAGTTTTAAAAATGATCTCTAAAATAGTTTTGTAAAACATTGATATGAAATAAAAATGATTATTTGAAATATAAATGAAATAAGGATTGTTTTACTTAAAAAATCATTTTTATTATTATACCCCTAAGGGGGGAAAAATAATCCATATAAGTTAGTCACCAAAATTTATCGGATTGGATAAAACATTATAGGTTTATTGAGAGGTATATCCTGAAATTATATCATTAGAAACATAATAATAAAAATTCTCTCTTAACAAGAAAATTATGACATTAAAAGCTCATCACTCATTTGGTTTAAAAATACCTGAAAGACATAACCCTGTATCAACACATAAATAAAAAAATATTCATGATAATCATTATAAAATATATTCATTTTCATAATATACATCAAATAAATGATACATTTGGTGAATATTTCATGTGTCTCATAGAAGTAAAAGCTAGAAGAAATACACTAACTCATGTTTGAATTTATTTGAATGTAAAATATTCAAATATATATGAAATTTACAATTATAATAATTATATAATAGTTTCATTTACACACATATATATATAATATAATATTTAATTTATTAATTATGTTTTGAAATCAATATATTGAAATATCTTTAATATAATCATTGTGTGTTATTGTTAACTGATTCATTTTTTCTCAGGACTATCAATTTTTTGGATCTCGAAGTTGTACTTGGATCATGTTTCAATGAAATCTATATTTTAATCCATGAATTATTTATCATAATATTATTTATATATGATATAATAGTCATTCACAAACTGAATACACAGTAAAATGATTTACACCATTCATAGAGATGGAATGACCTACATACACAAGAATATATTCTTCAATTTTAAACAGATTTTACAAAATAATTATAAATAAAAATTCATCATTATATATTAATTATTATACCATATATATTATATATATTTATTAAAAATAACTATATTATATACTATTATGATAGGGCATTAATTACTAAACACTTGATGAAGTAGAGGTATGATTCTACACATACGTGCATATGCTTTTATAATTTTCCAATGGGTAGAAATGTAATAAATTAGTTATTGTATTATAATCCATATGAATACTTTTTTCATAAAAATGAAATTTTAACATTAAACTAATCAAAAAATCCAACAATGAAATATTTTTATGGGAAATTAATTGTACTAGGACATGGATTCGGTAGTCCACACATTTGAATATGGGATAATTTCACCTCGCATATGTTTGAAATGATCTTGGATATTTGATGTTATATAATATTCATAAAATTTCATTATATTTATTATAATCATTTTTATTTATAAAAAATACATATTTATAGGAGAAATAAATATTATTAAATTTAAATAACTAGGTTACTAAGATTACAACTTCTTTGGTGGGCCTCTTTTTGATCCCATGTTATGGTCAATTGTAATGGTGATTCAATAATGACATTACATAAAACTCATCGATGTGGATATTTACTGTATAATTCATTTTAATTTAGTCATTATATAATGATCTATTTGTTTAAAATAAAAAATAATAGGTGTATACTTTTATAAGGGAATAAATATAAACACTTAGAATTACAAAAATATTAACATATAATTAAGTTGATCCGATGAAAAAATCTAAAAAATGGATTTATATTATGAGGACCCAGCATTATCACATTACATAATCATGAATTTTAATCAAGAACTAACATCCATTAATATAGAGGATCCTTTACAATTTAAAGTTATAGATAATTGGGATATATTACATATATAAAATTCCACATTAATTTAAAGTAGATATCACAAAAACAGTGTCAATTTCTTAAAAAATATAAATCATTTAAAATAAAACATTTTTTTTAAAATATTTATAACATTTAACATGTATTCCTTATTTTTCTCACACATCCTTATGATATTTAAAAAATCATTTTAAATGTGGGATGATCCAAAAATGATCAGTAAGGGAAATAAGTTGATGAAAAAAAAACATTTTTCCACATATTCTTCTAACATATGAAATACTTTTTGAATAAAACAGAATTTTTACCCATATAATCATACATTTTGAAATTTGATATTTCCATAATATTTCCACAAAACAAATAGAACATAAATATAAACATAAAGGTTTCATGGGGAATTAATTTCATAATAACTAAACCCCCTCGTCAACCATATAATTTGTAACCCCCATGGGAACCTTATTATGTAACCCTCACAAAAATTTAATGGTTGAACCATTGCAACTACACATGGAGTTACCATACTGCCAACCTCCAACATAAACATAACCAATTCATTAGAGATATATATAGGTCCCACCTTTTTTCATAAACAATTCCCATGAATAAGAACATAATCATACAACATGAAAAATTACACAAAAACCTTTCTTTTTATTTTTGTAAAAAAGAATCTTAAAAGAGGATTTTAAGAAAAAATCCCCTCACTAATGTCATATAATTTAATTGAGACATAATAAAGTGGATTTATTGTTTATATACAATATAAATAAACATAATTCCACTAAATATAAACATAACATATAACAAAAATAATTTAAATACCACCTAAACAATGAAGTATAAGGTTAACCTCAAGACTTAAAATCATCTTTAGAATTCCCATAACTCAGGTTTATCTTAATTGAAACTTGTTTAAAACACCTAATTGTCTTATCTCCATAAGATTATTTTTTAGGCCATAGGTTTTGATCTTTTGGTGAGACCAGAAGGTTTTTTACGTTAGGAAGTTACTTGGGGATGGAATTTGGCCAAACATACACAATGCTCAAGGCTTGAGAGGTGTTAGAGGAATTGGGGAATGAGGGTGGTATTTATAGTGGTGAAGAGGATGGATCTTATATTATTTTAATCATTAGATTAATATTATTTTCCCATGAATATGAACATTCATTAATCATGTTATCAAAATAGTTGTGAGAACAATTGAATTTGAAAAAAGTGGGCTGATGTCATCCTTATTGTAAACAATTGTGTGTTTAACTGGTAAAATAACAATAAAATTTACTATTTAACAGGGACATATGACAATTCATATTACTATTTTTAATGTTATGTTACTATTCACAAGAAAATCATGTTGTTTTTTTCAGACTCCAAATAACATAATGATCAAAACCATAGATGACCGTTTTTTTGAAATTAAAATCATAGAGGAAACAAAATTATGTTTAACAGATAGTTATAAATATCTACAAAAAACAAATTTTTATAAATTTCAATTTATATTTTCAAAACCATGGGTTTTTACATTATCTCCAGCTTCTAGAAATTACACCCTCTTAATTTTATTTAAATTTCAATCATGTAAGGGTACCTTTACCTCATATAATTTTTAGATTCCATGGTTTCATCTTTAACCATGTGGTTCTCCACAAAACATTAACCGGGTGTATTATTATATTCTACAATACTTATCCACATTGATAAATAATATAAACTAGTTTATCTTCATAATAATGGTTCTCCTTCAACTAAACAACTTATTGACTCAAGAAAAGAGATGAATCTGAAACATAATTTTTCAACATGGAAACATGGAAATTATTATTTACCTAAGATAAACTCGGAGGCAAAGCCACATGATAAGAGACATGTCTAACATTATGCAAAATATTTAAGGGCTAATGAACCATGGAATTATCTTTCCTTTCTTAGAAAAATTCAAAACTATTTTCAATGGTGATATTTTAAGAAAATCATGATCACTTAACTTAATTGATAATTTGTTCATTATGTAGTCTACATTAATTTTCCACTTTCTATGAGATTCCCTCAATATTCATGATCATCTTAACTTTTTCAGCCACATCCATTACTAATTTTGGTCCCATTAACATCATTTTCCCAACTTCATCCCAAAAAGCTACAATTTTAATCCACATTTAATAAAATTCCATGAAAGGATCCATTTGTATACTTGAGTGAAAACATTTATTATAAGAAAACTCAACTAAAGAAATATGTTGTACACAACATCCCTATATGTCTATTTAACATTCTAGAATCATATCCTCCAAAGTATTAATTGTTCATTATTACAACCCATAGGATGAAAAGATGTACAAAAATTTAATTCTGTGTCGATTGACTCTTGAAGGACCTTCCTAATGTTTAAATTGAACTTTATATCCTGATCAAAAACAAAGAAAAGATAAAATACATGTAGCCTAAAATTTAATTGGAATAACAATATAGAAAATGAATCAAAGACATTATATCTCTAACAGGGAGAAAAATTTTCATATTTAGTCAGTCGGTTAACAAATAACACAAATTGCATTATTACCTTGAGAAATAATTTCTAGTCCCACCACAATGTCCATTGATATATTATCCCACTTCCACTATAGAATTGTAAATTCCAAAAGAATAACCTTCAGTAACTACTTCTCTGTACTAACTAGTTGACATGTCAAACATTTCACAGTTAAATCTACATTTTCACTTCTCATTTTATTACACTAGTAACACTTGTGATGGACTATGTATGTCTTAGTATTGTCAGGATGAAATGAAAATGGATAACTATGACCTACACAGTAAAATTAATTCATTAAAAGGTAATCACATGGAACAATCAAACTTTTACTAAATCCTAAAACGTAATGTTTATCAAGGTTAAATTCTAGTAATATTACCTTTTTAACCAATCCTTACTTTTTATGGAGCTCACGGTCATCATTCTATGTTCTCTAATTATGAAAGAAAACGATTACTGTGCGGAATCCTGAATCAAAACAAATGTATTTCTTGCATTCATAACTTCTAATCCCAAATTCATAAAATCAATAGTTAAGGAATTATATTCCAAATGTAACATGGTTAATTATGCATTATGTTTTCGACTAAAGAAACATTTCACATTGATTTCTTTTCCAAGATTTAATTGATCGTGAAATCATAATCCTTTACCTGCTAAATCCCTCTTCTCTCCCTCATGTTTAATTTCTTATTAGTGAATATGTATTTCAGAATTATTATGTCAGTATGTATTTGACAAATGGATCCGTATTAATGATACCTCAAAATTTTCAATGCAAGAACCTTAGTATCCAATTCCGAATCATGTTTTTGATAATTTAAATCAAAAGGTTTTATTTGTCGTGATTAATCACATATTACCTAAACATTATGCCTAATAACAGAACCATGTGCCTTCTATGATGAACCAATGTATACGAAAAACTCACTATTTTAGGAAGGCATGGACAAAACTATATCATTCAACAATATTTTCTCTAGTTCATTAAAAAATAACCACATTCATCTATCCAAAAAACATTAACCCCTTTATGCATTAACATAGTTTTCATGCTAGATAACCGAGCTATGTTTTTGATAAACATATGGTAAAAACCTAGTAAACCCCTAAAACTAAGAATCTAGGTAACATTTGTTGTAATTGGGCCTTCATCGTGAATTTTTGATTTGGAATGATCAATTGTTATTAAATCCTTAATTACAATATTCCTAAGAAGAAAAATCAATTGCAACCAAAAATCACACTTGATGAATTTTCCATACAATATCGTTTCCAGTATGGATTGCAATACAAACCTTAGTTTTTCTTAACGCTCCACTTTACTCTTAAAAAATAACATATTGTTATCAACAAACTCAACCACAAATTTATCCATGAACTCATGAAATATTATATTAATAAGATCCATGAATGTAACTAGTTCATTTTTAAGCTAAACATATGTAAAACAAATTCATAATGTGCATATCTAGAATTTTAAAAATAAGACAATTATTTACATTATCAATAATAATTTTCAATTTTTTTGTTAATTTTATTTTTTCTCATAAGATTCTATATTGAATTTTTTTTAATTATTTAAATTCAATATATATGTTTTAATGATATTCATTTCATAAGTTTAAAATTGTTTCGATAAGTAGGATGTGGTCCAAGATTAAATTATCACATCTTCTTAAAAATAATATTCAGGATATATTTTTCTATCTTAAACATCTATTCTTCATTTAAAAATAATAAATAAACATTTATATTGAAATTAAACTATGTTATAATCATGGAGATGTCAGGTCATACATACTCAAGAATAGCGTTTCCATTTTTCAATTATCCTAATGGAAAGTTGGAATTGACTATTTTATATTATACATAATGATTACAATATCATATATATAATTTTATGTCATTATTTATACATATAAATACCATCAATGTATTTTTGTAATTAAAGAAAATAATCCCACCACATCATGGGGGTGGTATTCTTAACTTATGGATGAATGACTTTATCATTATTCAGTGATTGGAATGTTTATAAATTAAAAGATATTTTATATTTCTAGAATGATTTATATTTCATGATTATATTATATATAAATTAATTCTATTATTGCAAACATTAGTGATAGATGGTGATGGGAAATGAATTGCATCGGTAAGAGATTTGGATGTTCTCTGTATACATCATTAATGATTACATCTCCAATTGTTTGATTATGAGACTCACAAGGGCCATGAAAGTATCTTTATAACATCTATATATATTAATGTGACCTGTAATATTATATCATCATTGTTTAAAAATATTTTATTGAGATTGAGGATTAAATAAAAGAAAAAAAGTACTTAAAAACCATTCCCCTTATTTGGAAAATTTCATTTTCATAAGTCTTTATGCTAAATATGAATGGTATTCTTCCCTTACAATGGCCTCTATAACACCGAAATTTTTTTTGGAAGGGAATTTATAGATCATTGTGTAAACGGTTTTTTTATATGTGAATAAATAGGAAATATATATTCCCTTTTATAAGAGATTGGATGGGAACTATTGAAATTCTAAAATATATCATATTTGAAAAAATTATTATTATAGTAAAAATTGATTTAAAATAATTTATTTTGAATATATTTGGATGATGGTTCAATGAAATATTATATGAATTTGTTATTTTATAAAAATAAATCAGTCCTTGTCATTTAGTTTTAAGTGTTCATTAAAATATTTCTTACTTTTTATGACAATAAATATTTTTAAGATTTTATGTTAAAAATAAATAATATAAATTGAAATATAAACCACAAATTGAAAAATTTTACATTATAATAATTATTAAAAATTTGTTTCTAATATTAATTTTTTTATTCTTTTTTTATCATTTAATTAATTACTATATATTTTAAAATATTATTATTCTAATTTATTAAAAATATACAATAATATCATTATAATAATACAAATAACATAATTTAAAATCTGAAAAAATGTGTTTTACATCCTTATAATATCATTATCCTTTAAAAATTTATTGGATCACATTATTTATTCCAATTTATATTACTATAATTAATTTAATAGTATTTAATTTCTTTTTCCATATTTTTGAACAAAATACTCTATCCGTGTAGTGTAAGTTGTTTATGTAATCATTTATTTACTAAAAATCAAAAACTAATAAATCACGATTGATATAAATGTATTAGATTTTAATATACACTTTTTAATCAAACAATTCAATATGAACCACAACTTTTTTGATTCTTATCGAGCCTATTTTTAGGTATTATGTTTCCTTGATTTGACCATATCATGTTTTGGGTTCGTCCTTGGGGAGAATTTATGTAATAATTTTATGTGTTGGATGTAAATGGATATGATCATGGTCAAATAATGGTTTTCCCAAACTGCGTGCCTTAGCCCAACTATCTATGAAATCCCCGGGAGAGGGGATCACATCACTGGTGCACAGTTTAGAAAACTGTTCCCCAAACACATGAGAAATAGTGAACCCCCTAAGAGCTCCATGTTTATGGTTCACAGTTATGGGACACTCCATTCCCCAATGTTGAATATTTTTAATGAGTTTTTAATTTACCCAAATATTATATTTTAATTTCCCGAACCCCCTATTTTTAAGCCTATTAATCCACATCTCACCCCAAATCAATCTTTCTCGATTTTGGAGGCTCTCAAAAATATTCTGTTCCCTCAAAATTTCTTTTATGGGCAGATTCAATGGATAATTAATGAATGTGGACCAATACTCTATGATTTTTATTCACAATTTTATATATCACTCTCTTCTGATCCACTCCTCGAAAATATAATTGATGCTTTCTACATTTGGTTCTAGATATATATAATGGTTTGTTAGATCATGATTCTTTTGTTAATAAATATTGGTTTAAGATATATCATCGTTTTGGACACACACTTAAGTATTCCTTTTGAAATTCGGGATTATTGGATTGAAAGAGTTCATTACTATTATTGAGTTGGCCGTCTATAATTCAAATTCCAAGGATTTATTTTCAATTATGTGCACGTAATGGTAGAATTTCTATTAGATAGGTAGTAATTGTTTTCCTGATTAAATTAATTTAATTGGTGAATTAATTAATTGGGGGAAATGTTATAATTATGGATATTGGGATTTTAGTCCATGAATAATAAATTTTGAAATTTTATATCATGAAATTAGGATAATTGATTTGGTTGTAATTAATTATGGAGTTATTATATAAATATTTTATTTTTCAATGAGATAACTAATTTTTGAAATAATTATGATATTTTGGGATTGAATTAAACAATTAATTGATGAATTAATTATTAGATATTGATTTTTTGGATGTTGATTTATTAATTTGTGAATTAAATAATTTGATTTCTGCATGAAATTAATTGTGGCAATTAAATAAGGAAACGTATGTGGTAAAATAATTGTTAAATTTGTAATGAGATTGGGATGTTGGAAATTAATCTCTGAAGTAATTTATTAAGTAATATGATTATTTAATTCTTAAATTTAATAAAGGGATTGATGTGATTGATTAATTTTTCAATTTTTCAATGGAAAAATTTGATCATTTAATTATTAAATAAAATAATATGATTGATGTGATTTATTAATTGATTAAATATTTAACCGATGAATGCGTTTATATAATTGTTTAATTAAATAAATGGTTGGAATGTTATTCATTAATTTTGTAATTAATTAATGGTATTGAAATGTAGAATTAATATATTAATTAAATTAAGGGATTGAATGGGAATAATTAAAATTGGAATTAATTAATGTGGTTGATGTGTAAAATTAAATTGTAAACTAATTGATGTGAATGAATGTGATTTATTATTTGGGGAATTAATTAATGGTGATTATATGTCAAATTAGTTTTTATATTAAATGAATGGATTGATTGTATGTAATGACCCACCAATTCTCATTGGCTTTAGAGTACAACGAGTCGTTACTTGGCCTTAAGCGACATCCCCAAGACGTAAAAGCCTAGAAAACAATGTGGAAGGGTTTCAAATAAATGTTGGGGGACAATTTTTCCATTATGAAAAAACTGTAAACCAACCAAGCATAACCAAAATTCAATATATGATGCATGAATAAATTAATGACAACTAAACAACTTCATTTATGTCAAACCACATCAAGTACAAAGCAACAAAAGACTAAACCAAACATCAATTTACACAGCGGAAGAACACATCTAGACTCTCAAATGACACCAAAACTCAATGCCACACATGCTCTAAGCTCCACAATCACCAAACATCACCATTCATCATGAGGTAGTACAAAAAATATGGGAAGCGTTACATTTTCCCCTTTCCCTGAAAATAGCACCCACAAAAGCACCAAAGTGCCAAATAAGGGGTGAGTATAAAACTCAACAGGTTTCCCCAATGACATCCCTACTAACGCCATTAGGATAAGAGAGTTAGAAACATTATATAAAAATATTTTATACAAAACATTTTCCCAAAAGATGTTTATAACTAAATATAAACAGGTTTCCCATAACCAAATATTTACAAAAGCCTACAATGTAAAAGAAACAAATTTTCCAGTGAGTTATTTTTCAAGAAAAATAACTAAAAATCTTTAGAACCATTTTACAGACATCACATTTTGGAATACCCAACCATTCCCCAACCCGTGCAACCAACCATGCATGCTTCATTATGATAGTTACATACTTATGAGTGGGTTCTTGTCGATCTACCATGTCTTCAAAAGGTAACTTTTTCCCATGTTCCATTACTCCTTTAACACCACGCACAAGGTCATATTTCAACCATGCCTCGTACATATAGTTAAAATGTTCCATTATACTTTTGGCATCGAGCACAAGGTCATATTTCATCCAAGCCTCGTACATATAGTAATCATGTTCCATTACACCTTTTTCACTGATAACAAGGTAATATTTCATCCAAGCCTCGTACATGATACATGAACACACACTACATATGCCCATTAATCATGCCAAAACACCCTTACAATAAAAACCCCTTTTTATTGAAAACCATTTCCTTCAAAACCATTTCAATGCCAAACCATTTTAATTCCAATCCATTTCAATAAAACACACTTTTTATAGAAAACCAATTCCATCAAATTCATTTCAATATCAAACCATTCCAATAAAACAAACTTTTTATTGAAAATGCATTTTTCATCAAACAATTTACAATTTCAAGAAATCCATAATTCAAAATCAACATTTTAAATTCAAGAAACCAAATCACTTGCACAACAATTCACTAAGATTTCAAAATTTCACTAAAACCATAAATAATCAATAAATAATATTTATTTAGTGTTTTTCACAATCAATTCCATTAAAATTACCCAATTTAAAACTAATTCAATAAATTCCAACAAGAGTAGTCGAGAGTGAAGCCTCTTACCTTTAGATTTTTGAAGAAAACCAATACGAACAAAGAATGCATATGAAAACCGGGTTGGTTCTTCAAAAAACTACCTTAGATCTCTTCTACTTGTAAGACCAAGACCATATCTCATCATATTTGGCATCCACACCCTTATATCTACCCATAATAGCTGTACATATATGAAACCGAGTGTTTCGTGATGAATCGGATGGAGTGGACCGACGCACCTGACTGTCAAGCACACAGAGGGATGAGCTCTGCTCAAATCGCTTAGGTCGGGTATATCGGTCTTCATTTCAAAATTCCCAATGGTTCCATATCCAATGATACTTGGACCTGATTTCCAAAGGTTGGCGTTAACTGGGTCGTTTGGCCAGTGATTCATAAGAACTCACATTGGTTGAGAGGACGGGAAGTCGGGCTCATTACACCCTTTTAGGGGGGGAGTATTGCCTCTTTCGGGACTCTCTTATAGATTTAAGACTTGTTCATATGTTCATGAATTATTGGTTTATACACAAGAATACTATCCACAAATTACTATTGGTTAGTAATGGTCTTCTTAACGTAGGGATTCAGAATCATTTACACTCGAGTTTTTCCATCCCTCATTGGTTTAATGATTCCGAGGACTTTGGACTCACTGAGACGACACTAGTTTGAAGCCTCATGTCATGAAGATCTTGAGTTCATTGTCATCCAGGGGAGGCAGATAACAAATTGACCATTCGGATCGAACCTGTAATATGGGATTCCTATGTATCCTCTTGAGAGGAATCAGAATCCACGTAGTTCGGTAGGGCAGTTTAACGTCATGTGGGACGAAGGATGTGGATTACACTCTGAGTTGTCCCAAGATGGTGGGGATTGTCACACCGACACGGTGATGGTTGGGGACAATGGTTTGTTGGGCTTGAAGCTCGTGGAGGCTACCTACGTACCATGCCCTGACATGGATCAAAGCCCATGTAATTCGGGATGGATTGGGGATACATGTTAACATTATGCTGGACGGGGGTGAACCGACGTGATGTAGGTTGGAATTATCAGGTGGTGGGATTGAACCTCAAGGAGGCTTCATACGTACCATGCCATGCCATGGATCAAAGTCTTCGTAGTTCTCATGAGGTTCGGGTTACGGTCGGTGGTTATTTTAAGCCCACGTGGGTCATGCTTAGAGTGAGAAACAAGAGGCAGCAGAGATCTGGAGATCAAGTCGTGAAAGGTGTGTTCGTGGGAAGCAGAGTGGGGATTATGCATGGAGCGGCCTAGAGATATGGGGATCGGGACTTACTCTGGGATGGAGGCCCGATGGTGACATCGCCCATTTGGAGAATGAAAGGGTACCCCTGTGTCAATCTCCCCTCTTGGTTCTTGGCATCGGGGATGTACGAAGGTGCATGGGTTCTATCTCTTGCAAGAATGGCTAGGGAAATACACCTAGGAGGCTGCCATGTTGTTGGGATTTTACCACAACGAGGTGACAGACATACCCTTCTTAGGTGACAGTGATCAAAACCTACGTAGTTATGGTCTGAGGGTATGATTTTGCGGATGTTGTGACCATCACAAATCTCTAATCCCTCGTGATTCATGCTTGGTGTGAGAAAGATGATACTGAAAAATAATTACAAAGCCTTGCACATTCACCATACCAGTGGAAGGGGAGAAAGTCGACTAGTAGAGGAAATGGCTGAGACCAATGGACTTTCCTTCCCCCTGATGTTCGAGGAAGGTAGACGTCACGCAGCATAGCAATGAACCTTCCATGATGAAAGGGGAAGGGCCATTGGAATCTGGCGAGGATGGTGTGGGGCTTACACCAGGAGGGATGCCCATAACATCTTCATCATGTATGGCCATCAGGGAATCCCAAAACACTGGTGGGTTCAGGTATACGATTCTACACCTATGCACTAGTGCACAAGCAGTATAACGCCAAGGGCATTGGAATCAGTCCGAACAAAGGGAGATTAAAAGTGTGAATTACATGCCCGATATTCAGAATGCAGTGAGGGTGGCGTGGTGATGTAGGATAATTATTGACCATGTTCCAAACATAGCATACATATCACGTTAGCCTGAAATGGGGACAAACAAATGTGGGTCGACTGCTGACCATGTTCGAAACATAGGACCTGACTCGAAGTGTAGTCCAATGTCTTCCGGGGCATTGGCCCAGGACGGTTGGTGATCCAATGCATCATGGGACCATGCCATTAGGGGTTCCCTTATGAAATGAAATAAGATGGACATCCGAATGAAGGACACACAAAGCGTGAGGTGGAATTATGGAATGTTTGAATAGATTCCACCAATCTTGAAATTATGCCACTGTAATCATGGAATTTGGCATTTTATTCATGTGAAATAAGGAATCTCTTACTTGGAACAAGAGGATTCCTATTATGGAATGATAGGGAAAGCTATAGGTTATATTCATGTATATAAGACAATTGGCATCTCATGCTTGGAGCATAATGAATCTCTTGTTTGGAGCAAGAGGCATCCTATATTGATCATTCATGGATTACTACAATTTAATGTCATGTAGATGGGACTACAATGCATAAAGTTCATAGAAATGGATGGTATAAGGTCTTATGCAAGGGCGGCCCTTTCTGGATCAACCTGGCATAGGAGCCGATCGATTGTGTTTGGAGGAGTTTACTCAAGATTGGTTCAACTCATGCTACTTGGGGAATTAATGATGAGAATCTCAACTCATGACATGTGAATGAAACCAAGATGAATATGTTGACTCAAGGTGTTTCATGGTGTGTGGAAGAATATGTCAAATCATGGAATTCCATAGGTGGAAGGTGGGTGCGCATAAGGGCACAATGGAAAATCCCGACATCCGGGCCGTGTAGGAGCTGGCTGCAGAGAGCTATCTGCGAGGGACTGGCCGTGAGGGACTAGCCGTAGAGGAGCGAGCCGCGTAAGAGCTGGCCGCATTGGAGATGGAAGCAGAGGGTATCTGCAGAAGAGCTGGCCGCGTAGGAGCAGCCGCAGAGAGGATGTCCATGAAGGGTGTCCGCATATGAGATGGTCGCGGAGGAGGCGAGCTGTGTAGAAGCTGGCTGCCTAGGATGTCCGGAAAGGAAATGACTGCTAAGGGAAGTCCCGGAGGAGATGGCCGCAGAGGAGGCGGGCCACGTCGAAGAGGGCCGCCTAGGAGTCCATGAAAGAAATGGATGCTAAGGGCCAGCAACGGAGGAGCTGGTCGCATGTGGTTTGCGGTTTCGATTCTCCTCTATGCAGAAGAGTGCATCCGCAGATGATATGGGGTTCGCAGATGGTCATAGAACTTTACCGTTGGGAGCTATTTCTCTAGCGTCTCCCAACGGGTTCTCATATGTCCTTCCTCCATTCATTTTGGTGCCCCTCAGTGACTATTTATAGAGTCAAAAAGAAGATATATCGATGGGAAAATGTCACTTTTTTCAGAATCCAATGAAGGAATCCCAACCTGCGAACGACTCGGACAACCAGGGATTTTTGGAAACATGATTTGTAGATTTTCTCCGCAATAATGCACCACTCCACCTCTATTCCGTAAATGATGATATTCGCAGCTGTATACGTCTTCCGGAAATGTTTCACAAATGAAGGTGCATGCAACATGGGCCAGTTTTCACGGTTCGCGGGGGTGGACTAGCGTGGCGTCCGTCCTGCTTCACGCCCAAGTCAGGGTTCCCGCCTCCGTCTCGCAGACGACGTGGGTCTGCAGAATTTTGGTTCGCTGAAAAGGCCGCATACTGCTGCTGGAAGCCAGTACGTAGACCGGTTCGGTCCTTTCCCATGTCTTGGGGTAATTGGATTTCCGCCTTGCAGAATTTTCAGGACCCTACACCGAGAGAAGTGGAGAAGAAGTTCTAAGTAGATCTATGAAACTGAACAAGAACAAAGAAGAACAATCTCACACCGCAAGAATCTTTCTTTGATTCGCCAAGAGAAGCCTTCGGATAGCCTCCAGAACAATGGGAGAATCCTCTTCCACCATAGGAGAAGAAAAATCCTGAGTTATAGCCACGTAGTATATTAAACAAGGGTCTTAGAGGAAAAATGCATGAGATCCACCATTGGAGAATATCATTTTAGTGGTCACACAGTATTCCCGTGCGGTTATACAAACCACGCGGAAAGCATGCATTAGCCACTTCTGCGGCAGACCCTCCATGCACGGTTTGACCACATGGTTAGGCAAACCATGCGCTGCCCATGCGGAAGCTACGGACTCTAAGACTAGCTACACACGGTTTTGTCGCTCGATTTAGACAAATTGTGCACCATCTGTGTGACTTCCCCTTTGCCTCAAAACTTCATTAAAAGATCCTCTAACTCTCCTATTCATCACCATTAACATTAAAACAATGAAAATCATCAATTAAGTTTTAAATACCATGAATCGGGGGTACAAAATTCTCCCTACCATATGCCTTCCCATCCTCGGAAAGTATAAAACCTTCACTCAATTGAAAGAGTTTCGTCCACTGCCCATTCATTTCCTTTTCACGTTCTCATGTCTCTTCCAGAATCTAACCATGCTGCCATAAAACCAGCCCTAGACAGATGCATTTTCCATTCAATACATTCTTTTCATATCCAAAATCCATACTGGGATATGTATCAATGAAGCATCTGACTCTAGGTAAAAATGATCCCATCTGATCAAATGGTCAGGATCAGGATGATAACTTTTTGACTGAGATACATTGAACACATTATGCACCAAACTGATCCATGGTGGTAATGCCAACCGATATACCACCTCTCTATCCTATTGCAGTATCTCGAAATGGCCAATGTATCCATGAGATAAATTACTCCGATTCCCAAAACGATGATGTCCAAGCCTTGGAGATATATTCAAGAAGACATGATCACTAACAATGAATGAAAACGGTCTTCTACGGTGATCTGCATAAAATTTCCAAATGACTCTGAGCTGGCTCCACCTTTTTTCAAATCAACTGGATATTCTCTGTTATTTCTTGGACAAGGCATGGCCCGACAATTGATGTTTCGCCTGTTTGAACCCACCATAGTAGAGAACGACAAGGAAGTGCACACAATGCTTCAAACAGATCCATGTATATCGAGGCTTGATAGCTGTTATTATATGAGAACTCTACTAAGGGTATATTCTCTTCCCATGAGCCAGTAAAATCTATTACACAATCCTGCAACATGCCTTCCAATATTTGTATCGTCTACTTGGATTTCCTATCTGTATGAGGATGATACGTCGTGCTCATAGTCAACTGAGTTCCAAGGGATTGTTGTAATGATTTCCATAAACGAGATGTGAACCTCATATCTATATCTGAGACTATAGGAACCAGTACACCATGCCTATTTAACACTTCTCAGATAAATGTTTTTGATAGATCATCCACCGTATGAGTTTCACAAATAGGGATGATATGGGCCGACTTGGTTAGAGGATCCACTATCACCCAAATGGAATTGTGTTTCTGGACCGTTCCTGGAAGACATGTAACAAAATACATTGTTATCTGATTCTATTTCCACACTAGGATGGGCAATGATTTATCATACCCTCTGGTCTCGGATACTCTGCTTTAACCTGGTGACTTGTAAAACTCCGCAGGACGAACTTGACCACATTTCTTTTCATGAAGCTCCACAAAAATTGTTCATTCAACACCTTATATATATTTTGTGTACCTGGATGTTTAGCCCATATTGAATTGTGGTAATCATGTAAGAGTTATTCCTGAAATTCCCTAGGTATAACCATCCGATCTCTGAAACACAGAAATAAACCCCCACCATGTTTCCAGCCATCGATGGTCTCCCCACCATTGAGTATTTAACTTACAACCAGACATTCTGCATCAGAAGTTTGTGCTTATTTAATAATTTTTATGAGATCAGGAACAAGTGTAGATGAAAAGAAAACTACAACATCACCACAATCTTCGTATTCCACATGCATGTCGGCTAAGACCGACATCAGTTGCAATTCACCTGAAGCTTCTTTCTCCAACTAAGCATATGACTTTCTACTCAATGCATCTTCCACAGAATATCCTTTCCCAGGTCTATAATAAAGTCAATGTCAAACATTTGTAAGTACTCTATCCACCTACTTTTCCTCAGATTCAAATATTTTTGTGAGATAATGTGTTTCAAGATTTTTGTATCGGTAAACACAGTAAATTTTTCACCAAAGAGATAATGTATACATGTTTTCAATGCATGGATGACTATAGCTAAATCAAAATCATGTATTGGGAAATTCATCTCGTGATCCCTCAACTGCCTTGATCCATAAGCAACCACATGGTCTCCTAGCAAGAGAACACATCCCAACCCGGATCCTGAAGCATCATAGTACACCACATACCACTGTCTTGATTCTGGAAAAATCACGATAGGTTCTTATGTAAGACAAACTTTCAGTTCCTGGAAATACATCGGACATTCTTTTGTCCACAGGAATGGAGCATTCTTATTTTTCAGAGCTATCATTGGTGAATCTAGTCATGATAAATCACACACAAAGCATCAGTAGTAACTAGCTTGACCAAAAATTCTTCGTATATCAAACACATTCATCGGTGGTTGCCAAGAGGTAATGGCTTCTATATTTTCATGATCAACAGAAATTCCTTTCTCAGAAATGACATGGCTATGGAAATGTACTTCCTATTTCCAAAATTCACACTTTGATAATTTAGAAAACAAGCAATGATTTCTCAAGACTTGTAACACGGTTTTCAAGTGCACCTGTTGATCAGCCCTTGTCTTTGAATAGACCAAAATGTCATCCAAAAACACCACTACAAAAGAATCTAGATATTGTTGAAATATCTGATTCATCAATTCCACAAGGACTGTTGGAGCATTTGTTAGACCGAAATTCATGACTACATATCTATAGTGGCCATATCTACTCCTGATAGTTGTATTTGGAATATCCTCCATCCAAACTCTCAATTGGTGATATCATAATCGCATGTCTATCTTGGAGAACCACTATGATCCCCAAAATTTATCGAAAAAATCATAAATGCATGGAAGTGGATTTATATTTGTATTTGTAACTCCGTTATGATTATGAAAATCAACACACAGTGGAAGAGTTCCATTTTCATTCTTCAGAAACAAAACTGGTCCTGCCCATGGAGACGTACATGGTCGAATAAAGCCTTTGATTTCTAGCTTTTCTAACTGTACATTCAATTCCCACATCTCTGTTTGTACCATCCAGTAATATGGAAGGGAAATAGTAATGGACTATATAAGGAGATCAAATGAAAACTACACCCCCCATATAGTTGGTAACCCTGAGGAGTTCTTGGGAATGATATCTGGAAATTCACCACAATAGCTTGAAAGATATATTTATCAATCTCCTCGATTGATGCCAAAGTGAACACTTCTAATTTGTAAGAGATTGTTCCAACTATTAGTTCCAACAAGATATTTTCACTTCTCATTACAATCCACTCTCCTCTAAAGAGATGCTTGATGCCATCCTTAGTCATGAATCTAATTGTTCTCATATAACAGTTGATTTGAGCCTTGAATGTTATCAATCAATCCATACCCAGGATTACATCATAGACATCTTTATATATCATTAAGAAGTTCAATTTTAACTCAACTCCATCAACAATTATAGAATATTCTCTACACACAAAGGCTTGACATTCTCTTTCACCAAGAGGAGTTTGTAGTTTCAAAAAAAAGACATCATTTCCAGTTTTAAACATAGAAAGTTAGTAGCACGAGAAGCAATGAAGGAATGTGATGCACCAGTGTCAAATAACACTTGAACAAAGGTAGAATTCAAAATAATCATACCTCATTCTGTAGATAGTCCATCCTGATCATCGTCAATCATCTGCTCAGCTCCATACAATTGCTTCTTCACAAGATTTTTCACCTTGTTTCCTTGCTGAGGTTGTCCTGGTTGAGAAGTCATTATATTTCAAGAATCACCCTGGATAGATCTATTATGATGATGAGATTGACTCTACTATCTTCATTTTTCGAAGTATATGATCCTTGCAACGCCTGGGAAGTGTCACGTGCACCCGACCTCGGATGATTCCAACAATAGCATTGTAGAATCCCCTATTTCATGCAATTGTGACATGCTCAAGGTTGTTGCGGACAGTCCTGGTTTATGTGGTCCTGCAAACCACATTGAAAACAACCTTCTTTGATCTGGGGTTGTGGAGGAACTTTCACGAATCCTGCCATCTGGTACTGATTTCCACTTTCATCGTGGAAATATTAATCCCTTTTCCACTTATTCCCAGCAGTAGGGTTCCCACTGTTTGTTGTAAGTATTATAATTCTTCCTGATATTTTTCCTGAGATATCACATTCTAAAAAATTCTCTCTATTCACCATTTATATATAATCTATAATACAAAGAACCACAATATTCGATCGAATCTCTTTCCTTAGTCCCGATTCGAAGATGTGTGCCTTCAAGGATGCACTTTCCGCAACCTCCGGTGCAAAATGGACTAAATAAATGAATATAGATGCATACTCTGTGACCATGAGGTTCTCTTTTTTCATGCATATAAATTCTATTGTTTTTTGGATTCTGAACGTGTGAGGATAGAATTATTTTTTGAACAATAATTCAAAATTCTCCCATGTATGGCCATTATCCAATTTATCCTACAACGCTAAATCCCAACATTGAAATTGATGATAATCAAGCATATATGTCGCCAAAGTGACCTTGATCTTTGATGGTGTGCTGATGAAATCTAAGATACAATTCATCCTACTTAGCCAAACATCTTCCTTTTCAGGTTAATCATCACCCCAAATGTTTGGTGGACTTTGCTTGGTTCATTCCTCTGGTTCCACATTCCTTGGTTCATTCCTCTGGTTCCACGTATCCATAGCATGAATATCCTGGAAAATACCATAAACCAACTCTTGGTTCACCTATGGTTCAGGTGAAACCATATTCTCTATAGCTTCTTCGGGTTGGCTTCGACGACTCCTACCGGGTGCCATTTTATAAACCAACAACAACCTCCGTCAATATCACTCTCTGGTAACTGATGGATTAGAATTACAAATTCAATCACATCATCTATCACAACATTATTTTCCAAAACATTATTTTTCCATGTTAAATTTTTTTTGTCAACATTCAACATTCCTTTTTGAAAATCAACCCATTTTCAAAATCATTAAGATAATGCAATTTCTACAATTTTTTTTACAAAATTCAGACTTTGAAGAAAATTATAAGTCATTACTCACAATGAGATAAGCAATCCCAGAGCGAAGTCATTCCTCTACAATGCATGTCATTCTTATATCATTGGCTAAACCCATGACAATGAGATTTCCAACATTCGAAAAGTGTATCTGGAACACTTATGTACCCAACACCCGGGTAACTTGAAGTTCATCATAAACGAGTTAGCTATGTCATTTTATGCTATACATTTCAATTTCCGACAATCCTACTCCTGTCTAATATTTTGACCCAAGGAATATACAAGAATAAATTTCAACTCCAAGACTAAGAACATCGATGACTACTTGTTAAGCAGGGACCAAACAAGCTGATACCATTTGTAAGGACCCGCCAATTCTCATTGGGTTGATAGTTCAATGAGTCATTACTAGGCCTTAAGAAACATCCCCCATACGCAAAATGTAGAAAATAAATGCCGAAGGATTTCAAATACATGTTCTGGGTTAATTTACCCTTAATGAAACACCTATAATCCAACCATGCATAACCAACATTCACTATATGATGCATGAAAAAACGAATGACAACTAAACAACTTCATATTTGTTAAACCAAATCATGTACACAACAATATATGACCAAACCAAACATCAAATTACACAGTGGAAGAACAACTCAAGACTCTCAAAGGACACCAAAACTCAATGCTCCACACGCTCCAAGCTCTACTATCACTGAACAACCCCAATCATCACGAGGTAGTACTAAAAACATGGGAAGCGGTACCTTTTCCTCTATCCCGGAAAATAGCATCTGAAAAAGCACCAAAGTGCCAATGAAGGGGTGAGTATAAAACTATGTAGGTTTCCCTAATGACTTCCCTACTCACTCCACTATGAATGTAGAGTTAGCAACATTTATATGAAAACATTTTATATAATACATTTTACCAAAAGCAATTTATAACTAAATATAAAAAAGTTTCCCAAATCAACTTATAACCAAAAGCCATCTATGATAATGAAAAAAAATTCCATTGAGTTATTTTTCCAGAAAAATAACTAAACAAGATTTTGAACCATTTTACAAGCTTCCCATTTTGGAATACCCAACAATTTACCAACCTATGCGACAAACCATTCTTGCTTTGTTATGACAGTTCAATTATCATAAGTTGTTTCTCATCGATCTACAAAGTCATCATAAGGTAACTATTTCCCATGTGACATTACAACTTTGGAACTGAGCACAAGTTCATATTTCAACCATGCATCATAAATATAGTTACCATATTCCATTAAATGTTTTTCACTGAGCACAAGGTCATATTTCAACAAAACCTCATACATATAGTTAACATGTTCCATTACACCTTTGGCCCCATGCACAAAGTCATATTTCAACCATGCCTCATTAATGCAACATGAAAACACTCCACATATGCCCATAAATCATTCCAAAACACCATTTTAATAAAAACACCTTTTTATTAAATACTATTTCAATTAAAAACATTTCAATGCCAAACCATTTCAATTCCAAACCATTTCAATAAAACTCCCTTTTTATTGAAAACCAATTCCAACAATGTCATTTCAATCTCAAACAATTTCAATAAAACACTATTTTTATTGAAAACCCATTTCTCATCAAACCATTTACAATTTTAGCAAATCCATAATTTAAAATCCACATTATATATTCAAGAAAACAAATCACTTGCAAAACAATTCACCATTATTTGACAATTTCACAATAAACTTAAATCATCACTAAAGAAGTTTTATTCTATTCTTTTCACAATAAATTATATTCAAATAACCCAATTTTAAACTATTCCAATCAATTATAACAATATGAGTCGAGAGTGAAGCCTCCTACCTTTAGGGTTTTGATGAAAACCACGACGAATGAAGAACACACAAGAAAACCGGGTTGCTTATTCAAAAACCCACCTTAGATCTCTTCTCCTAGAAAGACCAAGACCAAATCTCGTCATATTTGGCATCGACACACTTAGATCTACCCATAACGGGCATAGATCTATGAAATCGAGATAATGGGAGAAGAATATCTAAGTACATCTAAGAAACCGAACAAGAATGAAGAAGAACAATCACACACCTCATGAATCCGCCTTTGATTCTGAAAGAGAAGTCTTCAGATCGCCTCTCGAATTATTGAAGAACCCTCTATGACCTTAGGAGAAGAAAAATCCCGAGTTATGGAAGCTTATGAGATTAAACAAGGCACTTAGAGGCAAAAATTTGTTATATCCACAGTTATAGGATCTCATTTAATTGGTCATGTGTTTTTCTCACACGGTTAGAAAAACCATGTGCTAATCTTGCATTAGCCACTACATCGGAATACCCTCCACACACGGTTTGGCCACACAGTTAGACAAACAATGTGTCGCCCGTGTGGAATCTACTGCCTCCAAGACCAGCTATGCATGGTTTTTCCACACGGTTTAGACAAACCATGTAGCATCCGGGCGACTTCCCCTTTGCCTCAAAACGACATTCAATGTTCTTCCAACTCTCCCATTCATCACCTTTAAATTGAAAACCATTAAAAGAATCAATAAATGGTTACATACCAGAATCAGGGGATACTATAGTGAAATTAATTAAATTTAGAATTATTTAATGGGGTTTATGTGTATAATCAAATAGTGAAATAAATAAATTAATTGAATGTGATTAATTAATTGTGGAATTAATTAATGGATTTGATGTGAATAATTAATTAGTAAATTAATTAATAGGGAGTTTCTTATTGATGAAATTTAATGATTTAGATTAATTAATATGTATATTATTTTATGGAGATTGTTATGTGGATGAATTTAAATGGGAGATATTAATTAATTTTAGAATTATTTAATGGAGATGTTTATGTTGATGAAATTGAAAGAGATAGATTAATTAATTATTGGATTTATTATGTGGTATTGATATTGTGATTTGAGATATTTAATTTCTAGATAAAATAATGGTTAATTAGGTATAAAATTGAGATATTTAATTTTGGACTTAATCAGGGGTTGTGATTAATTTATTTATGAATTAATTTATTTTATAGATGTGATTATTTAAATTTTTATTTAACTAGAAGATTTATTGTGATTATCATTTTTTAATTAATTAATGTTATTTATTTTGTTATTTAACTACTTAAATAATGAATTGAATATTTATGTTTAACTAATTTCGGAATTAGTAATAAAGTTATTGTGGTTATTTAATTATTAAATTAATTAATATTATTGATGTGATTATATAATTTTCGAATTATCTAGTAGAATTATTATGAATTTTTTTATTAATTTTATTTTATTATTACTATTAATTAATCTATGATAAAACTAATGGAATTATGTTGTTAATATAATTTTTTAATTATTAATCTAATTGTTATGACTAACCGATTCTTAAATTAATTAATATTATTGATTTGATTAGTTATTGATTGAATTAACTAATTGAATTGTTCTATTTAACTAATTTTAGAGATAGTAATAGAATAGTTGTGGATAATTAATTGAAAAATTAATTATCTGTTGGTGAATGGTAACCTAGTCATTTAGTTGTAAAATTAAGAATGAGAGTAAAACCATTCTAGTGTGTGAGTTATGAATGGTAACATTGACATTTTGTTTTGAAATAAATAATTGGAACATGATCAATCTAATGTGTATGATATGAATGGTAACATGAAAATATTTTTATAAAATAATGAATGGGAACATGATCATTCCAATGTGAATAGTATGAATGATATCTAGGTTATTTAGTTTTGAAATAAAGAATGGGAATATGGTAATTTTAATGTGTGATCTACGATTGGAATTATGGTCATTTTTTATGAAATGAAGAATGTGAACATGATAATTCTAATATGTTATATATGAATGGTAACATGATCATTTAGTTGTGAAATTAATAATGAGAAAACAATTATTTTATTGTCTTATATATGAATGGTAACATTGGAATTAAACATGGAATTAAATAATTGTTAAAAATGATTTATGATATATTTTTTTCCCTTAGAAATAGTTAAAGCTCCATCATCAACCAATGAACAGATTGAGTTACCGGTGCCTACAAGGACACAGGTTTTTAGTTGGTGAAATAAATATTAATTGATAATGAGATAATTTTTTCCTTATTCGTTGAAATTTTTTCTTACTAAAATTTCAATCACTTTTTATTGACTGCATATTATTTTAGATGTCATTTATTCTGGCCTATATAATAATACTCACACATTACACATGATTCATGATTGATAATGAAATATATATTTTATATTTTTGGGAGGGATAGTGGAAATGGCCCTTTGTTAGATGGTTGATATGGGATGGTGCATGAATGATGGAATTAGACATGTTTTGAGACCCATTTGGGTCAGTTGTAAGTGTCTTTATTTTGGGTTGCATTTTATAAACAAAACATAATAAAACCCAATAAATTAAAATATTGTAATTTTAGAGTGAAATTATTATTTTATCTTTATTTATAGGCCACACTATGTAATGCATATGGTATAAAAAACAAGGGATTATCTCTCACACATGATCAAGTTTAACCACACTTTAATGCCACATTTTTTAATGAACTAAATATTAGAACTGTAATATAGTGTATTATTAAAAATAAACATCAATTATGGATTAAGAATATCAAAATTATGAATGAGTGAATTTTTTTTTCTGAGAAGTTTCATTATTGATGAATAGTTTTAAATACTGCATTTTAGATAAAAATTTCCTTTTCATTTAAAAAATTATTGATGTTAAATTATATATTTTATTTGGGATTGAATAGAAAATATACAAATAATTAATATATTAACCCAATTTAGTTCATTGGAATCATTTTTAAAATAAAATTTGATATAAAATCTTGTTGAACTTTTGAAAAAATTTACTTTCCTTCTCAATACTTTTGTGACAATAGTGTTAAACATAATTTTCCCTCATACATTATTTTTACTCTGAAAAATGGGATGAGAATTGTAAAAAATATAATATATTTGTTATAATATTATCTACATAAATTTAAAAAAAATATTATTGAATGCGATTAAAATTAATTATGGTGATTAAGGTAAAATTATGCTTAATAATGGACTAAACCTTAATCTTAAATGCCAAAATAACCAGGAAACTTATCCAAAAAACATTAGCTTCTATTATTTCAACCACATCCCCTCTTGGTTAAAATATTATTCACAATTGGGATATTATTAAAGGGGTGTTCGCTAAATTAATGTTTATAGAAAGGGAAAAATTGTAACATATCCTTACCTTTAACATTTACAAAACATTCCAATATTTTCAAATCCTCAGATTTTATGTTTTACATATAATTTTAAAAGGTATGTGGTTTAATTTTATCAAAATAATTTATAAATAATTTTTTTAATGTTTTTTAGTTTCTTTATATTCTTATGAAATGCCAATGTAGTGATTATAAAGTTAATAAATAACTAATATAAATGATACTATAAATATGAAATGTAAATTATATTGATTGAATTATTATAATCAACTATTTTTTTACATTTAAATAACATGTTAAATATCATTTAAATTAATATATTTGAAATTAAAAATGGTTTTTATATTTTAACATTAAAATTATAAAAATTATGTCGAATGTTAAATTATATTTATTTCACAATAATGGATATTTTATAAATGAATGTAAATAAATTTAAAAATTTCATTCTTCCAGGTTTTTTATAAGTTGCAATAAATGTTATATATGATTTATTAATGGACTAATTGATATTTTATAAATAACATATTTACCCATATACTATAAAAACATTGTTATCATGGTTCAGGTTTGACTAGAGTTTTACTACATTAGATGAGCTTGTTTTAAAAATAAATTACAAAAAATTGGATTTTAAAATAATAAATAAGATAAAGTATTAATAATTATATATATATATATATATTATAATAATTATAAATTTAAAATGTTTTTAATTGTTAAAATACATATGATAGAAAACTAGATTCCCTAATAAAAACATAAATTTCAGAATTTGGGAATATAAGAAGATTCCGAAAAAAATTATTAAATGCATATATTTATTATAATTATGGGTTATTATAGACCATTAATCACCATTACTTCAATATTTTTCCATATTTGAGACACATTAGTTAATTTAGACATCCCATTAATAAATACAATTTGTTATTGAAAAGAGTCACACTCCCACACTATAAAAATGACATCACTCTACCCCTTCACCACACCTTACAACCCATATTAGATAGTCCATAAACTATTCAAATATTATCTTAACCCCCATGTAGAATCCATTTTTCTGGATGAAATACGCCTAAGGAATCCCATTGGTACAATTTATAATGATTTACCCAATTAATATGTCACATCATTCCAGAAGATCAATAGTTTTATTTCATTTCACTTCCCCTAAAATATTCTTTTTCCAAGGTTATATAAAAAATCAGTCAAATTAATATATTATGATATTTTTATTATATGTTTTTGAACATTTATTACTAACTCTTTCATCTAATTGTAAACTGAAATACTATTTACATGTATGGTGTACTAGCGTATAAGGAAACAATGATTGTTCATTATCCATTTACTCCCAATGTTGGGGGAAATTATGGTTGGATCCATATTTATATATGATATATATAATGTATTTATACTTTTTATAACACTTTTATAACTCATTCCTAGATAAATTCCATTTTATATAAATAATATATCTTTATTTGTAGAAGTTTGGACAATCCCATCATTAAAAAGATGTGATTCTATGACAGTATACATGGAACACATTAAGGTCAATATTAATAATAATAACTAATATTAATAATTAAGATATGATTCTTTAATTTTAATATATATATATATATGTATCATTTAATATTCATTTGATTAATAAAATAATGAAATTGAAGTAGCATTCATCTGTACGTACAACCTACCATCTCCACAAATGGTGGACATCATTAATTTACTCTGGGTTTACAATTTTGAGAACATGAAATCATGTCCTAATTAATAGGATCAACAAAATACATTTCATAAAAATACTTGAATAAACTAGACAATTGACACATGATATAGTTTAAATAATAAAAGACTATTAAGAAATGTGTGATAAAATATTATAAGAAGTTAATATATAATTTCAAAAAATTATTTTTCTATTAAATTTTATTAACATATTTGAATGCACTCTATAGGAGGATAAATACCACAGACAAAGATGAAGGATAAGGAAAGGGATTTCATCATAATTCACATTCCATTGTGACTAATTTTTATTTATTCACCATTTCACTTCTAATTGGTGTATATACTACAATTTCACTTATTATAAAATTAATATAGAATTTATAATTATATAATAAGTTTCATTCTCTATTATTCATTCATGAGGATTATGATTTAAAATATCTCAAGGTACTATGGGACACATTGGAATGTTTAAATATTATATCCCCCTGAATATTTTAATGATATTTAAATGGCATTTCATTAATCAATATAAATAGACCTTGTTATTTGTTTTCCTCCACTAAAAAATAATTGATGAAATTTTATTATATAATCAAAATGGATATTTGATATTGCATTTAACACATTTTTAATAATTTATTTGATGACTACTTTGGACTGGTAATGACGCGTGGGGCCGAGACATTATTAAGATTATTAATGAATCGATATATTCTAATGAGAAAAATATGTTGGCCAAATTAAAGTGGTTTTATCCATAGTTTTGAACCATCTTTTGAAAGCAATTGGTTGTATTGTATTTCATGTTTCTTGGATATGACGTCCAATAATTATGTATTTCCTTAGTTTTGATTCATTGTTTACATATCCATTAGATTTTATGTCTACATATCTATGTAGATGCATTCTAATTCATTGTTTACTGATTAAATTTCATTAGTTTGTGTTTATTCCATTTTAATATAGATTTTTTGATTTATCTGGGTATTCGAATGTTATTTGTCATCACTTATTAACAATTCCGAGATAATTTATTTTCATTATTCATTATTTCTTACAATTTATATACCATTACAGAGCAATGGAGCACACCATTATTATTTTTTCATTCCAATGTTATGAAGACTAAATATTTGAACAAGATTTCAGGGATTCAATTTATTCCATTTTATTATGTATCATGTTTGTAATTTATATTCCCTAATGTATTATAGCTATCATGTAGTTTATTTGGATTCATATTTCTACTAAACTGATCAATGCTTTAGGATTTGATTCATTGTAATCATGCCAATGTAATCAAATAATGCACTAAAACCAGGTTTATGGGTTCAGGGTGTTATAGATGATATCAATGAAAGTTTAGCAGTAACAGAAGAAACTAGATTTGGAAAAAATATATTAAAGGGAATAATCCTAAGATAAACGTTGAGGATTAGTATAGATGATCATTCTATAATTTGGGAAATGTAGAAATTTTGTAATCATTCATAGAAAACATTCATTTATGGATACTACAAATTGAAGTGGTTCTTCAACATAGGTATTTAATAGTAAAAGTTCCAACATGGTATGTCAAACATACCTTGGTGTAACATGGTATATGAAAATTTTCCCTAGTGTGCATATGGAATGACAATCTTAGGGGATTTTCTTAGGATAATTAAAAATTTTATTTATAAACCATCATGATAAATTTAAAAGAAAATAACTATGAATAATATAGGATAATAATATGGTGTTGTAGATGAAAGAAGTATGACAAATCATTTAGGAATACTATATGAACTTTGACATGTTTATGGGGTTTTTTATTTTGATACGTGTTTTCCAAATTATGATTTATGGTTTTTCTCAATGAATTATACTAGAACAAACTGGGAAATCATTAAATGCATTTGAATTTTACTTGATTAAAACCAAAATGGAATGACCACTAGAGTTATGGATATTATGATAATTCTTAATAATCATTCACAGAACTTGATTAATGAAATATACCTTTAAAACTACCAGATTCATCAAGGAAGAGAAGGAAGGAGTTCACTGATTTCTTTGGTGAAAGAGAACATGTAGCAATGAAAATTGAGTTCTTTCTATGTTTAGAATGTGGAAATAATCTCCCATATGAAGATCTAATAGGGATAATAAAAAAATTTCTGTATAAGAACTGAATCAAGTAATTACAAATGAATAATGATTTGTATTTTAAATAAAATGGGGGGGGGGGGGATATTAGACTCTTGAATACATCATCGATGATTAAATGCATTTAGAATGTAAAGAATGGTAAATATGAAAATTAATGATCTACGTTTAATGCTCTTGAAGGAAATAAAAAATGTTATACAAGTAATGTTTATTCTTTTGATGATGATGGGACTGTTTGGGGAATTTCAAAGGAAATAGGTATTATTTATTAGGATGAGGTAGAAATGTTAATGGTTTATATATTATGTGGAATAAAAAAGGGTATTTATATTTATATTCAATAATTATGAATATTTTATTAGCGATGTACTTGTTATAAGAATAATTGAATATATATGGATTGTACTATAGTACAATTTTGTGTTAGATTGTATATCATATGTTTAATAGTACAAATAAAAGTTATTTAGAAGAATTTTATTCTTTTTGTAAAACACATGATTCATGGAACGAAAACCCTTAATATGTTCCTGATGTTGAGATAGTTATGTGGAAAATATTGTTTTGGTCAAAAGATGTCTACCTTAAAACTGATAAATGATTTATCGAAAAGTGGAATATGTTATCATTAATAGTGTCTAAAGCACTTTTTGATAAATGGAATTTATCCAATAACACATGTATTACTCAATGAATAACTATGAAAGTAGGTTTCAAAAAAATGTTAATTCTTATTATTACCACATTTCAAGAGTATACAAATTGAAGGTGTTACATTTTTATTATGTTATGATTAATGAGAGTGTTCATTTTTTGAACTCTAATGATATGTTCATTTTGGAAAATATAGTGACCATAATTATAATTTGTTAGATCATAATCAATTGGAAAAGATAACCCTTAATGGAATTGTTGATGTTGATCAGTGGATGTGGTTTTAGAGATTGATATATTAATCACTCTATGATAAATATTATTCTAGGAGATGAAGTATAAATATTTAATGGAACAAATAATGTATATGTTTGTTCTTATAAATAATCACCAAGTATATTTACATATAATACTATTGTGTTAAATAATTAATCAAATCTAGGAAAAATGATCCTAAAACCAATAGTGTTTTCATAGAACCATTGTTTATGATTAATAAAATGGTCCCTTATATCATTAAAGATTCTTCTCCTCTTGATTGTCAATGTTCTCATATATATGTTCTCTACCACTATCAATGAGAGCATTATTGTTAGATTTTTTTTCATATCCATGTTTCTTATTCCTAACCACGTGCTCTTAATAGGGAAATAAGTTATGTGACCATTTTAATTCATATCCTCTTTTTTATAAGATTTGTTATTTTCCTTATTTGTGATAATGGTTTTTAAATAATTATTTATTTTTATATATCATCCCCTGATTACTAATATTATGATTAAATTGTGAAGACACAATTTAAATAATGTGTGAATAATGTAACACCCAAAGACATTAAAATGTATTAATTTTTGAATAAAATTAATTTCTATTTATATTTCATTTTTATGAAACACCATTTTAAAAATATGGTATAAAACATATAGGATAACCTCACACACAAGACTCTTTTTTACCTTCTACTAATTGTTTAATTTTTTAAAACTATATTTACATGATTTTTTAAATTTTATTTTTCAATATAATTTATATTTTTAGATTTGGAATGGTAAAATTATATTATGTTGATTTTTTTTAATTTTTATTAGATGTTTGATTTATAATAAATACTTAAAAATACAGCTTTTTAGTTAAAAACTACATATTTTTTAAATAGTTATTTGTGTTAAATGAAATTTTAAATTGTTTTCAAAGTCAAAATAGATCAGTTATAAATATATTAATTCAATTTAGGTAATTGGAATAATTTTTACCTTACAATTGGATATTGAAATTCATTGAAATATTGATCATCTCACATTAAAACCCCTCCTTCTCACAACATCAACAAATTTGGCATTAATCATAATTTTCCCAAATTTGTTAATTGACAGTTGAAAAATGTACATACATCATTGTAATCAGTATAATATTTTTGGAATTTTACCATCAACTAAATTTTTGAGAAAAAAATAAGTCATAATTATTATAATTAATTGTTGTTATTAAGGTAAAATGAAACCTATCAAAGGGCTAAACCATAATTTTAATTTCCATAATTACATTGAAATTTGTATAAAAAAAATTGGATGCCAAAAATAGACAAAATACAGTATTGTTTAAATTTTTATGTGCTATTGGTATATTATTAAATAGGAATTCCATATATAATAGGTTAATTAAGGAAAACGTTAAATACATATATTTTCTATAATTTAATTTTTATAAAACATTTAGATATGACACAATTATCAAATTTCGGATTACAAATATAATTTAGAATGATAAATGGATGATTTTTATCATAATAATTTATCATTAAATTTCAAATATGATTTTTTTAACTAAAATTCTAATTAAATATCAAGATAATGATTATTATGTTAATATTGTTCTAAAATAAACGACACTATAAATATTAAAAGTGAAGTATATTGATGGAATTATTATGGTTAATTATTTTTTTAAATGAATATATTATGTTAAAAACCCATTAATATTTCAATTATGATTTCATTTTTTGATATTTTTCAAAAAATTCTATAAATAATATCAAAATTGAAATTATTTCTATTTTACAAATAAGTATATTTTTTATGTTATTTTAAATTAAAAAAATTTATATTGTGCGAAGTGTTTATAAATTGCTAATAAATATAAAAATTGTTCTACTAGAGGACCAATTTTTTATTTATAATTATCACATTGACTCTTATTCTATATAAACATTGTTAATAAGTATTGGGATTTAGTATTGTTTTAGCGTGTCACATGAGGTTATTTGAAAAAAAAATTACAAATCCTTGGAATTTTATTTTATAAATTTAATTTAATAATAAAAATTAATTTGATCTATATTCTCCAATAAATCTCAATTTATTATGTATTATTTTTTAAGGTAATTAGGATAGAAAAATAGATGCATTATTAAAATCCAAAATGAAGAAAGTTGTGAATCATAGAAGACAATGAACCAAAATATTGAAATTCACACAATTATGTGTGGTGAAAGTTTTAATCATACATTAATACCATGTAATAAAATATATTTCCATTTTGGAAACACATTAGATAATTTATACCCCCAATAAATGATTAACTTCATGTATTTAAAAGATCACCACTCTCCTGCTATAAAAAACAAATCACTCTTCCCCTTCTACAAAAAACTAAAGATAGTTTGGTTGATATAAATATCAATCCAAATAGTACCCAAACAACCCTAACATCATCCTAGAATCCTTTTTTAGGAATAAATACTCCTTAGGAATGAATTTTTTACAAAAGATAAGGAGTTAGTCAATTAATAGGTAACATATATGAAGAATTTAAAATACAGTTTTAACCAATATTTACAAACACTTCTATATAATGGTTAGTGAACAGACTGCTTATGTGTGTGGTGAACTATCGTCTCACAGAACAATTATTATCCATTATAACATTACACCCTATCATTGTGGAAATTATGGTGTAAAATATCTTTATATATGACATATATTATATTTATAATTTATTTATTATTATTTAGTTCTTTTATTACATATTCCTCTGTATGTTCCATTTTGGGAAAATAAAATATCATACTTTGTTAAAGTGTGGACTACCACCACCATAATGTGAAGTGGTTTGTTCACATTGTAAATTTATCTCATTAACACTTATTTTAACAAACCTATTTAACATATATAATGTTGATATTATAAACAATTTATAATAAACATATGTATCATTTACTTTTAATTATTTTATACAATATTGAAATCGACGTACCATTCAAGTGTATGTATGACCGACCATCTCCATGAACGATGCACATAATTTTTTATATAAAAATATTATGTATCGTAAAAAATTCATATATAATAATTATATATGATAATTAACTCATGTTTTACATTCTCTAGATGAGAAAATCATGATCTTATTAATAGTAGTAATAAATTAAAAGTTAAAAGATACATGAGAAAACTAGGTAATGAACACCTGAAATAGTAAAAATAAATAAAGATTGTTAACATACATGTAATAAATTATTATAATAAGGTAAGATATGATTTTATAAACTTGATTGTGGTTTTAGTAAATGTTTTTAACTTATATCAAACCACTATATTTGATGATAAATAGATGAATTAAAAAGAATGGTTTCATATCAATTTACATTCCATTGAGTATAATTTGTTTTTATGAACAGATTCACAGATATATTCTATAAATAATTTCATTGAAAATGTCATATAATTAAAATATTTTTTCTCATGATAATCTATGTTTCATTTTATATAATTCCTTCACAAGGATTATCATTTAAAATGTCTCAATGTGTTCTTGGGCACTTTGGAATGTTTAAATATCATTTCCCTCAAAAATATTATAATTTTATTTTAATGGTATTTAATAAATCAACATCAACATACCTTATTATTAATTTTCATATACAAATAAATTATTTATGACACTATCTTGTTTAATCAGTAATTATATTTAATGTGGAATATTATTATTTTTTGATTAATTTATTTTATAATTCTTTAGAGTATTAATGATAGGTGGGGCCTAATCATTATATAGACACTAGATGCATCATTATTTTCTCAAGAGATGAATAATTCACCTAGATTAAACAGGATTTTGTTCATAGTTTTAAACTAAAAATTCAATTGTCTTATGTGTAATGGTTTCCATTTTCCTTTGACATGGTATCCATTAATTAATCAATTCATTATTTTTGATTCAGTAATTACATATCCATTATATTTTGTGTCGACATATAAATGGTGATGCATTCTAATTCTAAGATTATTGATTAAATTCAATGTTTTTCAATTATTTACCTTTCTATATTTTATTACTTATTTTGTAATTTAATGAAATTTATTATTATTTATTTTCATTTACATGCCAATTTATTCACAATGTTTCGTTATTTATTTAGATTCCATACCCTTATATAGCATTTTTTTCACCCATATTATCCAATCATTACCCATCATATCCAGATGAAATAATTTTATAACCATAAAATGAAACATTTTAGTTCATTTTATTACATATCATATTTGTAATTTCTATTTACCAATTTATTATGGGTAACATGTTTGAAATATATCTGCCAAAGTCTACTAAACTGATCGGTCCTTCCAGATCTAATTCCATTTAATCATACTAATGTAATAATGTAATGCACCAGCACCAGGATTCTGGGGTTGGGGAATTAAATGTAACATACATTGGAATGGATATTTTTTTAATTAGATTAGATATTTATTTCCAAATATATAAATATTTCAAGAATATTTATTTCAGGTTATGATTACATGTTATTAGGTTTTTGTTTCTTCTTTTATGATATTTTATTTAATCTAATAAATGGTTTATATACTCCCCATGATCGATATATCAGTCCATCACGGCTATTTTCTATGCTCGTGCTTATAAGGAGGCACACCTGAGGTTATGTGAATAACTAGCTCGAGGAAAGAGTGTGTCGAACATCAGTCAAGACACTACAATGTTTTACTATAGGACCGTTTTCTAATCATTTATTTTGTCTCAATATTTATCTTGGGTATGAAGCATAATATGAAGTGTAGGATCTTAGTTACAATTTCATACATGGGGGTATATAACCCATTTATAGGGGAGAACACAATTACATTGGGATGAATTGTTGTTGTCGTTGTAGTAGTAGTAGTAGTAGAATATTAATTTACCTTGGGTGATACACATATTGTGTGATGTGATTATAATTTTTTGAGATTGATCATGTTCTGAATTTTGGCTCATTAAGGTGTGGGAGTTGAGTATGATTCTATTATTATAGTTAATATATATTATTTCATGATATACATCATTTTAGGAATGCATTAGAAATGGGGTTTCGGTAAGATGTCGAACTTGAACTATTTTCCCTTATATAAGATATTCAAACGAAAATGAAGATAACATAAAATTAGGAATTTTAAAATGATGAAAACTAAGAATTAATTATTGTCTAGTGATAAAATAGAAATGGGAAATATTTTACCATTTATCACCTATGACATACAGGTATGATGGTTATGGGTAGTAAGTGTGCCTTAGTATTGAAAGTTTTGTTGGAAAAGGGGGAAAATTATGTGTAGTTTTTTTGTAAATCACTATTTTTAATTGTGATAATGTTTTGGAATGATAACCCCTTGTGTTTCCTATTTTCCAATTAATATTGATTTTTTGGGTAGTGTGAATTCCCTATTTTGATAAAAATGTTGTTGTTTGTACAAGTGATCATCTAGTTTAGGATCAGTGTGGTGAAATGTTGGTGGGAAGGGAAGCTAGAGACATTATATATGTTAAGGAGTTTCCGTAGAGGGATGTAACATTAGTTATTGAATACTTATAGTGGAGTTCCCTGATAAATTCAAACCATATTTTTATTTAATGATGATCATGTCCACTGCATTTATATTCATCCTAGGTACACTGAAAAATCATTGGCTTAATGCCGATATTTTAGAATATGTATTGGCTACATATGGGGCCACTTAGAGGCCGAACATATGAAGTGGTATATGTAGTGTTTTTTGGTGGGTGGTACAACAATGATTTTTTATAAATGTACAACATGTAATGTGTATTATTAAATTACTTAGGTAATGGCCAGGTGCGCCTTGGAGTTGGTGGATGTAAATCCATTCTAGGTGTTTTTTTATGGAAAATATTACATCCAATGTTGTATGGAGTTTTGGAATTTTTTGGGAACTATGAGTTGATAAATGTGGCTTGTATGTTGTAGAGCTTAAGCTGGAGATAGATGTGGAATTGGAGGAGTATTTGATAAAAGTGTTTAATATCAGTGATAAATTGTTGTGGTCAATTACCATGTTGATTGTTTCTTTATTGTCGAAACATGGACTTATTTTTAATAAAACATGGGGGAGAAAAGAATATAAGAACGAAGATTGGCCCAATCTTGTTGACTCAAGATCATATAGATTCATGGGAATACAACATGAGTACAATATCTTATATAGTGGGGATATTTTAAGACCCCAAACATTTCTAGAGATTTCTTATGCTTTTTTCAGGTATTCCAGTTCCCTAATTTGAGTATATTTTGTTTGGGTGTGACCTTCGTATCTGTTTTTGTAAAAATATGAAATATTGGAATGAAATGGGAATGTGCATGGTTGATGCATGGTTTTCCATAATCAATCGATCCTATAGAGATATGATTCATATGAATGGTGTGTGGAATAGAAAGTCATCTGCCAAAAAATGGGAAATCCTTCATCACCCTAGAAAATCCATATGGTTTGGGGAAAACGTGGACACAATTTTAATATACCTAGTAATTAGATTTTAATTTCATGAACCCCAAAATTTTAACCCTAATTTGACCTCGTATCACCAGAAAAAGATATTATCTCTTTCTTTGACTCTCCCAAATAGATTCCACAACCATTCCACCTTTGTTATTATCAAATTTATGAAAGGATTAAATATATTCAATTCATGGGTTTGTATTTTATTACATAGTAGATCTATCAATCTCTTACGCTACTCTCCCCAGAAAAAAGGGGATGTTATCAAAAAATTATTCTATATCTGGATCTAGTTATGTTTTTTGTATAATAATTAATCATGGACCAAGGATTTGGGTCTATATCATGTTCTTTATCACATTCATGATATTTCTGTTTAAAATTGGGGATTATCCATTTTGAGAGTTCATTATTATTATTTAGGTAGATGGTTTGTAATTCAATTTTCAAATTCTTAATTTCAATAATGTGTAAGTAATTATGGAATTTAAATTTTATTTTTAGAAACATTATTTCTTTATGAAGTAATTAATTAAGTGAATAAATTAAATCAGGAAATGTTAAAATTTGGGATATTGGGATTTTAGATCATGAAAGGCAAACTATTTAATTATTTACGATGAAATTGATATATTGGATTTTGTGATAAATATTTGTTCAGTTAAATAATATGATTAGTGTCATTTCATTATTTAAATGTTGAATTGAATAATATGATTGGTGTGGTTAATTAATCGATGGATTATTTAATAGAGAAATTGGTTCTTTTAATTTATGAATGAAACAATGTGGTAGATTTGATTAATTAATTTATTAATTTATTAGTAGAGTAATGTAATTATTTATTTGTTGAATTAAATTAAGGGATTGAATTTGATAGTGGAATTAACTGATGGAGTTAACATGTAAAATTAATTGATGAATTGATTAAAAGGATTGAATGTGATTAAATAATTAAGGTATTAAATAATGGACTTTATGTTTTCATGAAATTGGTGAATTAATGGAAGCTGTTAACTACGATTAACATATTGTGGAATAAATTAGTGGAGTTGAATTTTACAACAAATGGTTGATTAATTGAATGGATTCAGTTTGATTAATTATTTATAGTATTAATTAATGGAGTTGATTTCTGTAATTAATAGGTTAATTAATTGAAGGGATAGAATAGAATTAATTAATTATGGATTTAATTAATGGACATTATGAGATTAATTAATTTGTGTGTCAATTAATGTGTATTTTTATGTTGATGTAATTTAGTTAAATGAATTAAAAAATTTAAGAATTCATTAATTGAATTTGATCTTTTTATGTAATTTAATGAGTCAGATTATTAAATTGATAAATTAGTTAATTCTTATTTTTTTTATCCAATAAAATTAATTAGATTGATTAATTGTTTAATTAATTTAGAAATATTGATATTATAATTTAAAATAAATTATTTCTCAAATAACTATGAGATTATGAGACTGTAAAATTAGATAATTATTTATATAATTGATTATGGGATGAGATTAATTAATTTTTTAACTAATTAATGTTATGGATATTATTAGTTAAATATTCAATTGACTATAATAATTAAAGATATTATTTAATTATTTTTCTAATTAATGATATTTATGTAATTAATTTACTCTTGAAAAAAAAATTATGTAAAAAAATTATACAATTTGTAATCAAATGATATTATTAATTATTTATTGAATTACTTTTTTATTGATATGATTATCAAATTGGGGAATTATTGTGATTAATTAATTTTTGATTTAATTAATGTGATTTATGTGATTAGTTAATTGTTGAATTAACTACTGGAATTGACGTGTTAATATAATTGTTGAATTACTATCCGAATAGTTTTGATTAATCAATTTCTAAATTATGTAATGACATTGATGTGATTAGTTTTTTGATGAATTCAATAATTTAATTGTTTTGTTTCAATAATTTTTATATTCATAGTGGAACTGGTGTGGATAATTAATTATGGGATTAATTATGTGTTTAGGATTGTGAACAAGATCTTTCGATTGTGAATTTATGAATGAAAACGTGGGAATTTGGAAGTGAAATATACAATAAACACATAGTAATTATAATGTGGGAGTTTTGAATAATAACATGTTTATTTAATTTTGAAATAATGAATTGGAACCAGGCCTTTCTAATGAGCGAGGTATGAATGGTATCATGTATATTTTGTTGTGATATAAAGAATGTGAACATGTTCAATCTGATGTGTGTTGTATGAATGGTTACATGGTCATTTAGTTGTGATATAAATAATAAGATCATTTTAATTCTAATGTGACAGATATGAATGGTAACATGGTCATTTTATTGTGAAATAAATAATTTTGACATGATCATTCTAATGATTGAGGTATGAATGGTAACATGGTCATTTAGTTCTGATTTATATAATTTAAACCTGGTTATTCTGTTGAGTGATATTTACGTGGTAACATGGGAATTCATGTATTAATTAAATAATGGCTATAAATTTATTTTGATATATTATATCCCTCATATATACTTTTCTCTCCAACATCTTCCAAAGCATGGCTTGAGGTACCAGTATCTAGGGGAACGTGAGGGATTATGCGGTTAAACCAATATTAATTCATAATGTGATAAATATTTACATATGAAATTTATATTATATTTTTATTACAATATATAAACATATTCTTTACTATATATTTATTTATATTTAATTTTTGGTGGCCTAATAACATATACACACACCCTACTTGGGCTACATGATCAATACATAAATAGATTTCATGTTTTCTGGATATGTTATGTGTAAGGTCCCTTTGTTAGATGGATGATATTTGAGGGTGCATGGATAAGAGAAAAATATAAATTTCAAGAATCACTTTGGGTTGTCGACGACACAATTTTTTTGTGTTTCATTTTATATTTAAGGCTTATTCATTGGCATGAATTATTTGATGCTTGAGTTTTGGTAATGAATTTCTATTTTTGGCCATGTTGTGATTCTAGTTCATTCCGGTTATTATTAAAGTTATTTATTTATTGTTTCTTATTTTTTATTCTATATTTACTCGATTATAATATGTTTAGTCCACAAATTATCGATATTTCAATACCTCAAATCTATTTGTAAGCCTCTTTCATATGAGGAGGTATTCCTGAGGCCATTTGACTAACCGGCATGGGGCACTGGGGTGTGGAACTCTGGTCGGGATGTTAAAAAGTGGAATCAAAGGAAAAATTTCTATTCCTATCCTTTGTCTCACTATATTATAATTGATTATAGTATTCTATGGATATTGAGTGATCAGTTATAAGATTATACAAGGTATTAGATAAACCATAGTTTTTGGATAAACCATGTACCCATGATGGGGTTGATGTTCTTATTGTTTTATTTGTAGTTAAATAATATTTCATCATATTTTATTACGTTTTTCTATGATGTGATTATTATTTAATGATTGATTGATATTTTAATTGTGTATTGGTAATGTATTGGTGTTTAATAAGAATGATTCATTCTAGGAATTCAGCATTATTTCATGGCATGCGTCATTTTAGGCACTTAATGGAAAATAGGTGTTCTGTATGTTTTTAATCATGAAACGTTTTCCATTAATAGATAATATGAAAAAATTTGTATTATATGAAATTTTAAATTATTACCTGATGAAATATGAGAATTAATGTGTGTATAATAAGAAAAATGAAATTGGAATGAGCATATCCTTTTTCAACCATGACATAGTGGTAGGATAGTTAAGGGTAGGGATAGTGCCTCTGCTTTGATAATTCTGTGGGAGATTGGAGACAAAATTATTATGGTATTAATAAAATATAAATATTTTACTCTACTACTATTGGTAAATGAGAATCCTCTATTATTCCTAATTGTTATTAGATACTATTGTTGGGGGTATTGATAATTCCATAGTTTGATATCTATATTGTCGGTTTCTGTTCAGAACATCTAGATTTAGATTAGTGTGGTGATTTGTTGGTGGGAAGAGAAGCCTAATACTTTAGATTGATTAAGGTGTTTCCATAGATGGATGTAACATTTGTGATGGAGGTCTTTTAGTGGTTTTCAACAGTAAATACTATGTATAATTTTATGTAGTGAAGATCATGTCCAATATCTTGACATCATCACACGTATGCTAAAAATATTGGGCATTATTCCTAGCCATCGAAATTTTTATTGGTTGGTTAGGGGGTATCTAATAAGATCCATTAATGAAGTATTATCTAGGGAGTATGCTAGTTGGAGTAACACTATTTACCATTTAAAATGAATAACATATAAAGATAATGTTTAAATTATTCTTGGATTGGATGAGTAGGCCTTGGTGTTGGTGGATGTACATCCATTATAGGTAGTTTCTAATAGAAAAGATAAATGCTAATGTTTGATGGTGTTCTTCCAAATATTGGTAACTATGAGGTTGGAATCACATATGGTATATTCTGGGTGTTGATATTGAGATAGATACATCCTTTGAAGAGAATCCGATACACGTGTTAGATCACATTGAGAAAGTGTAGTGGTGAAGTACACTTCTGATATTTATAGTATTTTAGAAACATGGACATATTAAGAAGAAACATGGGTGAGATAAGTGGATAATAATACATGGTGGAGCATTATTTTTTACATATTGTCTTAGATATGTGTGAGAGTTCATCACGTCTAAAAGATGTTATAGTGTGTTGAGATTTTACGAACCTAACCATTTCTAGAGATGTCTTGAGATTTCTTTTCCAATATTCATTTTCACTGATTTGATCATTTCAAAACCCCCTCTACACAAAGAGTACCCCACATGGGCCGACAATGCGATAGGAGAGATAATGATCTCCGAGTCCCACCTCAAATAGGCCATATGTTAGTGACTTGCATAGATGGTATTGTAAACAAACAAATGGGAGGCATTACCCTACAAGAGAACACTTGCGAAAGAGATATATAAGAAAAAAACAAACCAAAACCAACTTAGACAGAAATATAAAATAAATCCCATGTACAAATATTTAATGTCATTAAAAACTACTAAAGCTAAATGGTAACAAATGAAATTACCCAAAAGAAAGTAAAAACTACACCGACAATAAAGCCTGAACAGCTCCTACAACACCCATCTAGTAGTAAAAATCTTGTTCTCTTACCTTCTCCATGTGACCTGAAATAATAGTTTATAAATACATAGGGTGATTATAACAGTGTACTCATTTGGATCCTCACTAGAGCGTCTTGTTAAAAAGTAATGAAAGCAGGCTAAACCACATTGGACAACAAGTGAATCTAAATCCTCACCTAAAAAGGTATACTACGTTCCCTCACTCACCATGGATACTCTACTCATGTATTGCATAAAGGAGTATATAATATAATAAAAAATGAAGGGTACACTACTACTACTTCACCACTAATTTTCCTCTTTCCCCCAGCATTGAAGGTCCTATATTTCTCTCCCCAAAAAGGTTGGCCCGCAAAAACCTATGAGGAGCACCACAACATGTCTCTCATGAAACAAAACCACCATATGCAGATAAGAAATTTATCCTAGTAGTTTCTGGATTCCAACACAGCTAGAATAACGTGTATCATATGTTGGGAATCATATCTCAAGATATTACATCCCACACACTGAGTATGGATCCACAAGTCATCACAACCTATACACGTTACACATGTAGTATTCCATAGGAAACTATATCAAGAATTTATGAGTCTGAATAACCACATGACATTACAACCCTCTACACACATGTATATGTGGAAAACTAACCATTGCTCCTACCATCACAAGTAACTATTAAAAGTAGATAGTGGGGGAAAATGGGATATTCAACCATCCATCCTCCCACTAGAATGTTTGGGAAAACACCCCTAGGGCTCCAAATCCCCATTCTGTCACTTTCCATAACTAAAGGGGTGGAGAAGAGTATAGAAACACAAAAATTACAGAATATACTATATCTCACAACCACACTATGGGAACAAATTTTTCTTGGACACAACAGAAGATAACATCTCTCGGACTCCCAGCTGTCTCTTATAAGACGAGGTATCCTATAGGCACACAACCATTAAATGATTTCCATTACCTAAATTCATTTCCATTTTACATGTTTCACGTTATATTAATTAAATATTCAATCACAAATTAACTATTAACGAAACCACATTATATAACAATAGTATCACACCCAATGTCCATTGTTTCATTAAATTGCAACATCAGCATTGCATCCTAGTATGATACAATCCCACGGGTTAAAATTATTTATTCAATCTTTTATTAATATTTTTATATTCACATATTCCCTGGAATTCTAAAAAAAACATTCGATGCTACTAAAGATAAGGGGATCAACATAGTTAGTATGTGAACTACCTGTCGTGACTTTTCCACCTATATCTTGAGCATAGACCTATCCTCTATCAGAAAGATAAACACAGAAATAACAAGGCTTACACCGTGCGTCTTCACCCCTTTTGGAAGGAGGGTAAAAAAACCATCTTCCCTTAGTAGTGATGAATGTAAAAAAAGAAACAAACCAACATGAATCAAAAAGCATAATAAAATTCACATACATCCCATTTCATCATCCGCATTGTCCTCCCCTAAAACCACATGCATAAAATGATGTATTTTTTCACTCCAGGTGCCAACTACTGTAACATCCAATAGGCCTTCCTGCCCCAAAATATCACAATAGCCTTCTAGGATCACATCACAACCCAAGCAGTGGGAAAGAAAACATCATATCAATTGGGATCTTATCCCTTAAGAAAGGTAGAGTGTAACTCAGAACCTTATGAGGCATTATGTTTTATCAAATGAATAGTCATTTAATCTATTTGAAATTATCCAATTTTTTATTTTAGGGTCCAAATATGGGAAACCTAGACATTAAGCTATCAAAAGTTGAATAAATATTCTTGTTGTATCAATTTGATTGACATCAAATTAAAACCAGAAGAAACAGATTCATTTACATTCCTCTTTATCATTGATGGTTTGTTTAAAATTAATCCTAGTTTATGTTTCTTAAAAATTTCCGTCAAGAACTAAAAGTGAAACAATACAAGAATAGATTTCACGCTATGTAGAAAAATAAGTGGCAACAACATTGATCGATATCAATTTATTTAACTTGTTCAACTATTTGTGATTTTTATTCCATTGTGATCCAGTGCGCTAAAACCTACTAATTCTATAGTTGAATGTAAATTAATATAGAATAAATGAATGTCATACCTCAAATGGGTCTTGAAGATCTTTATATGAGAATGATCCACAGAACGGATCATGATATCCTCCTCCTATGAAAATAATGTCTACCTGAGGATGCTGCAGAATAAACACACCATATGACAGCCAAGAAAACTCCATTAGAATCATGGAGATCACATGCCATAGAATGAATAGGAGATATAGGATGAGAAGGACTAAAATATAACACTAGAATAGAGGTAGATCATACCTTCTATCTGTGAAGGATTGACACTTTCTACTTTCACCAATACAAGGGTTGTAGATGCAGCACAAAGAAACATCAAGGGGGAAATGATCTAAGGAATATGTTTCAATAAACCTGCTCTTATGGGATGAAATAAATGATCAAGAATCTTACACTAAGGAACTAGTATGTAGAATAAGGGAGGAAGACATCTCATCCCTTTTGATGACTTAAGAAGAATGTTTCAGATATGATGGATTTCCCAGTTAATTTTTATCGAATAAAAACATGTGGTTTGACAATGAAAAATAATCCAGAGATCTAGGAATGTTAATAATGGTGTTATGGGATTTAATTTGGTCTTAAATCCCTTAAAAAATCCTTGAATGAATTTTATGTTAATGAAATTGTCAAATGGGTGAACTGTTGGAAGATGGAATCTTTGGACACGATCCTAGAAACATTGTACCCCTACCAATCTTGGAACCACTATTCATATATTGAATCACGGATACTGATGAAACTGTTCAAAAAATTACCCCCTGATATAGATGGCACTATTCACAAAACTACTCATTGATACTGATGGTTCTATTCACAGAATGGATTTCTAATACCCATGACATGGTTCACATTGATCTCACTGATGGAACTGTTCACATCAGTCTCACCTATGGAACTATTTGCATCGGTCTCACCAATCGAACTGTTCTCATCTGTCAAATCAAAGGAACTGTTCACATCGGTCTCACAAATTAAACTATTCATATCGATCTCACGGATGAAACTCTTCGCATCGGTCGCACCGAAGAAAATTTCTTGCATTGGTCTCTCAGATGTAATAGTACACAGAGGTTTCACTGATGAATAGTTGGCATCGGTCTCACCCAAGGAACAATTCACATCGGTCTCAGTAATGGAACTATTCGCATCAGCCTCACTGATGTAACTATTTGGAGCGGTCTCACCGATGGATGTGTACGCATCTGTCACCCCGATGGTAGTATTCGCAGGCGTCTCACTAATGGAACTGTTCGCACTGGTCTCACCGATGGATATGTTCACATAATTGAAAATTGGGAAAATTATTGGTGATAAGTCACTTTGACCACCCAAAACAACTCAAACACCAGATTTCCATAGAGGAACAAACCAGAGAGGTCTGTTCTATAACATCACATACCACTCAAAACATTCTCATCCTCGAGAATTAAAAACCCACCTAATGGGAAATAGAAATGTTGTCCGAAAAACCACCCATCAAGAAACCTCAAAAATTTTAGCATGCCACAAGAAGCATCCAAATAAAACCATCTCATAAACCCAAAGGTCTACAACTACAAGGAGAACATTTTTTTAAAATAAATGAGCTAAACATCAAACAAATCAGGGTATTGGGAATATATCTATGACTCACTATTCTATGTACTCTCCTCCATGCCACCGTGTTTCCACATGTCCTGAAACAAGGGAATAAAGAGTCTACACAATACCTTCTCTTTGCAGTAAAGGATCTCCACAGACTGGTCCTCGAGGGTCGCATCCTCATCTACATTTATCTCTCCCAAATCGATGAATTAAGAGACATAATGAAGATAATGACAAAGCGATGACACAAGAAGAACATCGTGTATCTGGCTCATTCGCGGGGGAAGGGAATCTCGTTCTACCACGACCCTAATAAGAGCCAACACCTCAAATGGAACATCAAACCGGCGAGACATCTTACAACCACAACCAAACCGTCGCAGACCAGGATGGGGAGTCACCTTCAGAAACATGTGATCCTTAAAATCAAACATCAAAGGTCTCCTAATTTGATCGTAATATGATTTCTAATGATCCTATGTAGTCTTCATCCTCTCACGAATTACCTAAACCATATCTATTGTATTCTACAATATTACAAGTCCGAGTATTACTGAGTCTCCAACCCCAGTCCAGCACAGTGGAGAATGGCATGGTCGGACACACATGGCTTCAAATTGAACGATACTGATGATGGAATTAAAACTATTGTTGTAAGATAACTCCTCCATGGGTAAGTGACTCATCCATGAACCCCCATAATATTGGACACAAGAGTGCAACATTTTATCAAGAGTCTGGGTATTCCTCTATGTTTGATGGTCTGTCTGTGGAAGAAAAGCACCGATAAGGCATATCTGAGACCAAAAATCTTGTTGGATACCACTCCACACCCAGGATGTAGAATGAGGATCACAATTAGATATGATCATCCTTGGGAATCCATGAAATCTCCCCACCTTCTCTAGATACTACCTCAAAAATACATCTTCTGATCTCGATTTCTTGACTACTATAATTTGGGTGGACTTTGATAAATGATCAATTACCTCCCAAATAACATAATTTCCCCCTTAAGATCCAGGAAAACTAATTATAAAGTCCATTGAGATGTCCTCCCACATTCACTAAGGAATATCTAATGGCTGGAAGAAACCACTGGGGACACGGCTCTTAGCCAACTCCTTCTGGAAATCCAAACATCATGACTAAAACTCCACAACTACACGCTTTAACCAATGCCAAGAAAACTGAATCCTCAATGATTAGTAAATATTATTAAAACTAGGATGCACCACTAAAGGTGATATATGTATCTCTATTAGAACCATCTCATGCATTTCCAAAGGATCAAATATCCTTCCATGATTTAACACTTTGTGTTGTTCATCCTCAAACCAACCATCAAGGGCCTCACCACAAACTACTTGGTCTCACCAGACCCCCAACTCTAAATCCCCCAACTAGGACTCTTCCACCCGTTACACCAGAGATGACTACACCATCAGCTGAAAAAGACAACCTCCATCCCCCAACATCTCCCTTATCGAGATGTAATGCTGAATGTTTTTTCATTACTCTCCACGAATCACCAGATTCATGCACTTCATCATTACATGACTTCCTGCTTAGCACATCATCCACAACAATCCCCTTTCTAGGCATATATAATAATTCAAATCCATATTTCTGTATGAACACCATCCACTAACGCTGCTGCAAGTTCAAGTCACATAGGGAGAAAACATACCACCATCTCATTTGATCGATGGAAACCACAAAGCACTCTCCAATGATGTAATGCTTACACAAAATCAATGAAAACACCACGAATGCCAACTCAAGATCGTGGGTGTCATTTATACGTTCATGGGGACATAACTACCAAGACCCCCAAGACACAAATGATATCTTCTCTATCAGAACATATCCTAACCCCATATTTGAAGAATTATATAAAACATCTAATTGAACTCGGTCCGATAGAAGAAAATGAACTGGAGAACTTAACAACTTCTCCTTCAGATACTCGAAAGCTGACAGACACTGATTAGTCCACATGAATTCCAAATCCTTCCTAGTCAAAGATAACCTATAGTGATAACCCGAGATAAATCAGCTATGAACCACATGTAGTATCATGAAAGACCTATGAAACTTTTCACCTCTTCGACATTATTGTGGGCTACACAAGACACAAATTATTCTATCATTGATGGATCGACAAGTACTCCCTACTAGGACCCAACATGTCCCATTAAACAGACTACATCAGCCCATAACACACACATAGACAACTTCCCAACCATTTTATGTTGATGACGATCCCCAAATATGTAACGAACCAGAAATTACGTGAAATTTGTTTCATAAATTCATTGGAATTTTACGAGTCCTTAGTTTCTTACAGCACCTCATTCCGAGGCCTGGGGTGCCAGAATCAATTTCTGAAGTTTTATTTAGGTACGTTTAGTAAATGTACGTGCATGATTTTATATCATTTGAACCGGTGCTCAGAATTAAAATTCGAGGACACCGTTGAACTCAAAGCATCGGTATTCACTTAAAGAAACATTTACCGCAATTGCATTTTATCGAGATTGGATGTTAATTTTTCGGATTTCTAAATAAATTAAATTAAAATATGTCTAGCATATTTCTATTTGAATGGTGGTTTAATCCTCCAAGGGGAGGTTGGGGGTGGGGACCACCCACTCATAACATTCCATGGGAGGATATTATGTGGCGGGCCCCACACGAGAATTACCCCCTAATATTCCCTTTAACCCTTGAGTTCCGCATTAATGGGTAAACCCCTTTATTTACCCTTTAATGGTGCCAAAATACATATGGGATAATTAATGCCTTAATTAATTAACTTTGGAAAACATTTGAATCCATCCACCCCATTTAAATTTAATGGGCTGGTTCATTTAACACAACTCTTGAGTGTTGTTGTGCCAACAAATAATAGTCTCCTCCTCTCTTATTTTTTTTCACACAAAATACTATGGTGGATCCTTGGAGAAATATTTAGATCATCCTATCAAAGGAATAACAATATCCTCTCAATGACGAACACCCGTCTCCACCGAGGGAATACGACGCCGCCTTCTCCCTTTCCAAATAGGGAACAAAAGGGGAGACACCACCCGTGAAGAACGTCGCCAACAACGACGTAATCTCTTTACGGCGTCAACAGAACGATGCCACCGTCCCATGACTCTGTCGAGGAAAATCTGATTATAAGGTAGGGGGATTTGATTATTTTTAACATATGAATTATACCCTCATTCTTCTTCATTTATTTTGGTTCTACGGTGGCCAATTTTGGTCAACTAATGTGGAAGGCCCGGGCCTAACAAACATGGCCCGACGTCCCTTTGTTGATTCTAGTATGGATGATGTCGGAGGCGGAGGCAGAAGGGCGCAGTGCCATCGCAAAACATAGGACAAGAACCATGGTCGGGAGGGCCATGGTGGATGAAAGAGGCGCAACATTCTCGCATTGTTCCTCGCTGGAGGTTTGGAACTGCTGCAAGGGTGGGCCGTGACAAAGTGGTGCGGTGCTGTCGCGCTGTATCGGAGAGGAAACACGGTTGGGAGGGCCATGGTGGATGGATAAGTGTCACACCGTCGTGCCGTGCGGTGGATCCGAATGCCAAGACCATGTCAGGCCATGGTGGTGATGGCGTGGCGGCATCAAACTGCACTTAGAGCAGCAGGACCGCGACACTGTAACACTACAGTGGAGGTGAAGCAGTGGTCGGCCGGGCCCACCATCGTGGAGCTAGACATGCGGGGTGACTTGGGTCTTGCAGCCCTTGAACTGGCACATGGCGCCAGTTCTGTTCAACGAACATGTGAGGGGTGAGACACCCCTCCCTCGTGTGGCCGGTTGGGCCGCCACATGCCAGTCCGCCTCGGCCGGGCCGCCCTTGCCCAGGCCGCCCCATGGTGAGGATGCCACTAGTCCGGGCCGCCTTCAGGCCGGGCCGCACCTTCGGGGTGGGCCGCCCCTTTGGACAGGACCACTCCTATTGTTCGGGCTGCCCACTAGGGTCGGGCCGACAACTCGGGTTGGGCCACACCCACGAACCGGGTAAGACCCTGGTTCCGATCGGGTTAGGCAGGGTCATTCTGACTGGGTCGGGCCGGACCCGGACCAGCTATGGCCAATTTCACCTTTTTTCACATATCTTGGGCTACAGGGGGTCCGATTAACAAACCTCCTATGGCGATGGAATTGTTGGAGTGAGGCGACTCATTTGGCATACACCAATTGAGGTTTGGACATAGTTGGGGTACAATAGGGTTGGTTTGAGCCTGAAAACTAACCGGGCCCCTGGAACGAAAATGCTAATAACTCACTGACTGGGCGTCCGATTGATGCAACGTTTCTCGCGTTGGGTTCCATATGATGAGACAAAACAATGGGATACATCAACTCAGGACTTTCCTCATAGATGACGAATCAACATTTTCCTTGAGGATCGGACCCTCCCAGAATCGAACGTGTTGTGTGAAAGAACGCTAGGGCTTGCTATGACTAAGATGACTTTGTTACCGGAATCTTCCGTGGGTTCGACAGTGATAACATCTGTACAAGAATCCTCCTTCGGTTCGACAGCAATGACTACTATACCAGAATATTCCATGGGATCGACAACTATTACTACTGTATTGAGATACTCCTTGGGTTTGATAGTTATGACTTTTTTCTTGTATCATGTGTGGTTTCGAACGAATTGATGATCCTAGATCCTGTTTTGGTACAATAACTTAGCTTGCCATGTATCCTGTGTGGGTCCGATAGCTTAGATGAATTAGTGACTACATCTGATCACATCTATCACTTTATAAAAGATGTATACATGTGTGAGGTGAGTCCTATCTTTCAAACATTGTCATCGTGGTGAGAGACTTTACTTCCATAGTTGACTGGGTTGTGCTTGGGATCGAGTGTTGAAGTCAGACTGTGTTTGGTAACTTAGGTATTTGTATGGTAATTTAGCTATGTAAGGTTGGTTGAGACATCTTGATTGTATCTTACTTCATTGGTTTATCCTTAGTGGATTCTGGGAGAACATCAGGGGTCTTGTGGTCCCCTACTGAGTATTTTTGTACTCACCCCTGCATGGGATTCACCCTCACCTTGTTGTGCTATGTGTAGACGACGGTCAGCAGTGATCAAGTCTGAGGGTGACATATGGGAGGCTGCTCGGATCTGGACTAGACGAGACGCACTTTAGGGACGAGTTGTCCGATTTCTGTACATACCCTTCAGGTAGGATTCCCCGGTTGATGATATATGAGATATTTTTCATTTTTACTTGTACTTGTACTTGTTGTTTAGTTGGGTTTGTATCTTGGCCCACTTACATTCAGCAGACTTTTGTATTATATTTTTTGTACTTATTACTTCTAGTACTTGTGTTCTGACTACCTGAGTTACATGTTAAAAGGAAATTCCTTCCCTTTTTATTAGGGATTCTCCTTTTCTGCTAGTCGCTATCCCATGTCCTATCTAAGGCGGGCTTCAGGTAGTCACGACACAAGCCCCAAGGACGGGTCATGACAAATTGGTATCAAAGGAGTCAGTTCTACCACATAACTTGGACTCTCATTCTTTTAATGGATATAGTGGTATGTGTTTTGGGTGTGGTTATCAGTTTAGGGAAAACGGTGATGGTGCAACGTCCAACATATCCATACACTAGGACTCTGACTTCTAATCTCCGACTCAATGCATGAAAACAATGATTGCGTGTCTGTTTCCTTTGAAAAGTTTTCTTTATGAATAATTTGTGTTAGCATCATGGGTATACTTTTTTAACTGTGGTGCTCTTGTTTCATTTTAGGATGGCCCACAAAGGTAACCAGCTTGGGATCCGAGTTATGTATGAGATGGTAGCCCACCGAGCGATGAGGCCTCGGTGCAGGGCCCCATTATAGTGGAGGTACCAGCGGTACCACTACCCACTAGGCCACCGATACCACCAGCTCCATCAGTAAAGAGTTCACACCGTTTGAGTGCATTTCAGGAGTTCATGAGCCAGAGGCTATCTGGGTTCTAGGGAGAGACAGACCCACATGCAGCTGAGGATTGGATTGAGGCTATCGTGAGAGTTTTCAGATTGGTAGGCACACCAGCTAACCTCATGGTAATCCATTCTGTGAGTCTCATGCATGCAGTAGTAGGCATATGGTGGAGCCTCATGCTCTAGGTGCATGATGAGTCATCTTTACTCGGTACATACTTTGAGAGTCTCTTCTGCTCAGATTTTTTTCCAGCCCCCTTTGGGTGGTGCGGATTTAAGAGTTACTACATCTGCAGTAGGGAAACATGAAAGTAGCTCAGTACTCAGTGAGGTTCACCAACCTCTCACGCTACTCCACAGATATGGTATGAGACCTTTTCTTTAGGGACCTAACATTGGAGTAGGGACTCATGCATGAGGTCAGGGCTTCGATGATCCCCCTCAGCATCCCAACGCAGGTGGGGGTGCTAGACCGAGCCCTTCTAGTGAAGGGTTTTCTCACTGAGCAGTCACGAGCAGTGAGACACACCACAGGGTGACACATAGAAGAGTGTTCTACATCCGTTAGTAGACAGATGTTTTAGAGGTCCAAGAGGACCAGGCCGTCAAATGGGAGACCCCAGGATAAAGGTTCGGATGTGTGGGGCACACGAGACAGATCCAGCTATACAATGATCAGGTAGTTCTATGCATGCGGCGGGCAGGGTCATATGGCTCGTGACTTCCTGACCCACCATGTATATGAGTTACAGATAGAAGAGGGACGTCCTAGGTAGAGGCAGAGGTACGACCGTGGCAGTCCACTGGGAGCAGGAGGACATGGAAGAGTAGCTGGCCGAGTAACGGGTGGTGGACAACATTTTGAGGGTCTTCCATAACCACCACCACCAGGAGGTCCACCCCAACCAGAGGGAGTTGGCGGACATAGGCGGCCTTGGCTCCAGGCAGTCAAGGACTATGACCACAGCACACCTAATATGATTCGAGGTACGATCTATGTCTACTCCACCATACCTACAGTACTCATAGACAGAGGTGTGAGTCATTCATTTATTTCCACTACCCTTGTTCGGAGCTCAAAGATTCTAATGAAGACGTTGGCTCGGTCCTTACGACTAGAGACTCCTATGAGAGCAGGATCGAGGACTACACACTGGTTCCGGCTGGGTGAGAATACTCTAGGAGGAGAGATCTTCATCTTGTATATCCTCATATCGGCATTGAGGCCTTACGATGTCATCTTGGGTATGGACTGGTTGTCCAAAGTTCATGCTCAGATTGACTGTATTAGGAACAAAGTGAGGTATAACCCAACAGATAAGACCAGCTTCACCTTCACCAGCGAGAAAAGAGCCTTTGCAGTGCTGGATGAACTTACACAGGGGAGGGGGCTTCCGATCACACATCAGTGGTCTAGTCTCATCCTCTGAGTGGTTGATGTGCAGTGTTCGAGTTTTTCTATTTTGGTGTATTAGTAGGTGGATTATTTCCCTGATGACGTTCCAGGACTACATCCTGGTAGAGTGTTAGACTTCAACACTGACCTTTACCCCAGGACAACACCGATATCTACTCTAGCGTATCGGATGGATCCCAAAGAGTTTCTTGAGTTGCAGGTACAACTACAGAACTTGTAGGGGTAGGGATTTATCTGAACCAGTGATTCACCCTGTGAATTTATGATTTTGTTCTCCAGGAAGGCAGATGGGAGCTTGTGTCTATGTGTTGACTATCGTCACCTAAATCAGGTGACCGTGATGAATAAGTACCCACTCTCGAGGACTGACGACCTATTTGATCAGCTCAAGGGAGCATAATGGTTCTCGAAGATTGACATTAGGTCAGGATATCACCAGATCAGAGTTCGAGATGAGGATGTGCAGAAGATGACCTTCAGGTGTCAGTATGGACACTACATGTTCTTGGTTATTCCCTTCGACATAAACAACACTCCAGCAGTGTTCATGAGTCTCATGAATAGGATATTACATCCTTACCTCGATCAGTTTTTCGTAGTCTTCATCAACAACATACTGATTAACTCGACTACTGAGGAGGAGCGTGCCTATCATTTGCTGTAAGTACTGGAAACACTCTGAGATCACCAGCTTTATGGTAATCTCTCGAAGTGCCAGTTTTAGATTTGAGAGGTTAACTTCTTGGGACATGTCATCTTGGATGCTGGAGTTGCATTGGATACAGGGAAGATCAAGGCATTACATGCTTGGCAGCCACACAGGAGTGTGATGGAGGTTCGATGTGTTCTGGGACTGGCTGTGTACTATTGGAGATTTGTGCCAGATTTCTCCATAGTTGTAGCACCACTTGCTGCATTGACGAAGAAGGGGAAACCATTCGTGTGGACAAATAAATGCCAATATAACTTTTAAGTGATAGGGAAAAGGTTTACTAGTGCGCCCATCTTAAGGATTTTAGGGGAGGGCATATGTTATGTAGTATACTGTGATGCATCAGGGATCAGACTCAGGTGATTCCTGATGGAGAAGCGAGAAGTGATCACATATGGATCTCGATAGTTGAGATCGCACGAGCAAAATTATGATACCCATGATCTGGAGTTAGTAATAGTGGTTTTCACCTTGAAGACATGGCGACATTATCTGATGGGCGAGTATTTTACAGTCTATTGTGACCACTAGAGTCTCAGCTACATCTTCTCACAAAAGGACATGAACCTGAGACAACGACTATGTCTAGAGTTCCTTTAATACTATGACTTAGAGATAGTCTATACTCTAAGGAAGGGGAACATTATTGTAGATGCTCTTAGTAGGAGATCAGGCATTCAGCTACTAGGAAAGGCGACAGAGCAGCTGTCCGCATTGCAAATATCTTTTATGGATAGAGATGGACCAGCCATTCTGCAGTCTCTCACAGCCACTCTTCACCTTTTTCGGTGAGTCAAAGAGGCACAGCGTGGGAATGTTGTCTTTGAGATGCGACATGCATAGATATCCATAGGGCATGAACCATATGGATTTTCTAAAGGTGGGGAGCACACTGTTCTATTAAGACGACGGACCGTGGTACCAGTTTCACTTCCGGAGGATGTGTTGCAGGAGTTCCACGCATCTACTTTAGCGGTACATCCAGTAGTGGAAAAGATGAATCGGGACCTCTGACGACATCACAGTTGTCGAGGTTTGTTGAAGGCAGTAGCAGAGTGTGTCTCACGATGCTTCACTTGTTTGCAAGTGAAAGTGGAGCACCAGGTTCTAGCAGGCATGGTTCAGCCCTTAGAGGTACCATAGTGGAAGTGGGACATGATATCTAGGGATTTCATGATATCACATCCACGTACATCTAGAGGAAATGACTCTATCTATGTTATCTTAGACTGACTCACCATGTCGTCCCACTTCCTACCGATCAGAGAGAAGGGCTCAATAGACCGCATATGACACCTATATACAAGAGATTGAAAGGCTTCATGGTGGGTCCTTGACGATTGTCTCGGATCAAGATGCTTGTTTCACATCCTGGATATGGAAGGGGATGAAGGAGGCTTTCAGAATGTACCTTCACTTGAGCACCACCTTCAATCCTCAGATGGATGGAAAGACTTAGAGGATCATTCAGATACTCGAGGACATACTTCGTGCATGTGTCCTCGACTTCGGTCACAGCTGGGAGGATGACTTACACTTGGTGGAGTTTGCATATAATAACAGCTACCACTCCACCATTGGGATGGAACCTTACGAGGCACTGTACGACCGACCTTGTAGATCACCTCTGTGTTGGACTGACCCAGGGGATTCAACACTTGTAGGACCAGAGATGGTGCAGGCTACGACAGAGAAGGTTCAAATCTTCCAGGAGTAGATGAAGACTGCACAAAGCAGGCAGAAGCCCTATTCTGATAGGAGACTGAGATCACTAGAGTTCGAGGATGGTGACCATGTCTTTCAATGGGTCTCAACTTGTAGAGGTCTATGGATATTTGTACGAGGTGTCAAGTTATCTCCGTGATTCATCGGACCTTTTTAGGTCCTCAACTGGGTAGGTGAGTTGACTTACCACTTGGCTCTTCCACCTCAGTTGCATTTGGTGCATGACGTCTACCACATATCACAGTTGAGAAGATACATGCATGACCCAACCCATATCATCGACCACGGGGAGCTGGACACCGATGATGGGACGACATTCGAAGAGGTTCTAGTGGAGATTGAGGATCGAAAGGAGTGGGTCCTGCGTGGATGGTCGATTCCTCTGGTGTGCATTCACTGGCAGCACGAGAACCTATAGAAGAGAAATGGGAGCGGGATGCTCAGATGCAATCTCAGTATCCCCAATTCTTCCCTTAGTGTGTGTTATAAAATACGGGGACATAAATCCCTGAGGTGGGGAGCATTTAAAGACCAGTAAATTTTGTGAAATGTTTTTCTTAAATACATAGGAATTTTACGAGTCAGTAGATTCTAACGGCACCTAATTTTGAGGCCCGGTGTGTTCAGAATCAATTTCTAAAGTTTTGATCAGGTACGTTATGTATATGTACGTGTGGGATTTTATATGTTTTGAACCGGTGCTCAGAATTAAAATCCGAGGACACCGTTGAACTCGCAGTGCCAGTATTCACTTAAGGAGACCTTTACCACAGTTGCGTTTTATCAAGAGTGGATGTTATTTTTTTGGGTTTCTAAATAAATTAAATAAAGATATGTCTAGAATATTTTTATTTGAATGGTGGTTTAATCCACCAAGGGGAGGTTGGAGGTGGGGCCCACCCGTGAATAACCTCCCATTGGAGGATATTATGTGGCGAGGCCCACACGAGCTAAAACCCCATAAAACCCCCTTTAACCTTTGAGTTCACCATTAATGGAGGAAGCCCTTGATTTACCCCGTAATGGTGCCAACAGACCTAAGGGATAATTGAGGCCTAAATTAATTAACATTTGAAAATTTTTGAATCCTTCCACCCCATTTAAATTTAATGAGTTGTTTAATTTAACACAACTCTTGTGTGTTGTTGTGACAACAAATAATAGATTCCTCCTCTATTATTTTTTGTTGGCACAGAATACTTTGGTGGAGCCTTGGAGAAAATAGTGAGAGCATCCTCTCTAATGAAGAATGATATCCTGTCAACGAAGAATGCCCGTCTCCACTGAGGGAAGACGACACCGTATACTCCCTTTCCAACCGAGGCAAGAAAGGGGACACATCGCCTGTGAAGAATGTCGCCAACGATGATGTCATCTCCTCCCTATGTCAACAGAATGACGCCGCCATCCCGCGACTCTACCGAGCGAACACCAATTACAAGGATGGGGGATTTGATTATTTTTAATGTATGAATTATACCCTTCTTCTTCATCATTTATTTTTTGTTATATGGTGGCCAATTTTTATCAACTAATGCGGAGGGCGTGGGACGAACAGACACGGTCTGACGTCCCTCCATTGATTCTTGTTTGGGTTATATCGGAGTCAGAGCTAGAAGGGCGTGGTGCCATCACACCACGCCATATAAGAACCGAGGTCGGGAGGGCCGCTACGGATGAAAGAGGCACCGAGCGTTCACGCCGGGCCACACCAGAGTTGTGGAACTGCATCCAGGGTGTGCCATGATAAAGGGGTGAGGTTTCGTCGCGCCGCACCAGAGAGGAATCGTGCCTGGGAGGGCTGCGGCGGATCAAGAAGTGTGGTGTCTTCATGCCGCACGGTGGAGCAGAAGGCTGTTTCTAGGTCATTCCGCAGTGGGGATGGTGCAATACTATCATGCCATGAGGAGTGAAAAAGGACCACAACACCATCACACCATGGTGGAGGTACAGCAGCGGCCGGTAGGGCCGGCCGCCGGTGAGCCGGACACGCGGTACCACCCGGGTCTCGCAACCCCTGAACAAACACATGGCGACGATTCCGTTCGACGAACCAGGGAGGGGCATGGAACCTCTCTCTGGGGTGGCCCACTGGGCCACCACGGGCCGGGCTAACTTGGCTGGCCCTCCTCGGCAGGGCCTCCTCGGCCGGGCCGCCACGGTCTGGCTGCACCTAGGTCGGGCTGCCTTTGGGCCGGGCCGCGCCTTCAGGCCGAGCTACGATTACTACTCTGAAAGGATGGGAAATCTCGTTGCTGATGACTGCGAAAAACACAATAAAAAAGAAGTTCCTGATAAAATTTTATAGTCTTGAGAGCCACTGCCCATATAGAAATATGATGTTGATGGTTAAGACATACCCCCAGATGAACAAAATCTCTTCCTCCCTGAAAACTGAGAACCCTAGACCGCAGCTCTATTTCATGAGGAATCAAAAATACTCACCTATCATGATGATATGGTTCGGTAAAATGTCATCTCAATGACCTTTTACCTCCCTAGCACATCAATATATGTATTTATCATAAAGCGGGGTAAACTGGAGTTGAATATATGGACATAATGACTCCTTGAAATGCCTATCCCTATACTCCTTGTTTAGAAACCGGCCAGAATAATATCTTAAAAGGTTCCTGAAATGGATTCCAAACTCTACTACTCTAGAGACCCCCTGTCAAAGGGTAAGAATATAACGACCCGTACTTTACAAACATTATTAATACTTCAAAATAGAAGCATACTTATTACAACATATAACAAAACCACGAAAGGACCGTATAGGTATAGTGTCTTTAGAAACTGGGAAACATAAACAACTGGTTCATAAAGCGTCTACACTGTCTCCCATTTATTTCATCATATCTATAGTCCCTTTTGGCATATCATAATTAATAACCTTATTCCTAACCTGGGGAAAGAATACATACAAAAGGGTGAGCTCAAATGCTCAGTAAGGGTAAACAAAAGAAATATCAATCACATCATATACATAATCACATATCTTTTTGAAATCTTAACCTGCAAAAGAGATCATAATTTCATAACATGGGATAAATCATGGCAGTGAAATGTAATCACAATAATCATAACTTAAAACATGAAACTTTGTGTTATACACACAATATCATAGAGAATCATTTCTTATTAGTCAAGGCTCAAGTCCAAGACTATCTTAGTGGACAAAGTCCCTTTCTGAACCGAGTTCACTCCTCATTTCAGTCCTGTTTCACTGAACCAGTATAACCTACCGTTCCAGTCATGTCTATCTCATGAGATATAAAATCTTTACCCAATGCATTGTAGGGTGATATAGGTCCCACCCATCTCATAATGATACCAATCTTATGTGTGCCACAAAATCATAAATCATACATCATTTCATAACCCATGTAATAAAAATGGGAATCTTAAACATCGTGACATCATAAAACAATTCATATAAGATAAAGGAATTCATAAAAATATAATTCCATCACAACATAATCAAATTAATGTAATAATATGGATAAAAACAGAACCCTTTGTTATCTTATATGGAAAATGATTTTGATAAAACACTTGAACTCCATTCTTGAGGAAAATATCCTTTCTGCTTCAAAAACACTTTTCCTTTCTTAACATGTCGTACAATTATAAACTAAAAGAAGTTGACTAAAAATAAACTTGAAAACTTGTAAAGGATGATTCTTGGAAATAATGTTTTAAAAATCCATTCATGCCGTATATGTTAAAAAAGACATTCTTCATACTTTTGTTGGAAATTTCAAAAAGTACCTCGTACAAAAAACGACAAAGGATTCCTTTCATATCTTTTACTAAAAACTCACCGAAGGGTAAAATTGGATTTAAACAATTGTAGGTGGATGGAAATAGTATTACATAATGAGGAAAAATGGATGTGGATGATAAAATACACCCTAGTAAATTCCAACGTATAAACAATCTCGGATAAAAATGAGATTGTGATATTTCCCTTACCTTAGGTCTGTTTTGCTTCGTAAGTGTCTGAACCTCTTCTTCTTTGAAGTGCTTCTTTGAGACCTTATTTTAGGGAACTAAAATTGGTCTTTGAAGAAGACCATGACCTCTAGGATGTCTCTATGGAAGTGGAGAGTAGGAATTGTTATGGGTTTGCTGAGCTTGAAGGCTCAACGTGGTGTGAGGAAGAGGGGGAGGATGTGCCCTTTTATAAGGGAGGAGAGGGGCACCTTTGGGAAAACTAAAAATATTATTTTATTATAAAGTCAAGTTCGGTTTTAAATAGCTCCAAATTGATATATTTAGATTCTAAGGTGGGTATGGGTCGATATTCCCTCATCCAATATAATTTATACAAGTTTAGGTTCCTATTTTAACCTTATCATTTAGATTTAACATTAAGTTAAATAAGTTTACTTTTACCGTGTCTTCTTGTGTTCTTATACTATAAGGTTAATAAACATACTATAAGCAGCCAAACGAACCCCAAGTTGTTTATTATTAATATATATAACCTTATCTAAGTCATTTGGCCGATCCTTATATTTTTAGGAATAAAATAACAATTACTAATATAATATTTGTTTTAAAAACTATTTTATGTCAATTTTGACACTACTTAGTAATAGATTTTTGTGAAAATCATAATAGAATTATTAGTTCGAACCAAGTTAGTAAATAAATACCAACATGTCATATTAACCTAGAAAATTAGTTTAATTCATAAAAAGTCTAAAATTACATTTATTTTGGTTTTTATAACATCAATTATGTCAATATTCCATTAATATGATAATTACTGCATCATCATTGTGTCATAAATAAATTAAATTATTTAATGTCTAAAAATTAAAAATAAAATATCATTATGTAGGAAATATTTTTATCTTTCTAATGAATATTTATAGTCGAATTTATCTTATGTATAACCTTATATTAAAAATTATTTACTTATTAAACTTTGATTTTAACTATTTTAACCTTTCTTTAAATAAATTAATAATAAATGTCATAATCTAATCCAAATGGGCCTAAATGGTCATATATTATTCCTAAGTATGTTTTTGGTCGAATTAAACTTATCCAATAGAATTAGGAAATGTGTTAGGGTAATAATAATATCATCATTACCCTTAATTACCCTACTTACTTTTAACCGTGGTAAAAAAAAGTAAAAAGTTACTATTCACCAAAAATTATTTTCATCTCATTGAACCACATATTAGTCCTTGATATTAACCATGTCTCTAGGATTTTCAAAATTCCACTGACAGAAGCGGTAAAATTATGTTTTATGAAAAAATCAGTTTTTTAACTACCACATAATGGTTCCACTATTCATCAAAAATTGAAAGTTTTCAGAAAAATACCAAAATTTCACCGTAGGCTAATTTTGATATTCAAAATCAAAAAATGAAGTCAATTTTGAAAAATAAAATTTATAAAATTTCAAAAAGTGGTTATTAATTTTCATAACGGCTAGTTTTAATAATATTTTAATAGCATATCGTTGTTTAGTGAAACTCGGTATTGCGTACGACACAAGCTATCGAGGAAGGCCACAATTTCGTGTAAATCAAGCCAAGAAAGTGTTGTGTAGAAAAAGATTACTTTGATTATTTATATAACATAAAAGTCTCGGGTGTTACATTCTACCCCCCTTAAAATGAATTTCTCCCTCAAAATTCGTCACTTTATAACAAACAGATGAGGATACCTCTCCCTCATCATATCCTCAAGATCCCATGTAGCTTCTTCTAATTGGTGGTTCCTCCATAAAACTTTCACCCATCGAGTGGTCTTGTTTCGTAGGAATTTTTCGCTACGATCCAGAATCTCTATCGGTTGTTCTTCATAAGAAATATCTTGCTCTAGCGGTACAACTTCTGAGCTGAGTACATGTGAAGGATCAGATATGTACTTTCTCAGGAGAGATACATGGAACATATCGTGAACTTGAGAGAGATTCGGTGGAAGCACCAATCGGTAATCTACCTTCCCAACACGATCCAGCATTTCGAAAGGACCGATATATCTAGGGCTCAACTTCCCCTTCTTTCAAAATCTCATAATCCTATTCCAGGGAGATATTCGTAAGAAAACTTTATCACCCACTTCAAACTCTAGGTATCTTCTTCGGTTGTCGGCATAACTTTTCTGTCGACTCTGAGCTTCTCTTATGTGTTGTTGAATAAATCTGACATTTTCTACCATTTCATCAACGAGATCGGGTCCTAATAGATTTCATTCCCCAACTTCATCCCAGCAAGTTGGAGCCCTGCATTTCATTCCATAGAGAGCTTCATAAGGAGCCATCTGAATACTGGAGTGAAAGCTATTATTATAAGAAAATTCCACCAAAGGTAGGTGTTGATCCCAACCACCTTTGAAATCCATAGAGCAATCTCTCAACATATCTCCTAGGGTTTGAATTGTTCTCTCAGACTGACCGTCTGTCTGAGGATGATAAGCAGTGCTGAAACTGAACTCTATATCCAGAGTACGCTGAAAACTTCACCAGAACTTTGAGGTAAATCTCGGATCCCGATCGGATATAATAGAAAGTGGTACTCCATGCAATCTTACCACTTCCTTTACATATATCATGGAAAGCTGATCCTGAGAGAAATCCTCTCTAATAGCAATGAAGTGTGCAGACTTTGTAAGACGATCAACTATGTCCCAGATAGCATTATTGCCTTTGGATGTTTTAGGAAGTCCTGTGACAATGTCCATAGTGATGTTTTCCCATTTCCATTTGGGTATGGTTGTCACATCCCCTTATACTTTTGTCTCTCAGCATTAACTTGTTGAAAACCCAAGAATCGAGAGACAAATTCAGCAACATCTCTTTTCATGCCATCCCACCAGAAGTACTCTTTCAGGTCCCTATACATCTTCGTGCTTCCAGGATGAATAGAGAATGACGAACTATGAGCCTCATCCAGCAGATCCTTCTTTAATTCAGGGATGGGAGGAACACAAACCTGGATCCTGAACATTATTATCCCATCACAATCAAGGTTGAATTCAGGAACGTTTCTCACCTTCTTTTGTAACTCGACATCTTCTTTATGTGCCTTTTTAATCTTCACATGTATAGATGGTTGAACATTCATTTGATAAAGATAAGATTTTTCCCCTTCTATTATAATTCCAAGATCCATCCTTTGTAAATCCATAAATATTGGATCTTTTGTGATCCACATCATGGATAAACTAGCATGGTCTTGTCGAATTAATGCATCTGCCACCTTGTTTTCTTTCCCAGGGTGGTAATAGATTGAGCAGTCGTAATCCTTAATCATCTCCAACCATCTTCTTTGACGCATATTCAGCTCCTTTTGTGTGAAAATATAATTTAAACTTTTATGATCAGTATAAATATCACACCTTTCACCATAAAGGTAATGTCTCCAAATCTTTAATACAAATATTACCGCAGCTAACTCCAAATCATGTGTTGGGTAATTTTGCTCATGGATTTTCAACTGTCGTGAGGCATAAGCTATCACCATATCATTTTTCATAAGAACACACCCCAATCCCTTCTTGTATGCATCACTATAGATTAAAAACCTTTCTCCACTAAAAGGTAGTGCAAGCACATGTGCACTAGATAACCTTCTTTTCAACTCCTTGAAATTCTCTTCACATTCCTCCGTCCAGACAAACTTAACTGCTTTCTGAGTCAACATGGTGAGTGGATTAGATAATCGTGAAAAATATTTCACAAAACATCGATAATATCCAGCCAAACCAAGAAAACATCGGATCTCAGTTACTGTTGTTGGTCTCGACTATCTTTCGATAACCTCTGTTTTTGCTGGATCCACAGATATCCCCTCTTTTGAGATTATGTGACCCAAAAATGAAACTTTTTCAAGCCAAAATTCACCCTTGGTAAATTTTTCATAAAGCTTCTCCTTTCTCAGGGTCTTCAATATAATTCTCAAGTGATCTTCATGTTCTTCCTTGATCTTTGAATAGACAAGAATATCATCTATAAAGACTACCAAAAATTGATCAAGATAGTCTCTAAAGAATCTATTCATTAGATCCATGAAGATAGCAGGGGAATTAGTAAGACCAAATGGAATCACTATAAACTCATAGTGTCCATACCTTGTACGGAAACTCGTCTTTGGTATATCCTCCCTTTTGACCCTTAATTATGATACCCTGAACGAAGATCAATCTTGGAAAAGTATTGAGCTCCGCGTAGTTGGTCAAATAAGTCATCAATGTGTGGGAGAGGAGATTTGTTCTTGATAGTGATCTTGTTAAGTTCTCGATAATCAATGCAGAGTCTCATTGATCCATCTTTCTTCTTAAAAAATAGAATATGTGCTCCCCAAGGTGACGCACTAGGGCATATGAATCCCTTATCAAGATTCTCTTGGAGTTGCTTCTTCAATTCCTGAAACTCAATTGGGGCCATTCTATAAGGTGTCTTTGAAATAGGCAAAGCACCCGGTACGAGTTTTATTGAAAACTCAACTTCACGATTCGGTGGAAGACCCAATAATTCCTCCGGAAAGACATCATCAAACTACCGTACAATGGGAATATTCTTAATCGTGAGTTTCTCACCAACCATTTGAGATAAATAACCTTCATTTAGTGGAATCAATACCCATAAAATGGATGAAATTTCCACATGAAGGTTATGTTCATCCTTTCATTGATATACGATCATAGATTGATCTGGAATATGAAATGTGACTTCCCTTATTTGGAAATTGATATGAGCTCCATATAATGAAAGCCAATCCATGCCAAGAATAACATCAAATTCCACTATAGGAAGGATCACAAGATTTGCAGGGTGCACTTTCCCACAAACTTCAATCTGAGAAGAATTATAATCTTTTGATACGACTGTTGTGCCATTAGGTGTTGTCACAGCTAACTCAACATCTATTTGTTGAGGTAATACGGTGATACCATTAGAAAATTCTTCAGAAATAAAAGAGTTGGTGGATCCAGAATAAAATAAAACATTTTCTACTTTAGAGTGGATAGTAAGTGTACCTTTCACCACATCGTTATCGTACTCCACATTGCTGATAGAAATTGCATGTGACTTTCATTTTTCTTTAGCCTTAAGAGTTTGTTGATGTCAACCATCATCATCAACCCTTGGATTAGGGAATTTATTGGCATAATGTCCCATCTCCTTGCACTTGAAACATTGAAGTGTAGTAGGTTCATTCTGTGTATCCCTTCCTTTGTTTGAATCATTAGACATCTTCTTCCCATCATCGCGGCATTCAAATGCCTGATGACCTTCCTTTCCATATTTTAATCATTTACTTGTCCCTTTAAGACAACTCCCTCCATGTTTCTTTCCACACATTGAGCATAAGGGAAATATCATCTTCTTTTCATTGTGATCTTTAGATTTTCCTTTCAATTCCATTTTCCACTTCTTATCAAACCCATATGACTGATGGGTTACTCCAATCTCCATCTTGACTTTGAGAGCACATCGAACGATTTCCTCGTAGCTATTGAAGTCCCTTATGGCTAACGCCCTTAGAAGACTTGGTTTTAAGACAGTAATGAATCGATCGATCTTACTCTCAGGTTGGATAATAATACCAGAAGCGTACCTTGCAAGTCTTGTAAAATTTGCTTCACAGGTACCAACATATTCATCATCCTTTTTCTTCAGTTCATGAAATTCTTTCTCCATATATGTTTGGAGAATACGAGGGAAGTACTTATTGAAAAATAAGATCTTGAACTCATCCCATTCCATGGACTCAATTTCATCCCTTTGCCTCGTATTCTTAATAAGATTCCACCATTGATCAGCATCTCCTTCCAAACGATACATTACTACGATGACTTTAGCATGTTCAGAACATTGAAGAACTGAAAATATCTTTTCAGTAGTACTAATCCATTGTTCAGTAACTAATGGATTAGTAGACCTGCTGAAAGAAGGTGGAAGCTGCCTCATGAAGGATTCAATAGAATGTTACTCCTTCCTTTGATCATTTAGAAGTCCTGCATGATTCATAGCTTGAGAAAGTTGTGTGAGAATGGATACAAGATTTTTCATTCCAGCTCCCATAACATTTGGTTGCTCAGGGGGACAGTCATTGCATTGCCCGCCATATTCCGCATTAACACGATTCCTTCGGATTCCAGCCATTGACTAAAACTAAGAATAATAGTGTGAGAAACACTAATTATAATAGGAAAACCACATAGTCAAGAATAAAGTTTCACACTTAAGGTATTATCCTATGTTATTCATGCCTATTTCTAAAACACTAAGATTGTGTTCTATGCATAGACTTATCCTCAGGGTTCTTACTAAGGCTTTCGCATCCTAGTTTCCAAAGGTTGACTATACCTTTCCTCTGATACCAACTAAAATGACCCATACTTTACATACATTGTTAATACTTCAAAATTGAAGCATACTTATTACAACATATAACAAAACCACGAAAGGACCATATAGGTATAGTGTCTTTAGAAACTGGGAAACATAAACAACTGGTTCATAAAGCGTCAACACTGTCTCCCATTTATTTCATCATATCTATAGTCCCTTTTGGCATATCTTACTTAATAACCTTCTTCCTGACCTGGGGAAAGAAAACATACAAAAGGGTGAGCTCAAATGCTCAGTAAGGTTAAACAAAAGAAATATCAATCACATCATATACATAATCACATAACTTTTGGAAATATTAACCTGCAAAAGAGATCATAATTTCATAACATGTGATAAATCATGGAAATGAAATGTAATCACAATAATCAAAACATAAAACATGAAACATTGTGCATACACACATAATCATAGAGAATCATTTCTTATTAGTCAAGGCTCATGGCCAAGACTATCTTAGTGGACGAAGTCCCTTTCTGAACCGAGTTCACTCCTCGTTTCAGTACTGTTCCACTGAACCGGTATAACCTACCGTTCCAGCCATGTCTATCTCATGAGATATAAAATCTTTACCCATTTTATTGGAGGGAGATATAGGTCCCACCCATCTCATAATGATACCATTCTTATGTGTGCCACAAAATCATAAATCATACATCATTTCATAATCCATGTAATAAAAATGGGAATCTTAAACATCGTGACATCATTAAAATAATTCATATAAGATAAAGGAATTCATAAAAATATAATTCCATCACAACATAATCAATTAAATGTAATAATAGGGATAAAAACAGAACCCTTTATTATCTTAGATTGAAAATTATTTTGATAAAACACTTGAACTCTATTCTTGAGGAAAATATCCTTTCTGCTTCAAAAAAACTTTTCCTTTCTTAACATGTCATACAATTTTAAACTAAAAGAAGTTGATTAAAAATAAACATGAAAACTTGTAAAGGAAGCTTCTTGGAAATAATGTTTTAAAAATCCATTCATGCCGTATAAGTTAAAAATACATTCTTCGTACTTTTTTCGGAAAAGTCAAAAAGTACCTTGTACGAAAAACGACAAAAGATTCCTTTCATATCTTTTACTAAAAACTCACCGAAGGGTAAAATTGGATTTAAAAAATTGTAGGTCGATGGAAATAATATTAAATATTGAGGAAACATGGATGTGGATGATAAAATACACCCCAGTAAATGCCAAAGTATAAAAAATCTCGGATAAAAATGATATTGTGATATTTCCCTTACTTTAGGTCCGTTTTTCTTCGTAAGTGTCCGAACCTCCTCTTCTTTGAAGTGCTTCTTTGAGACCTTATTTTAGGGCACTAAAATTGGTCTTTGAAGAAGACCAGGACCTCTAGGATGTCTCTAGGGATGTGGAGAGGAGTAATTGGCAGTGGTTGGCCGAGCTTGAAGGTTCAAAGTGGTGTGAGGAAGAGGGGGAGGAGGTGCCCTTTTATAAGGGAGGAGAGGGGCACCTTTGGGAAAACTAAAAATATTATTTCATTACAAAGTCATGTTCGGTTTTAAATAGCTCAAAATTGATATATTTCTAAGCTAAGGTGGGGATGGGTCGAAATCCTCTCATCCAATAGAATTTAGACAAGTGTAGGTTCCTATTTTAACCTTATCATTTAGATTAAACATTAAGTTAAATAAGTTTACTTTTACCGTGTCTTGTTGTGTTCTTATACTATAAGGTTAATAAACTTACTATAAGAAGCCAAACGAACCCCAAGTTGTTTATTATTAATATATATAACCTTATATAAGTCATTTGGCCAAACTTTATATTTTTAGGAAAAAAATAACATTTACTAATATAATATTTGTTTTAAACACAATTTTATTTCAATTTTGACACTATTTAGTAATTGATTTTTGTGGAAATAATAACAGAACTATTAGTTCAAAACAGGTTAATTAAATCAATAATAACATGTCATATTAACCTAGAAAATTAGTAGAATTCATAAAAAGTCTCAAATTTCATTTACTTTTGTGTTTATAACATCAATTATGTCAATATTCCATTAATAAGATAATTATTTCATCATCATTGTGTCATAAATAAATTAAATGATTTAATGTCTAAAAATTAAAAATAAAATATCATTATGTAGGAAATATTTTTAGATTTCTAATTAATATTTTTATTCTAATTTATCTTATGTATAACCTTATATTAAAAATTATTTACTTATTAAACTTTGATTTTAACTATTTAACCTTTCTTTAAAGAAATTAATAATAATTGTCCTAATATAATTCAATTGGGCCTAAATGGTCATATTTTATTCCTATGTTTGTTTTTGGTCGAATTACACTTATCCAATAGAATTAGAACATGTGTTAGGGTAATAATAATATCATATTTACCCTTAATGACGCTATTTACTTTTAACCGTTGTAAAAAAAGTAAAAAGTTACTATTCTCCAAAAATTATTTTCATCTCATTGAACCACATTTTAGTCCTTGATATTAACTGTATCTCTTGGATTTTCGAAATTCCACTCACAGAAGCGGTAAAATTATGTTTTATTAAAAAATTCAGTTTTTTAACTACCACTTAATGGTTTCACTATTAATCAAAAATTGAAACTTTTCAGAAAAATACCAAAATTTCACCCTAGGCTAATTTCGATATTCCGAATCCAAAAATGAAGTCCATTTAAAAAAATAAAATTTATAAAATTTCCAAAAGATGATATTACTATTCATAACGGCTTGTGTTAATAATATTTTAATAGCATGTATTTGTTTAGTGAAACTCGGTATTGCGTACGACACAAGCTATCGAGGAAGGCCGCGATTTCGTGTAAAGCAAGCCAAGCAAGTGTTGTGTAGAAAAAGATTCCTTTGATGATTTGTATAACATAAAAGTCTCGGGTGTTACAACGTAGATCATGGCGACTGACTACCTTCATGGTCAAAGAAAGTAACTCAACTCTAAACTTGTCTCATAACTCCAACCATGTGATCACAAACTCCAAATGATCCCAAATAAACAAGAACCACCACTCCCTCTTTGTTCCATTCTGCATCGTCACAACCAAAGTCACCCAGTGCTTCTTCCGATCATGTATCGAACCGAAACAAATCATGTCCTCCTAAAATAATTCATCAATTTCTACTTCTAAAATTGATCATTCAATGTTATCTAGACTCTTATACTGAATCTCACGGAGTGTCCACCTCCATTTGTCATCGTAGTCAACCTCTACCCTATGACGATATACTGGAACTACCGGCTGGACATCTTCTGTGTGAACATGATTATGATTCCGACCTGAAGCCATACCTAAAAAATTAAAATTTGATAGATCTTTTAAACATGGAATACAGAAGTCTAAATATCGATTAATTAATTTAATTCTTTTATTCTTTTGAAGATAACATATTCCAATATCTACCTATTTAAACACAGGAAAAAGGAAGAATGATGCATGATCCTTTACTAGGTCTCTACCCTTCAACTTGTATCACCTCATTTTGTAGCCACTGTAAACATAAATGTATATTCATCAGATTATAGTGGGGACTAAACACCTATGTCCTAGTTGGTCTCTAGTGATTACATCACTTTCTAAAATTGACTGACACTGTTTCCTAACCAACCCATGATACCTCACAAATGCCTAACACCAAAATCCATGTTGTCCCTCAAACAGACCTCTGATACCACTCTACCACGACCCCCTCCCCACAAGGTGTACCCCTCAAGTACCGAAAATGTGAGATGAGAGATAATGACCCCCAAGTCCCGCCTCCAGTAGGCTCCATATTGGAAACTAGCACCGAGGGTACATTAAACACAAAAATGGGATGCAATACCCTCTAAGAGAACACATGCAATAGATAGAGATAAGACGGACATCAACCATCTCCGTCTCAGACATCAATATAATAGATATCCCAAGTACACATATGTAATGTCATTAAAACTACCAAAACTAAAAGTGGAAAACTAAAAGTACTGAATTGAATGTAAAACAACAACGACCATGAAAACTGAATAGCTCCAACAACCCCAAGGGAGTTATAACCATCCTGATCTCCAACCTTATCCAAGTGACATGAAAAACAATTTATAAATACATAGGGTTGTGTATAATTGTATCCTCAGTTGAATCCTTCCCAGATTATATCACGGAAATGTAAATAATGCATGCTAATGAACTGTGAATAACTAGTGAAACTAAATCATCACCTAAATAGGTATACTATGTTTTCAGCCTCACCATGGATAATCTCACGAAGTATCTCATACAAGGTTATAAAATATATTAATTAATATCAAGGGTAACCCACTACTACTTCCCCAATGATTTTCTACTTTTCCCCAATGTCACATGTCCTAAGAATCTCTCTCCAAAAATGATTTCCAGCAAACACCGAGGTGAAGCACCACAACATGCACCTCATGAAATAAAACCTCCATGTCCACATATTAAGTTTAACTAGATAGATTTTGGGAGCCATGACAGTTCATATAACATGTATCATACATCCATCATTATACCTCAATCCATTACATCCCATACACCGTGTAGGGATCCATAATCCATCACATCCTTTACATGTTACACCTATAGTATTCCATAGGAAACTATATCAAGAATATATTTCTGTGAATAACCACTATCCATTACAACCCTCTATACACATATATGGGGAAAACAAACCTCTATGCCTACCATCACATGAAACTATCATGAGAAGAGAGAAGGGACAAAGGGGTTATTCATCCAACCATCATCCCACTAGAATGATGGGGAAAATACACCCATGGTTCAGACTCTCATGGGTGTCAGTTTCCCAAATTGATGGTGGTGTAGTAGCGTATAGAATCATAAAATGTAGAAAATATACTATTGCTCGCAATGACACTATGGGCATAACCTAGTATTAGACTCAACTATATATAACATCTCTCGGACTCCTAGCTGCCACTTCTAGGATTAGGTATCCTATAAGAACACAACCATTTAATGAATTTTGTTACATTAATTCATTTTTTTATCAGTTTCACTTCACATTAATTAATTCATTAAACACTAATTAACAATTAACGAAACCACAATATATTTCACTAGAATCACACCCAAGGTCCACTATTCCATTAAATGGAAACTTCATCACTGAGTCACAACATGCTCTAACCACATGGGATAACATAATTTATCCAATCATTTATAAACAAAATTATATTCCCATTTTTTCAGAAATTCTATAAAAATATTCTTTGCTACTAAACACAATGGGATCAAAATGGTGAGTAGCTGAACATCTCATTGAGTTATTTCCACCTATAACGAGAGCATAGGACTTTCCTCACACGGGAAGCTAAATAGGGAAATCATGTGGCATACACCACTCATCTTCGCCCCATTTTAAAGGAGGGTAAAAAATGTATCTACCGTTAGTAGTGGGGAAGTAATGGAGATAAACAACCAACAAGAATCAGCATGAATCCACACATTTACATCCAACCCATTTCATCATCCCTAGTATCCTCCCATACACAAACATGTATAAACTGATGCATATCACCACTCTAGGAATCAAACTAAAACCACAACAAATATGCCTCAATTCCCCCACATTTATCAATAAACTTCTAGGCTCACATAACAATACAAGAAGTGGGGAAAAACATCATATCAACTATGCTCTTATCCCATAAGAAAGCTAGATGGTAACTCAGCACTGTAAAAATCATTATCTTTTATCAAACGAATCGTCATTTAATCCATCTATAATTAATGGATACATTATTTTTAGGTTAAGAATATGGGAAAAATAAAGTGTGATCTATCACAAATTGATTAAAAATTCTTACTAAATCAATTTTATTGACATCCAATTATAAAAAGAACTATATTTATTTATATTCCTCTATATCTTGGACAATTAATTTACAATTAATCCTAGTTTATGTTCTCTAAAAATTTCCATCATGTACGAAAAGATAATCAAATAAATCATAGATTTCACACTATCTAGAAAAAAATAGCTGATAACATATTATGGATATCAATTTATTTTTCTGGTTCAAATATTTGATATGTCAATTATATTGTGATTTAGTGGGATAAAACATGATAAATCTACAGTGTCATGTAAAATAATAGAGAAGCAATGAATCACCTACCTCAAATGGATATTGAATTTCTTTATACAAGAACAATCCACACAATGGATCAATATCTCATCCTCCCATGAAAACTGCATCCTCATGAGGATTCCGCGGCACGACTGCTCCATATGACTGCCTACAAAACTCCATTAGAAGCATAGATATCACTTTCCATATCATGTAATGTTTAAAATAAAGGAGAAGTATTCAAATAAAATATAAGAATAAAGGTAGATCATACCTTTTATTAATTAAGGGTCGACACATTCTGCTTGCAGAAAATCTTTGGGTCCACGTGTAGCTGGATGAAGCATCATGTGGGAAACGATCTAAGGATTATGGTTTGAGAACACTTCTTCGATAAGAATATAGAAAGGTTTGGGAATCTTGAACAAGTGAACTAAATGGTATAAAAAGGGAGGAAGATATCTCGTCCCTTTTAATTATTTACGTAGCTGGTTTGAGATACGTTGAATTTTCAGTTAAAAGATGATCAGATTAAACCACATGGTTTGACCAAGTAAAAGAATCCCAACATTAGGAAAATTAATATAGTTGTTATGGGATTTAGTTCGGTCTTAAATCAGATAAAACAAAAACTTGAATTCGTATTACATTAAGGAAAACATCAATGGGGAGAAATCGTAGGAAGCTGGAAACACTGCACATAATCTTGGAAACATTGTAAACCTATCGATCCTTGAATCAGATTTTACAAAATGTCTCACGAATTACAATGATACTATTCAAAAAATGACTCACCGATACTGATGGCACTTTTCACAAAATTACTCTCCAATACTGATGGTACTATATAGGGAATGAATCACTGATACCGATGACACTGTTCACATCAATCTCACTGATGGAACTGTTTGCATCAGTCTCACCAATGGAACTGTTCTGATCGGTCTCACCGATAGATCTATTCATATCGGTCTCACTAATGGATCTTTTCACATTGGTCTCACCGATGGAACAGTTTTCATAATTGGAAATTTCGAAAACTATTGGGGATAAATCTGCATGACCTCCCACAACAACTAAAACAACAGTTTTCTGCAGAGGAATGGACTGAAGAGGTTTGGTCCATCACTGATCATGTCATTTTTTTGTTTAACCTTGATTTTTTTTCGGTAAAAATTTAATCATTCGGAATGAAATGGTAATGTGCAGGGTTTGGGAATGGTTTTCCCAAACCCTAAAAACCTAGATAGTGGATATTTGATGAACATTCACATGAATTGGATAAAAGTTTTCACAAAAATTACATACTATGCATCACCTAGAATATGTATATATCTATGGAGAATAGTTATAGGAAGTATGTTCCCCTTCCTAAAAAACTATTCGTTATGTTTTTATGAACTTGAAAACTATCTTGTAATTTTTTGAACCACCTATTTTTACATGTTAGGTCCACTAGGTTAGATACACTATGAGAGGGGTGAATCAGGGTATGACAGATTAAAACAACTTCCCATATTGATATTGTTTTGTTATTATACAAAACTCTCTTCTCTCTCCTACTAGTTGTAGATTGAAAAAATCCTAATGCATGAAATGACACAACAATTTTACTTGGTTAACCCTAACTATTCTACAACCAAGGATCATACACTGATGACGTGTCGATGTACCAAATCCACTAAAAGCACATTTCTATTTACAATGATAGGAGAAGTCCCATTGTCCCTCCTGCATTACAACCACTAACAATATGAAATATCATTGGTCTCTCAACTAAAGTTGCTCATTTCTTCTTTAGAAGATCCACTAATAGATTAAAGAATTTTAGGTCCCTTCATTATAACAACATAATGCCTATTCATCTATATGTAGATGCTTTATTGATGTTCCACTTTCATTCACTGATGAATACAACTTTGCCGAAGGTGTACCAAGAAATAATCGAACTGTCACGCAACCCTTGAATGACCAACGCGCTTATCTTGCCTAGCATGTTTCTCTTTGCCTGGCATGCAAGTTTCACCTAACTAATTGTGTGAAACATCTTTCACTGACATATAAAATGGGATATAAAAACTCATTTACCCCCAAACAAATATTGGCATGAAACTATCAATTGGAAGACAACTTTTGAAGATCATTATATAAGCGCACCCAAAACACCACTTGCATGTTGAAACCAACTTGTGTAAATGGAGATCATATTTTCACTATGTGTTTAGATTTGTGTGTAAATGAGTTGTTGTAGACTTATATTTATAGTCCTTTTGGTAACCTGAATCACTACACACAAGTCTCCTCCTGGAGCATAAATCCAGTCGCCATAGCCTTTATCTCCCTAGTCACCGTGCACGCCCAAACCAAAACCAGGGCACCCCTCTTTCAATTTCCATATTTTAATGTTATGATCCTGAAAAAAATACAGTGCAAAACATTTCATGAATCCAGGAATATGGTTCACAAGTACCTTTTCCAAAAAAAATTATATCCATTTGCGATTTTTGATCCCCATAAATATTGCAAGAACTAGAAAATTATGCCACCAAGTATCTTCTATTTTTAACCACTCCAAATCATCCGTTCCATTGTAATGGTTTTACAATAAATCATGGATTCTCAAGAACATCTCTTGAACCCCAAAACTCATCTTGATAACTGTCCTTTGTCAACAAATTGAACAATGTTGTCTACTTTATCAACAAACAAATCATAGAGGCCCTCATTGTCAACAAACACAATCACCTCAAAAATGATTGAGTAACACATTGAGCTATTTTCCGCCAATATAACCAAAATTTTATCCAAACACACCACAAATAGAATTAAATTGATATTGGAGGCCACATGAAAGATTCCATTCCCTCTCGACCTCTATTTGTGGAAATTTATGTGGGAATTGTAGATATTTACATCTTGGGTCTGTTTTTTATTACTGATTAGAACTGTCTCCCTCTTACACTCATCTCCCTAGATAAAAGTATTTATTTTTTTAAGTGTTGGTTGTAGATATTATTCTATGTATTTTGGATCGTGATTCATTTATTCATGGATCTAGGATTTGGGTATAGATCAGGTTCTTCACCACATTCTTGATCATTCTATATAAAATTGAGGTTTACTTACTAGTGAAAATTTGTTAACATTATCGAGTTATTTGAAATGTAATTAAAATAAAAATGTTCTAGATTACATTATATGTATGTAATTAAACAAAATTAATAATTGAATTCTAACAATTGTGTTATTTAGTGAATATATTACTTTAGTAAATTGAATAATTTTTGGTAAATGTTAAAATTGTGGATATTGGAATTTAGTATCAGGAATAATTAATCGTCATATTAGATATGATGAAATTGATATTGTTGATTTGTGGATAAATAATTGTTGAGTAAATTTTTTAAATATTTTATTTTTGAATGAGATAATTAATTGATTAATTAATTATTATATATTGGGATTGAATTAAATAATTAATTTGTTATGTAATTATAGGATATTGAGTATTTGGACACTAATTATTAAATTAACAATCAATTAATGGTATTGGTGTGCGTAATTAATTAACCAATTAAATAAGGAAATTGATGAGATAAACTAATAGTAAACAATTAGTAGTGAAATTGAGGTGGGATTAACTATTGAATGAATTAATTAATGTTGTAACATGAATATTTAAAGGATGAATTAAATAATGGGAAATATAAGATTAATTAATTGATGTATTAAATAATAGACCCACGAGATCATTTAATTCTTAAATTAAATAAAATGATTCATCAGAAGTTTTTATTTGATGATTTAATTATTGAAGTAATGTGATTACTAAATTTATTAATTAAATAATACGGATGAATGTGATTAAATATTTGTTGGATTATGTAATGTTGTATATGTGAGCAATTAGTTGAATAATTAATTAAACAGAGTGATTGTGATAATAAATATTTGAATTAATTAATGCAGTGTGTGGGTAAAATTAATTGGTGAATTAGATAAAGGGATTAAATTTGTTAAAATAGATATAAAATATATTAATTGAGTATCATGTACATTTATTTGATGAATAAATAGAATATATTGTGTGTGATTAATTAATTATGGATTTTTTTAATCGAGATGATGCCTATAGTAAATTAGAGAGTTAATTAAAAGGATTGAATGTAATTAATTAGTTGTGGAATTAATTATTGTATTGGAATTGATTAATTAATTGGATTATTAATTAATGTGGTTTATTGTGTTGATTAAATTTACTGATTTGGATTAATTAATAACTGAATTAATTATTAGGTATTATCACATTGTTTAAATTTAATGATTTCCAATAATTACTTATAAATTGATTAATGGGGATTTTTTTTGTTGATGTAATTGAATGAGATAGATTATATAATTTATGAGTTAATTGTGAGATATTTAGACTAAGATATGAGATAATTAATTGCTGGATTAATAATGGGGCTATGCGATTTTTAGTTGATATAATTAAAAAACAAAATAATTATGGTTTGTGATTAATTAATTTTTTATATAATTAATGTTGCTGATGTAATTAGTTTATAGTTTAATTAACTAGATGAATTGTTATGATTAATTAATTTTTGAATTTATTATTTTTATTGGTTTGTTTACTTAATATTTCATTTAATTAATTAAATTGGTTCGTTAAACTAAATATTATATTAGTAATGAAATTTTTTATATTAATTAATTATTGAATTAAATCATTTAACTCATTTGTTTAGTAAATTGTTTAATAGACTAGGGGATTTTAGTGATTAATTTTATTTTTGAAATAATTAATTTTATTGATGTGATTAGCTCATTATTTAATTAACTAATATAATTAATGGGTTAATATAATTGTTAAATTATTAATGGAAATGTTGTGACTAATTAATTATTGATTTAATTAATTTTATTAATGTTATTAGTCAATTTTTGAATTAACTAATTCAATTGTTTTGTTAAATTAATAGTTGAATTATTAATGGAATTGGTGAGGATAATTAATTTTTAAATTAATTATTTTTTGATGAATGGTAACATGGTTATTTTATTGTGATGTTATAAATGGTAACATGGTCATTTAGTTGTGAAATAAAGAATCAGAGAATTTTAATTTTAATTTTTGAGGATTGAATGATGAAATGGTCATATCTTTTTAATATAATGAATGGAATCCCAGTCATTCTAATATGTAACTCATGAATTTTAACATGGTCATTTATATGGGGATAAAATGGGATAATTCTCTTTAGAATGTGTGAGGTATGAATAGTATAATGACCATTATGTTGTGAAATAATGAATGGTAACATGGTCATTATAATCTGTGAGTTATGAATATTAAAAAAGTCATTTAGTTAGGAATAAAAAATAGGAACATTGTTATTCTAATTTGTGGGATATTAATTGTAACTTCAAAATTTTGTTGTGAATTAAATAAAGGGAACATAAAAATTCTATGGTGTTATTTATTAGATTAATAATGGGAATTAATTTTTAAATTAAATAATATTTACAACGGAATTATGAGATATGATATCCCTCAGACATAATTTGGTCTTCGACATGAGCGAAGTAGGGATTGACATCAGGGTGTCTACGGGAGCCTCGAGGATTATGTGGCCAAATAACGATTAATTGATAATGTGATAACTGTTCACTTTTCCATTAGATTTACATATATATACAACTGAAAACACTATCTATTTATGAGATATTATTTTAGATATTTGTTGTTGTTGCCTACTGAGTTGTACTCACACTCTAAATGAGAATACTAGTCTATACCCAATAGACATGGTGTTTTATAGAAAGGTTATAGGAGCATGACCTGTGTAAGATGGATGATATTGGATGGAGTGAGGATGAGGGAACCAAACATGATTGAAGACCTCTTGGGTTTTTCATCAGTTTGTTTATATTGGGTTTTATTTTAGACACTAGACCCATACATTATGATTTTATATATTTGACATTAGTTTTTATATTTTATTTCTTGTTTTTTTTCTATCCTATGGTACTAGTTCAATAATATAATGATTACAGGTTATTTTTATACTGATTCTTATTTTATACTATTGTATTAACTATAATAAAATAGGGTATTGTATCTCCATGATGCAAATATCATTATCTCACTACTAAAAAGCACCCTATGAGGTATGTGGAGGCATGCATGAGGGCATGTGATTGATCGTCCCAGGGAATTCGCATGTGTCACCCAGTTCAAGATGTTACATGATCCTTTGATAATACCAAATTTTTTAAAATTTATAGTTAATAAATAAAATATTCTTAATATTTTAAATTTTTTAAATAAAATATTATCAATGTAATAATATTATAAAAATATCCAAAAAAATTAAATAACCCAATATGGGAAGTGTACGAATGTAATAGACTCATCCAATATAATTGAGGTATGTTTTCTGGACAATTTGTTAACCTTATCATTTTATTTTTACGTTTACCCATAATATTCACCATTTACATTGCTAATTAAAATTTAATTGAATTCTATTAATATTAATGAAATTTTAAATTGACATAAATATAAATATTGAACCCAATGATTCCAAAAATGATATCTTTGTTTAATTCAGAATATATACGTGGTAAAATTTAATTAATTATAATCCATAATAATTCATAGAGAAAATAATACTTTAGAATGTGTTCTCATTAAATTTAATAATGTTTTCATACTAAATTCAATTATAAATTTCATTTAAAAACATTAATTAGATAAATATAAATAATTATTATGAAATTTCTTAAAAAACTAATCCAAAATGAACTTGTTTATCATAAATAATTTAATAGAAAATAATATTAACAATAAAAAGCTATATTATGTATTATTCACTAAAAAAACTAATCCTTCCATTGAATTCATAAAAATAATTCATTCTATAATTTTTATATGATTATTTAGAAAACAACGTGAAATTTTTAAAATTTAAATTCTATAACTATAGAAATTAATTTTTAAATAAAACGTTTTAATAAAATAGTTTCATAAAAAAATTTATTTAATATTAAAAATTATATAATATGTTTACAATGGATATAACTAAATAATATCTATGTAATTAATATTTGAATATGTTTTATAAAAAAATGAATGATACATTCTTTACCCCTTTTTAGAAATTTCTTCAATGATATTTTATTCAATTATTGAACAAATGGGGAATTCATTCCCTCATAACATTTTAAAACACACTTTCTTCTTCATCAACCATATGGGTTTCCAAATAAGCATAACCTTGAGAGTCAATAAGTTCCAAAATAAATTCTCATTAGGGTCAATAATATGAACAATATATTCTTCATAAGAAGTGTTCTATTCCAATTGAACTAACAGATGGAAAAAACATTTGATGATTAATGGAAACACATTTTTAACATGAAAACATCAAAAATATTTTAAACCTATGATAAAATTAGAGTCATGGAAACATAGTATTAAACTAATATATATATATTTAGTATATTATATATTCAAATTAAGAATAGAGGTAGAATAACCTTTCATACCAAATAAACCTTGAATTTTTCAAAGGATATAAATCAAGAAATCCATGATCGCCTACCTTGAATGAGAGAATTTTTGGCTAATTTACTTCATAACATTTCATCTTTATATGAGCTATTCTAATTTGTCAAAAAAAAAAAATACATTATCTACCATTTACACTTCAAATTATAGGCATACCCACTTCCAATACCCTACTTCATCCCAAAAATATGATGTCAGACATTGATATCCATATAATTCATGAGAGGTTTCCATTTGTATACAAGAATTAAACCATTTATTATAAAAAATATTTTAATGAAATATATTTCTCCAAAATAAATAATAATAAATTTAAATGGAATAAATCATGTCTTCCATGTTAAATTTTTTCCACTCAGATGTTAAATCATATTGATGTTGAAAAGATGTATTGAATTATAAATTAGTATATAGTGACCTATAATATCCATTCCAAAAATTTTAGGTGTACCTAGGATTACTATTAGATAATATGGAGAGTGGAAATCCATTTAACCTAACAACATATTTACGACACAGTTATGATATATGATCTAATTGTATCATTTCACAAATGGGAATATATGGTGAATATGTACTTAATAAATAAAAAAAATCAGAATTATGATAATATTTAATTTGAAATACCTCTAAAAAATATGTGGACATATTTATTAATTTCCAAACCAGACATAAGAGTTTTCATAATCATTCCCACCATCAGTTTTCATTATAAATTAAATTAAATATATGTCAAAGTTTTAAATGTAAAAATCATAAATATATATAATAATTTTGTCCCAAGTGTAATAATTATGAAGGTCCATTTACATATTATTACATCCAAGATGAAAAGACAATGTGGAACTCTAAGACTCACATAAAAATTATATCATTAATTCTGAATCATATGGCACATATAGTCTCTTTCTAAATATAAAAATTACAATATATAAAAATCATTATATTATGATAAAAAAATATTGTTAAAAAATTATATCTTTTTATATAACTCCTTGGCTCCCATATAAGAATGATTAACTTTATTTGATAACAAAAAATATATTTAGAACAAAAATTAAAGTATATAATTTTATACATCAACAAATTCATTTTTAAAATTCATCAAATAATTAAATAATTGGTAATGTTTTAAAATAAAAATTGTTAGTAAAACATTATTTTTCAATATCAATGAATCAACTACATTTTTTCAATTATAAGGAGGTAATGACTTCTAAAATTATAATTCTTCATCAATTCCAGCCATCTCTTCTATATCATGTTTATATATGATTTAATACATATTAACAACATACTTTTTTTTCAAAATATATTTTAATCAAGGAAGCATATAAAAAATTTATCTAAATTTTTATTTAAAAAACATACTAGAAAATCCTATATAAAATGGGTCATAATTTAACTATTGAGTATTCACTTTACATGATGAATTACGAATTACCAGATCATTATCATTTGGTACACAACCAAATCCTTTCAATGAAGTCTTATATTATATGAAAAAATATCTATTCCAAATGGTAATGGTAAAAAATTGGACATTCAACAATTTTGTTTTATGTTCTTGGAAATAGACATTAATTTCTATTGAATAAATTAATTTAACTCATGTAGAGTTAGCTTATTTAGTGGGTAGTTAAGAGTAAAAAGTTTTCAAAAAAATATATAGTAAAAGTTTGATAGCCCCAAGAAACTATGAATCAAATTATATTTTATAGGTTTTCTCAATCCAAGAACCACATTAGTATCTTAAGGTTAAACAATTATTCATTATTTAGTTATGATTTTTCCAATGAATGTAAAATATTGTAAAAAAAATAAAATTTGATAAATATTCCATATAAAATATATTATTCCGGGGTTATAGATAAATCAATATATTTTATTCATAACCCTCATATACATTTGAATATATTGATTTAAAATTATTACAAATTAAAAAATTACAATATTATTTGAAGACATTATTTATATTATCCCAAAATATTATTGGGACACTTTTAACCCTATGATCAAAACAAAAACCTTATAATTCCCACATCTAGAATGAATAATTGATCAAATATTTTCATCCTCATTAATGTTTAGTTGTTAGTAGCCACAACGCAATTCAAACATAAAAATGCCTTATACTCTTAGAGTGGAAAATAAAATAATTGATATGATGAAAATGACACATCATCATATTAGTGATTTTATTCGATTGAAAATAATCATGTAATAGCCTCGTGGAACTATATTACTTTTAAATAAAAAAAATCTGATTAGACCATTCTAAAGTGCAAGGATGAATGAAATTCTTATCAAGAAACTCCCACAAGTATGTTTATCAATACTAGTTCTTCTTTACCCATATGATAATGAGGGTTTTAAATTTTATTAGTTTATTAACATAGAAAAATAATCATATAGTATAGTAAAACACAAGGCATATCATAATAAAATAACCCTTTATTATATTAATTCTACCATATCAATGATATGAAAAATTAATTTATTTAAAAAACATTTTCAGGATAATTCGTATTTCCATTGTTCAAAAAGTTTATAGCTTCTAATTATGTTAAATTTTTATTATTATTATATACAATATGAAATTATTTTTAAAGAAAAAAACTTTATATATTCAACCTATCGTATATGGGTAATCATAAATACAATACATATACAAAAAATGTCAATCTCTACTTGGGGAATGATAAAACTTTTTATCGTTAATATCAATCCACAAACAATGATATGAATATTATTATAATTCGTTTTTGTTTTTACACTTATCCTATGTTTTTTAACACATTTTCTTGATAAAATATGGATATGGAATCTGAAACATTCATGAAAATTTCAACTAAATGAATTAAAATTTATGAATTGGAATAAAAAAATACATTAGAATAATCTTAAAAAACCAATTTACGTGGTACGATTTAGTTTAATCTCCCAATATCTTATGATGTGGTTGAGAAGGATTTAACCAGACCTTTAAACATATATTTTGTATTCTTCCCATAATTCATGTTCTTCATTGGACACTCATGACAATAATGACCAATCTCGTTAAATTTAAGTATTTTTACTGAATGTTTATCATAATCGGAATTAACACTACCATAATCATTTTTGTCGAAATTATGCACCATATTACCCCTCTATCCACTTCATAAGGACATACAAAAATTAATAAGGGTCTACCAATTGTGATTTTTACCACAAATCTGAAAAAATGAAAAACATAACTTTCATACCCTCAATATTCATCAATCCATTCATCAATATTTTAAAAAACAATATACTATTTTTATATATGTATTTTAGGTTAACATGATCTTAAAAAACATTTACACCTTGGAAAATCACAACAAATTACAATAACATTTTAATTAATGGATTGTGAATTTCATTTCATATTTTTTACTTTAATCCTTAGTACAATAGATTAATCATTCTATAAATGTCACTAATAAAATTAGATGTGTACCTTTCTAATCATGTGAATTATTATTTATATTTTTTCACTGAATATCCTTCCGTTGAATTCAGATAAATGAATTTAATTTCTATTAAAAAATTGAATTTCACAATTTAATATTTCCTAAGGAAAATATTTTTTAAATCGTCCCATTCAATGAAATAAATATATTAAAATTGTTTTTATTCATAAATATTTTTTCCCATTGATGAATTACACCATCAAAATGACAATTAGAATGGATTAATGGTTGATTATTTGAATATCCAATGAACTAAAATTACTTATATAGGGATTTCTTCCACCACTCAGCAACCATTAGGCCAGAAGATCCATTGAATGTTTGTGGTTGTTTCTTTATACACTGTTTTACTACTCACATGTTACTCTGTGCTAGATTTGGATAATCCATAGAATGAATACCAAGACCATTTATATCTTTTTTTTCAAATATCTAATCCCAGAACGAAAACTACTATATTCCAATTCCAACCATTCCATGTAACTGGTTCTGATGTTTATGAGCCCCTTTGATCCTTCACACATCATCTTTCATATTCCCTCTGTAAAAAACTATTCTATACATATATGTTTTAATTAAAGAATCATCGAAATATTAAAATCAATATTATTTAAACTAACTATAATGTAAAATAATATAACTTTATTTTATTAAAATTATCATAACCAATGATGATATCTAAAAATTCCACTAATAAAAACAATATCGAATCAGCATTAAACATCAATTATTGTAGTGTATTTAAACTATAATTCACATTCTAACATTCCCAATGATATGTTAGGTTTATAGTTTAAGATTGTTTGGTCATAAAACATTCATAACAAACAAATATATACCTAAAGTGGACCTTACTAATAAATATCCAATATTCCTCATTATATATTACTATTAAAATGAAACATGTTTTACTTTCATAACATGTATTCCATAACTTCAACAAGACTTCATATTTTCCCTAAATCATATATTATCCCTCTAGAAAACATTTTTAACTATGGGATGAGCCTAAAGGTCTTAGAAATGGACAAAAATGTAAACATAAAAACATTTATCCAATCAATACTTACACAAAATATAATTTTGAAACAAATATTTTCCCTCAATATAATCATTTTCCTAAAAAAATAAATAACATCCTTTTCATATAAAATGATAAAAAAATAACCCAAAAAATATTACACATAAAATAAAACTCTTAATGGTTACATTCAAAACATGTAAAAAAATTATATATTTTCAAAAAAATATAGTTTGTTTATATTTTATTAAGTAGTATATATATTTTCTTTCCTTGTGAAATCATAAAATTTCATAAAATATCATTGAAATCACATATAAATAATGTAACTTACAAGGGGAATCATTTTTATAGAATTATGAAAAATGGATTAACATTCAATATTAAATAAATTTCACCCATCTTAGTTACACATGAGAACACTTTCAATGTTATATATTGAATAGCCATCACAATATTATCCCATAATCTCTTAGTAAAAACTAATTCAATTTACTCTGTTCCCCGAAATTATGCATTGGAGATGTATATAGGTTCACTCAATATTGTCGTAAAATGTAACCACCCATCAACATAATCAATTCTAGAGAACCATAATCAAATAAAAAATCATAAATTAATAAACCCTTCTCTTCACCCATAGGATGGAATTTTGTGTATTGATATATATATTTTCTCGATACTCATATTTTGTAAAAAATCTATAAAAATATAAAGTGGTTTGGAAACGAAAAAAATAATTTAATGTTATAAAATAATTAAAACTCCAAGGAGGAATACAATAGTAGTAAAATACAATTTCATCATAAACTTTAAAATAGAGTATTATTTTTCCATTTTTAAATAAAGACAATGACATTTTTTAAAATGATTCCATTTAAAAACATTCCAATTAATTTATAAAAACAAATACTTTTTACAATTAACATAATTATATATAAATACATCAATAAAAATCAATTCAAGATATTGATTTGTTAGAAAATGAGGTCTTAAAGGGAAACATTATAATAAAATTTTTTAAAAAAATTTCTTTTACCTAGATTTAAAAACATCATGTAAATTATGCATATTACTATTTAATAAATATTGGATAGTTATTTACATTCATAAAAACATTATTTATCTTATTTATTTTTTTATTTTTTCGCTTATTAGGATATATTTAACTATTAAATATATTAAATTCAAATCAAAAGTTTTGATGATATTCATTTCGTAAGTCAAAAATGGCATCAATAATCTACAATTTTCAATGAGCCCATATTTACCACATACCAAAAATAATTATCATTAAATTATTATATATTTATACAACAATTATACCTTGAAAACAATTAAATTTTCATTTGAGAAATTATAAACATTATAATTTTAGAAAATGTTGGTTATGCGTACTCATTAATAATTTTTCAATTTACCAATTATAATTATTGAATGAGAGGATGTATCAGTTTATCTATCCTAAATATTGATTATATTATCAATCTAAAAAATATATTTTATTATACTTCGATATATATTTCATGTGATCTGTTGATAAAAATTTAACTATATATCTTCATAGAGGTAGTAGGACACACATACGAATGCACAACATTATAATTTTAAATCTAATAGATATTTAAGAGTTCAAAACATATATATTAACTTTTATAAATATAAATATGTCTATTATATCAATCATATATACAAATTAAATCAGTATATCCTTATTTGAGTGATAGTGATGGAAAAAAGAATTATTTCAATTTGGGAGGTGATAGTTATCCAAACACAATAATGATGGATTTGTTTTCCATTTGATAGAAGTAGATATATATGTAGGCCATGATTATAACATAATAAAATCTATGTATATTTATCATAAATGTTTCGATTATTTTTTATTTTTGTGTAATATTTTATGGAGGTGTAGGAATACAAAACTAACAAATATGATGTAAAAAACTATACCTCTTTTTTGATAATCTCTTTTTCCTGACACCTTATTTCTTATAATGAAAATATTACAATCAAAATATGAAATATATAATGTGTATAGAGGTTTTATATATGTATTTTGAAAAAAAATAAATAAATAATAGGTTTTTAATAGTGAATTATAATATATAAGTGATTCCCTTATAAAAGAGGGGACACATGGACACCACAATTTCCTCAAAATATTAAATTAATATAAAATATTATTCTACTAAAAATGGTTCCCAAATCATTTATTTAAAAAAATTTATAATTATTGGACTGTATATTCAAATAAAATAATAATTATAGAATATTTAAATAGGTTTTTACCCTTATTATTTGGTTTTAAACACTTTGTAACATATTTCACACTAATTTTGACAATATTGATTTTTACATTTTCAGTGTCATTATAAAATATATAAACCACAAAAATAGTGCATAAATGGAATATTATTGATATTATAAACCCTAAAATAATCGCATTCACTAATATAATATTTTAATGTATATTATAAAATTTAGATAAATACTTTTTTATAAAATAATAGTAATTTGCATTTGTAGATCATTTTAATTCCTTTATATTAATAAAAACAATACAAAAAAGACAAACAAATATTTGAATAAGTCATTATCATGTATTTTTTATCAATGAGATATTTGGATAACATTATTTATATCCTATTCTATTATATTTAGAATTTTTATCATATTTTATTTTATTTTTTCTTTAAATTAATAAGTATTCTTTCAACGCTATTTAATAATTTAATGTATATATTTATTCACAACAAAATAAGAATATGCTTCAATGATGAAAATATGTAACTTATATTTCAATATAAAATATGTAAAAAATATACTCTAGTAATTTTTTTTGGAATTTCATAGTTCATATCAAAAATAGTGTGACATTTCAAAAAATTATTTAAATAAAATTTTATTGAAGCCATTATCTCATTCAGATGGAAAAAAATGACACATAAACAAATCATGGATGAGTGTGAAAAAAATATACTAATAATATAAAATTAATTCTTTTGTATTGGTCATTTTATAGATCATATTAATATATTTTTATCTCTAATTAAATAATTTATCTTTTGTCATGGTAAAAAATTAATATGGTTTCTATTCATAATGACCATTAATAAAATAAACAAATTTAAAAAAATGAAAACTCTGATTTAAAATATGGAATCTAATTTTCAATATAAATAAAATTTAACACGTATAATTTAATATTAAATTATATTAGAAAAATATAAGATGAATCAGTTTTCCAGAAATATTCTTTTTTTTAATATTAAAATATTTTTAAAAAAAAATTCATGTATAAAATTCATTTAAAAGGTATAGCTATATTTTATAGATAATAATAAACAAGAAAAATATTTAAAACTATATCGAAATAAAATATTACTATAAAAATAACTTAAAGGAAAATATTTTTTTCAACATGAATCTTTATTTTTTAAAATTTTTTAGAAAATAAAAAAAATATAGGAAATTCCCAAAAAACCATCTATTAATAAATTGGATATGGTAAACTCAAAATATAATTTCAATTTTAGAATATGAAATTATATACTATAACAATTCATTTTTTAAAAACATCCTTATAAGAAACTAATTTAATATAACTATTTATTTTGGGATTTAAAAATTACTTAATAATTTTATAGGGAATATAAAAATATAATATTTAACTAATTCATATATGAAATTTTTTTAGAAATATATTCTGATTAGGTAATGATTTATCTAAACATATTTAATATTTATATATATGAACTTATTGTATTTAAATATATTTAAAATTAGTATTTATAAATGGTATAAATTAAATGTAAATAAATGGATTTCAGTTATTAAATCCCATATTTTAGATAATGTATTATTGTCAATATTTTTTTGGAATCAATAGTTTTATTAATATATTAGGAATTTTATTTGATGAAATAAAATAAAATAATTCTTATAAGGGAATTTATAATTTTTAAACATATATTCAAATATGCGATCAATCATTTTTTTCTTAAATTATTTTATATATCAAAATAGGTGAATTTTTTTTAAATTAAATATTTTATTATAAATTCAATTATTTAATTAATATATATTTCTATATAATTTTTTATTTTTATTATATTATATATGGTATAAAATAATTATCATCAAACCAACATTTATGTTTGATTTTCTATCCTTTATTTTTGGAAGCACAAAAATTACATAATTAAAAACAGTTTATAAAGAAAAAAACAAAAATAGAAAAGTATAAACAACTGATGATTAATTACTCAAACATTTATTAAATCATGTGGGAAATTGTTTTGAGAGATGATAAATCTAATATCACAATAAAATAAATTATTTTGATCATTATCAACCTTTTAACCATGAATAGTAAGATGCCATTATGAAAATATAAGTGGTACATTCATTATTACACTTCTATACAATTATAAATGGGGATCCCTAGCAGCAAAAAAAGGTATAATTTTTTTAAACAATCCTCATAAAACTTATAAAGTTTTCAACTCATATAAACCCATTCAACTTTTATATTCATTTTATCCCATTTAGTAAATTTATGTCATACATTTTCTAAAGAGATTTCCAAGGGAAATCTCCAGTTCACAATGTGAGTATTTACTATTTATTTGACTCTTTTTCTAAATTATTTTCATCTCATACACCTTAAACAATCTTTAACACATTATATTATATTATAATAAGTATTATAAAAATGATTAAATTTTAATATTCAAATAGAAAATCACTTTTCTACCATCATCACAGACCATTCAATAAAAGAATATATCATAATGAGTACATGAAGAGTAAAAGCTCATTGAATGTCATGTACTCTTCTTCCATTTCCCCATAATAAGGATTAATTTAATGAATAATTAATGTATAATGACTTATTTATAGCACTATTATAATATTTTAAAGATACTATTTTACAATATATATGTAATATTAATAATGAATATCCATCATACACTTAACCACCTAAATTATCATCTCATGGAATTGTTCATAATTTTAATTCATTTTGGAATCAAATAATGAAAATATTTATATTTTTTCAAGAATTAATAATAAAATACCTAATTATCATTAATTATTTATATTATGATGCTAATTTTTCGCATTTTTGGCCATAGTCCTTATATTAAATAATGTTTCAGAAAAATTGATTGGACCACATCAAATAAACAAATTATAAGAAAAATATTTACTAAATAGATAACATATTATAATAAATTGATAATATAAAATTATTTATTTATTTAAAATTTACATACTATTTTATTTAATAAACATTATATTCATTATTCTTGAGGTTATCTAACTGAATAGAATGAATCAAGACAAAATGGTATGGGGGTTTTGTTTCAATTTCCATTATTTTAAACATGTTTTGTATATGTTTGTATTTTATTTCAAATGACTTATATACAGAAAATTTTATATATAATATTAGTATTAATTTCAATTGAATTTTTTTGAATCTATATTTCAATCTCTCTCATTATGGTTATCATAATTAAAACCATTATAATGTCGTAAAGCTTATTTGTCTCTGTTGTTAATTCATTGAGACATGTTTGATATTATGAATGATAATTTTTTTATTATTTATTATACGTCATGATCCTATAATTTTTAATGAATATATTAAATTTCATTACATTTTAAAGTCAATTATATATAGTCGTGTTATTTTCTATTTTGAATGTGGTAAACTTTACAATAAGGATTATTAGATCTGAATTTTTTTATTGAGATATGATACAAATTCACCACATTATTCGATTTTGTGGTGTTTATATGGCACATGGAAATAATTTATCATAATTTTGTTGAAATATAAAGGATATTCAAATATATACCATGGTAAACCTTTCATGGGTTATTATTTTGAAATATAACATTGTAGTATTGTTTTTAAATTAACACAATTAACATTCCTTGTGTTATGATTGTACTACATCAACATATTTATCATTATTTTGGTACAATAGTATCATTAATTTTATTATGCTTTATTAGTTATTTGTTACTTTTTATTCAAATTTTAATGACATAATCCCCTTATGAACTATCTATTATGTAATAAACTGAGTTTTTGTCCAAAAATAAATACTATGTTCTAGGTTTTTATCCCCACACCCAACACCAAAAAAAAAACCAACGTAGACCATCACAACATTTCCATTAAATTATATGTTATTACATTTCATAATATAATTGTGAAATATATATATATATATATAATGTGATTTTCTTTAACGATCAAACTGAATTAGTAAAACTAACCATCTAATAAATATATGTTTTATTATTATATTATATTTTATTTAATTGATATCCTTAATTAGTGATATAATTATTAATAGCGTAGTTTGTAAAAGAAAAATTAATATATGAAAAAATTATTTCTCAAAATATATTGTTTTCAATAATATTTTTTGATTTTTTAGTGTTAAATTTTTAATGTTTATGATATGAATTTTGGGCAACTAAAATCATTTTTATATTTTTCATGACAATTTTATCTTAAAATTATTTTTTATTATTATTCTAAAATAATAAATTTTTTATGAATTGTGAAAATTCTATTTTAAGGATTCTATATATTTAAATACATCACTTGAATATAACCATTACCTAAGAAATAAGAATGATTTTCCAAGAAACGAAATGTTCCGTTTATATAACAAGATATAATTTATAATATCTTGATTGAATTTTAAAAAATATTTTATATATTTAAACATATTTAATGTTTTGCAAATAAGTATTATAAATAGTTAATAAATTAGTAATATAAATTAATTTTATAAATTTATTCAAATTAAAGGAAATTTAAATATAAAATCACTAGGTACAAATTATTTAATAGGGTCCACTTGATTTTAAGGTTTAATGATTATGTTACCTTTGGAAAATGTTATTAACCTTGGTAATATGATAATATTTCAATTATAAATATTATTATAAATATTATGTTTTTTAAAAATTAAATATATTTATTTTTAATTAAAACAAGAAGATGATCTTATTACATTTTAAAACCATAATAACACAAATTAAATGGTTATCAAATGATAAATAAGAATAATAAAACATATGGACACAAGATATATTTGATTAAAATGTTTTTAATACATTATATGTTTTGATATAAAAGTTAATTTTATCCAATATATAAATTAAATAAGAAATATGGAACCCAAATTCATAATCTCACATAAGAATTTGGAAATAATGGCTACATTTAATTTTTAATAATAAAATAATTCAACTATTTAATATTTAATTTATAGTAATAATCCATTAAATGATAAAACTATCATTGTTCCAATTTTACAAATTTTACATTATCTTTAAACATTAAAGATATAATATTTTTCCCACAAATTATTAACTATATTTTATATATATTTTACTTCACCTAACCCATGTAACATTCATGTCATTACATTATTTCCCCCCAACATTATTTTATAGTGAAAAGACCCTTCTCAGTACTTATTAAAGGGTGTTCACTTCCAACCATTAATTATTTGAGTTCTATTTCAAATTTTATTTTAAATAAAATAAAATATTCATATTTATGATTTCCTTCACACTCAATAATTTTACTAGTCAAAAAAAATTATTCTTGTTCCCATAAATAAAATATCTTCACTAAGGGAATGATCATGGTATCATTAGTAGTAATAGTTATTCACAAATGTTTTATCTATAATATTTTTTCTTATAATCCAATGAAAAATGTTGTATAATGTTAAATGTAGAATTATTATTTTAATTATATATTGTTTTGATAATGGTATAACTATTATTTATTTTCATAAATCTATAAAGAAAAATCAAAATTCATCATTAGTGTTTTTACATGTATTATAACCACAATGAAGCAACAGGTTCAGTTTATCATCTCCACAATTCGATCCGAATTTGTAATTGTTAATTAATAAGTAAATATAATATTTTCTATAGTTAATAATTTTAATAATTTGGAACATTTTACTTTATATATTATCTATATTCTAGTTTATAATGATTTCGAATATAAATTTACATGATATTTTTCTCCGACTCGCTTTTTTGAGGCACATTATACTTTATGAACAAATTTACTTTATTATGGTGTTTGTGGAACACAATTGTTTTTTTAAATTAAATATATTTTATTTATGGCAATATTTTTCATTTGTAATCCCATTATACATCAAATGGTTTTTTTTAAATATTAATTTCAAAACTAATGTTCTATTTTTATTTGTCACAAATTTTCTTATTGACCTTCATCTTTAAATTAAACATTATCCAACAATTTCTATTTATATCTGATTGTTATCATTTATATTTATGGAAATTAATATCATTAATTATAACATACCAATTTGGGGTGATAAATTCTATTTTAATATGTATCACATAAGGCAACAATACCCAATATATATACATTGTATTTCATTATATTTCCAGGATTCACTAATGTAGTGTATTTTATATAATTATTAATACAGCCTTCATAATTCTCATAATATCTTATAAATGAAATATTTTCGTATTTTTAATCATATGGGTATCACAAAATGGTCATAATGTAGATTAAATGTTATCAACATGGATAGTTTTGAAAAAAATGTTTTATTTTAAATATAATCTTAAAAATGATTCAATGTGCATATAATCCAACATTTTCATTCATATTTTTAACAACATTTATAATATTAAAATATGTTTTAAAATAAAATATATTTATGATTTTCCACATTGGAAATATTAAATTTATTGATTATTATTTTTACATATTTTATTCTGTGTATATCAGAATGCGATGATTTTTTCATAGGGCTTTAGCTTTAGGCATTCAATCATTCAAAAAATTCTTCTCATGATTTATTAATATATTCCTTTATATTTATCTTTTAATGAATAATGGAAAATATTATTTTCAAATAAATATTCCTAATTTTTCTAAGAATATTCTTCATCTATTTTATATTCTTGATCAAGGGGTTTCATCAAATGATAGGATCAAACATAAGGAACAAGATTGATGATAAATTTTGACATTGCATATATGGTATAATCCCTAACAGGTTTTCCCTTTCTAACTAGTCAACTTGTATATAAATCAGTTACACTGTTCATCTATGAATTCCATATGTTTCATGACATGATTGATGGATGTTCACCAAATTCATAACAAATAGAATAATTGTAGAAATTTTTTCCAAAAACATATACCATTTTTATAAAATATTTAAATACCAAAAAGTTAATAAAATTTTCTGAAAATTATTTGCCAATAAAGTTTCCTAAAATAAATAGATAGCCATTTATTTCCCTTGGGTTATCATTAATAATTAAATATTATGTTATGGTTAATGCCTTGTGGTAACTATACAATGATAATATGGATGTCATTTATATATATATATATATATATATATATATATATTTATGAAATGTTCTATGGGAAAATGTGGAAGACATATTTTTTATTTTCATTATTTGAACAGTTGTCCCAAGATTATACATTCCTCTAATTCAATAGGTAGTGTTTCCATCTCATGGGATATCATTATACAAGGGTAGTTAGTCTAGAAAACTAATTTATGTTAATGATATAGGTATTCATGACTTATAAATATAATATTATATTTTTCCCACATTCTTATGATTTAATGATCTTATAATATTGTAATTATTATAAAAGTATATTATGATATAATTTATTTACATAAATTTTCATGTTTATGATCACTCTCATTATAATATCACATTATGCCTCTTGTATGAAATTATATTATTTATTTCCATGTTAATTATGTCATTAAGAATTCTATATCAATGTTTCCATTAGGTCTTTTTCTTCCTTAAGTCTTTCATTTTCATATTTTATTTTCCCTTGTAACCTTAATTTGTATCCTCACATGGAAAATCAATACACTAAACTTTGGAAGACAGTTGTATCAGGGACATTTCATTTTCTATATGTGGAAAATGTCCTTGGTCAATTAATCTTTGTATATTTTTGTCACTGCATCATTTCTTCCATCATTATTAGATTCATGGAAGAAAATTCTAGTTAGTCAGAGGTTGTGAGATAGATACAGTAAGGTTTTAGTGTATCTATTGGGTAGTGTTGGTCGACATATTATTATCCTTTGGGATGCATTATATTGTTTCCATGAGGAGGATTTGTTTTTGGAAAATGGTTGGGGGATGTTATGACTTTTTTAGATTGATGGAATGTTATAGTAATTCAAATATATTGGTGATGTGGGAGGGAAATGTTGAATTATTTTTGTTGTCAAAATTTATTTTAAATGTAATTTAGTTCATTTTATTATTTCAAGATAGTAATTGATGGTTATTGATCAATTAAAATCTATATATATATTGATATTCTATAAACAAAATAAATATTTTATAGATTCATTTCAGATTCTTAGGTCTGTTGGATTGTTGGTTGTATATAGATTTTCAAGAATTAGTTTATTACTATTGAATTAGTTTTTTGTAAAACTTTGTCTAGTGTGACTGGTTGGGAGACGTTGATGGTGCCATGAATTCGCAAAAACCAATCATCATCCATCTATAATATTTTTATTTAATAGAGGGAAAATCATCCAATAATAATTTTCTTAGTCTTTTTATCTATATTGGTATTCTATATGGATGAATGAGTAGTGTCTTCCTTTGTGCATTGCAGGTTTGGTGCCTTGGAAGAGAGACATGTGTGATGGAACATATAATCCATCTATCCTGGATACTTTTATTGTGGATCAGAGGGGTGGTCTACCACATTGGGATAACTGGTTAGACAATAATTCTTCGAAGGATGATGGTGCATTTTCTTTGAATCAATCATCTGATTAATAATATTATAGAGGGGATATAAGATATTTTATAATACTTATGATGAATTTTTCTTCCATTTAATTCCATGCGACCATGTCCGTAACATATATTCATGTTTCATAAAGGATGTTTTGATTTGTGACTTGTATGGGGTCCCATGTAACACATTTTACAAAAGGGGTTTCATATTCATAGGTAAATATATAGGGATTTCACTGAAACATGTTTATAAAATGTATCTAATATTCTACATACAGTATACCGTATGATCGTATGGGTGTATTTTTTATAAGAACATGTTCAGAATTGTCTATTAAATTACATCTATCCCTTAAAATGTCATTTTTTATTTCAAATGAAGGTATCTTTTTTAAATATTTTGATTGGATAAAAATAATGGTAACCCGAAGGATAAATCAAAGATCTGGAAAGTAATTTAATGATTTTTTAAGGTGGGGGATATGTTGTTTCCCTATAAATAAATATTTTTTTGGATACAACATGTTTACATAGATTAATCTATAGTTAATGACCCCTAAAAAGTTTGTAGATTTTAACATTATGATCATTTTGATTTATGGTGAATAGGACCTTACCACACCCATAGTTTGACACTCCGAGTGGATATTATTTGTTTGGTAATATAATATTTATGAACCAATACGAATGATTATTTATAGAAAATTTCATGTATTATGGTGAAAAGTATTAGATAATCCAACATAATGAAACCTACATGAATAATATATTTACATAGATTAATCTAATGGAAAATTTTAATATTGAGAAAAATGTAAAATAAGAATACATTTAATGTTTTAATTTATTTTAATTATTATAATAAGTTCCCCATGATAAAAAATTCCATCTTTCAAGTCAGTAATCTTTTATTTCACAAATGATTTTACTAGAAGTAAGTAATGGTGTGAGGTATTGGGTATAGATTACAAATATTAACAACCTATTTGAATGATATATGTAAGGAAAAAATTTCAATTACCTCCAATCTCTACCACAGAACGTGATTTACATTATGAACATTGTCATAGTTGAAAACCTACAATGGATGTGAAAGATAGAATATCAGGAGATTAAAATTATCTAATATGATGAAGTAAAAAAGGATTAACTATATATATGTAAAATATAATTGAATATATCATTATGGTAATAAATGTTAGAGGATAATATGACTTTTTACGTCTAGTAAATGATGAAATGAAGCAGACAAATTAGTAAAGGAAAAAAATAATGGTTAAGAAGATAAAACTCACACTAGGGTAAAATAAATCATTTAATTTTGTTTTGTGTGGAGAACATATGAATGATAGTTTTCAAATCCATAATCTAAGGATTAATGAGGATTTTATGTATCTACACCATTGAAAACATCGGGATAATTGAAGAAAATATGATATTACAATTTATATAGATGATTATTGTTATAATTTTTCAGTAACCCTCACCCCCAAGTTAGTTTACTACATATAGTTATAAATACCTAGTTTTATATATGGAGTTTTTTTAGAATTTAATTACATCACCCTTAGTTATCTTTTATATTAAAAAACATTCAATGGTATGATTATGATATTTGTAAAAATGTTCAATTTTTAAATTAATTATATACCACTATTTAAAAATTCTTTAATTTTTTAAATTTGTATATATATATTCACCATGAAATCATAATAATTATACAAAAAGGGGAAAAACATTTCAACTAATAGTGAACACTTATTATTTCAAAAAAAATATTTTATTATCTATGAAAAAACTAAATTCATAACATCAGCAGTAGTACATTTTCAAGATATATATTCCCTTGAAATTGTTCTGTAAAACAGTTGTTTTCTAGATTTACAAATGATATTAATTATAATATCTCATTAGATATATAGTATTGAGGAATGTGAATGACTTTTCCATCATTATCTATATATTCAATTAAATGATTCAAAAATGTCATTGAAAAATGTATTTTAGTACGGTAAAATGTATGGACCTACAGTTCATTACATTAATATATTCTATATTATGTAGTTCTTAACATCAATTTTAATTTTAAAGAAAACCAATATAGAATTCTATAAGGTAGAAATATAATTATGAGGTTCTAATAAGGACTAGATAATTATGATATATATATATATAAATGAATCAAATCCCAAAAACATAAAACACAATTATTATAACTAATAAAATAGTAATTTAACTTATTATGCATACTAATTATTTTAAAAGATTTATATTTAAAATGATTCATATGTTTATTATCCAAATTATTTTCTAAATAAATGTAAATATTATAAAATATGATTTTTTAAGAAGTTGTTTTCATGATATTATAGGATTTGATTTTAATATTAAATTTACTAATATATGTGTAATAATTATACAAAGGTTAGATAATTTTTGGACTTATAATGATTATATTATCTAAATATGGATTTTTTGAAATTTTTTATTAGAATTTATTTTTAATTTAATAGTGAAAAATGATTTTTTTGATAATAAAATTTATTTTAATATAGATGATCGATATATTAATATCATAAAACCTTATAAACCTTTTCCTTAAAAAATAAAGGTAATTTATGTATCATGATATATTTTAGAATAATATGTTTGAATTACAAACCTATATAGAAATTTTAGAACATAAGTAATTTTTTATCTGAATAATTTAAAATAAAATTTAAATTAGTATTATAAAATTAATTTATATCAATTGAATCTGATTATGTGAATTTATATTTAAAATAACTTTTTAAAAATTATATAAAAACAGAAACCTAATTTTTGGGCACTAATATTATGGTTCCTTGGGTAAAAAATATTTACCCATGTAAAATATTTACAATTCAATTAATTATGTGTTTTTAAATATTGAATATTTTTATAATTAAATAATTATTTTATAAATTTAAAAAACTAATATGATTTTAAAACATATAATAAATGAATTAAAAATTGTAAATTTATATAAACGTTAAATAAAACAATGAAAACATAATTAATAAAATTCGATTATCCTAAAAAAATGTTTCTAAAGACATTAAATATTTTGATCAAAAATTATATTTTCTCCAATATAAAATATGAAATAGCTATGTGGATTAAAAATTTAGATAAATAATTTTGAATTTTTTTTAATAACATTAACCTTATGTTTTTATTAATATTAAAATTGACATGATTAATATTTAATTACGAGTAATATATTGTTAAAATACTTATATAAAGTAACATGAACCTTCATAAATTAAAATGATATTTAGAACATCATGAAATATTATTTTATTATTTAAATAATTGAATAAATATATTACACACATTAATGTAACTAACTCACTAATCTTTCATACTCATTCAATGATACACCTTACAAACCATTTTGTTTCATTGAAAAGACCATTATCTTCACTTATAAATGGGGGATCACATCCACCATTTTAATAATATAAACATATTTTTTTCTTTTCCAGGACACCCTACCATTTTTTTCAATCCATTATGTCTTTTATAGCCCCTAATTCCATAGTCCAAAAAAATTAAACCAAACCACTCAAATATAATTCCCTCTTCAAGATAATGTCCAATGTATGAAAGTAAAACTCATTAATAATGTTCATTTTATTTATTCATATATATATATATATTATTTTAATAAATAAATCATAAATATGTTTTTTATATGTTATTATAATAATGAGATAATAATTATTAATTCCCTTCCACCTAAAAATGAAAAACTACATTCGTCGTTAGTGAGTGTCTGTAGATTGCCCCTCAAAAATGCGACAACATATTTTTTCACCACCACAATTCCTAGATTGTTCCAAAATAGTTTGTAAAATGAAATTATAAAATTAATAAAATATTCATGGCTCTAAAAAAATTTGTTAGTTTATTTTATAATTTATTTAAATTTTATGAATATAGTTCTCTCATTCGTGTGTACATGCGGACTATCGTCTCTATGAGATGATGATTCCCATTTATTCCAAATCAACAGAAATGAATGGTATTAAACATGTATTTAATTTATACAATTTTTATTTAATAAAAAATAAAAATTTCATAAATATAATATTATATATTCAATATGTAATATTAATAATAAATAGTTATAGTTAATTTATCCTATTAAAGGAAATATTAGTGTGTCATATCTAAATTGTGTCCATTCACTGAGATAACATTTAACTATATAAAATATTTGATAATGAAATATTAAATGAAAAAATAAGGGCTATTTATTCCAATATTAATAATATTTAACAACCCTTTTACCATATTTACGAAACCAAATGTATCGTGATGAAATTAAACAATCATCTATATGTGGTCCATATATAGAAAAACTATATTAAAATTTAAAACCAAAATAGAATAAAAATTACTTATGAAATTTAATACTGAGAAATGTTACAGGGTATGTATTTAATAAATATAATATATTTTTACATAGATGTTAAAATAAGTGTATAACGCTTTCATACATAAAAGATACAACTATTTCTTCCGAAATCATGTTCTTTGAGACACATATGAAATTATGGACCAATTCAATTTTATATGGTTTATATGATGTACAATTGATTTTTATATTGATATTTATATATACAATTACCTGTATTTTATGTTTATTTTGATGATCATACACTTAATATGGAATTTTTTAAAGACTTTCCAAATTTTGGACTCATGTTCTCTTTCTATGAATAAAAAATTTTCTTCATCAAATTAATTATCAAACTATCATTTCATGTATCATTTTCCATTAAATATGTTTTATTTCCCCTATCAGTAAGAAAATTATAATCAATGAACAAAATTTATCTCATAACGGGATCAAGTTCTCTATCAATGGTCATCTCTGAAATGAATGATTCTCAACCTATATAGACAAATTATTTTCGTCTATTTCCAGGTTTTACAAATCAAATATATTTTCTTTAATATTAAATGTGACATTAATATTTCTCATAAAATGATTTAAATGAAATGTCATGAATTTTTTTTAAGATTTTCATTTAACTAATATTTATTAATGGACTTTAAATGTTACACGCATGTGTTTTAGAAAGAAAATTATGTTTTATTTCAAATATGATAGACCAAACTGCCCCAAAATATTCGATTATCTTTAAAGGATTAAATTTTAGGGATTTAAATTAGATGTAAAATTGAAAGAATAAATTAGATTAACTAATAATGATATATATATATATATATATATATCCAACTCAATGTAATTTTCTTGAAAAATGTCTAATAAATAATTAATCAAGTTTTTGTAAGGTAATTATATATATATAACCTAATTTTTTTAAAAGGGTTTTTATTTAGTTTTGTGAGAAAATATTATAATTAATTAATTAAGGATTTTAAAAATTTATTTGAAAAAATAATATTTGTTGTAAATCATTTTATAAATATTATATTTGTGTGTATTTTGTGATTTATTTAAAATATTCCTTCAATGATCTATGGAAAATTGGATTATATAGAAAAATATGTAAAATACAAAATGTCATTATATATTAATTTTATTTATAATCTTTGTTTAATGAATAATATAATTTAATATTAAATATAATATTTGAAAATATATTAATTTAAATTCATATAATGATGATCACTAGTCAAATAATTAATATAAAATCCTATAATGCATGAAAAATATATTTTATAATAGTAATGTTTTTTGACATGTATTATGAGATTACCATTAATATAAATATTGAAGCTTCTGTAGGATAAATTTGATAAAAATGTTTTCCATTTTGTGAATTTGAATAATTTGAATTAGGTAATATGGTCAACATAATGTTTAGCCATAATGAATCATAGAAACGAAAAGCATATATTATGTTATTTAATGGTAAAACAGGAATACATGAGGTTAAACTAATTAGATAAGGGTTATAATGACATAAAAGTTATCTAATTTCTTTTTTATTTAAATATTTTGAATATATAACATATATTTTTTGTGATATTTCCCATTCTATTTCTATATGAACATAATTATTACCTATGAAATAATTTTAGTATTGAAAAGGATAAAATGTCACTCTAGTACTTTTAAAAATAAATGAAATATTTCAATTTTGTTAAAAAAGAAGGTATGCGTAGTTTTAAATACTATTTTTATAGATTTATAATTATTCTTTATCTTGATATTTTTTATTTTTTTTAATATTTACCTTTAATTCAATTTCATTGAAAATTCAACAATTATATAACTTAAATAAAAATGAATTTAATTGTATTAAAAACGATATAGGAAATATTATTTTAAAAACTATTTTATCAAGGAATTTTTAATAGAAATATGTAGTTTTAGTAATATGTTAAAATAATTTATTTAAATTCCATTTGTTACATATTATTTTGAAATTAAAATTAAATGAAAAGTTCAAAAGTGATAATAATGATACCTTATTATAATTAATATATTATTACATGAATTATTATTCCAAAAATTCAAATATTCAGAAAATAGATTCATATATGGTTGATAATATTAATTATCATACAATTATTTTCCAAATTTCATATTATAGTAACTATCATCAATCCCAATGGTGTAAAACTACTAGTTTCTGCATCGAAAACTAAAATGGTAAAACTGAAAAACCTTAGAGGAATATATAATACCCTTTTTAAATGAGGAGTATTTTTCATTTTAGTGGTTTGTATCACCTTTAAAATTCATCCACAAAATTATATATCAATGTTTTTATCCACTTGGGTTTATAATGACTTCCCATTGTCGAATAGTTTTGGATTTGTATCCAAATTCCCCTCATCCGCCCTTATAAAAAGGATACATCGTATTCTCACTCCATCACACATCATCATTTTTGTTCATCTACTCCGTTTTCAAATAATTTTATTTATTATATCTCCACATCCTATAGGAATGTTTTATCATTAATCCAATTTATGATGGTTTTAAAATTAATCGAAAATAGGTTTTCTGATGAAATTGTATCATTCAAAATAGAATGTTTTTCTCTATTTATTCCCCCACAAAAATCAAACTATTTCGAATTAAAAAAAATTATGGTCATATTCTGAGATCCTATTTTATTAATTTGATAACCTTTAATAGACTATTATTCTATAAAATGAGAAATAAATTTTTTTCTCTTGTGTTGGGTAGATTACTGCCTTACAAACCAGTATTAATTCATTTTCCATCACAACAAATAAATAATGGATAAAATTATTTATTCATTGTTTATATATGATATTTATGAAATAATTATACATTGGGAATTATAATATCACATCTACAATATTACTTAGAAATCCGTTGGAAAAGGTATAAGTTGCTCGTGAGTATCTATGAACTACAACCTCCATAAGGCAATAAGAATTTTTTTAATTTAAATAATATAATTATTGTAATAATGATGTATTTAATGAATATATATAATATATTTGATATACAAAAATTATATAATGATAACATATTATTTTACATTCATTCGATCTATCAATTAATAAAATTAAACAGTGCTCATGCATTTTTTTTGTCCTATTGTCCCCATGAAATGTGTAATTCATTTTCCAATATGTAAAATTTATATATGATAATATAAATATATATAATTAATAAATAAAATAATTATATCAATATTAGAGTTATATAGTTTATTTAATAATGATCAATATAAAAGGATGGGAAGGGCCTAATAAAAACATACATAAAAATATGAAATTATAACACAAAATATTGTAATTAAAAGGTTATTATAAATGGTTAGGAAATTAATGGTAATAGATAAACCATATATTGTATGATATATATATATATATAGAATATGGGTTTTTAATTCATTTAAAATAAACCAATAATTATTAAATCTAATATTTGAACATGTATAATGGAAGTCAAATAAAATGTATGGGTTAATCACCTCAAGCCATGTTCTTTGAGGTATATTGTTAGGAGCTGTCTCGGATACTTGTACATCAACAATAGTGTTGATCTCTACATTACCTTAATAGTATTCATAATCCACATTAGTTTGTGACTAACACATGGAATCCTAAAAGATAAGTAGTGAAGTAATTTTCCACATAAATATATGATAAATTATATATAAGTCACTATGATCAAAATGAATCCCCATTGGGAGAATTTTACGAGTTGTAAAATAGGTATATAAACCAAAAGATAAAATATAAAGTACAATTTAATTAAATAAAATCAACCCAATAATTTAATTTCATAGCACTCAATGCCTCGAGATGTGAAAAAAACACCTCTATGTGGTGATTTTCCCAATCTCAAACCTTAAAATTGAAATACTAAAACACCTAATGGGATAGGTTGGATATGATCTGTAATATTGGAAGGCTATCAAAAAGTATTCTATAATAATATGAAACAATAATTCCCAAAATAATGATTCAAATTTTAAATAAAAAGTCACGGTAGTAGATACTAATATTAAAAAAACATCATTATAATTCAATTGATGCATATATTTCATGCAATGGATTAATAAATTTTTTATAAAAAATATTTTATCAAATTTCAATGTGGATTTTTTATCATGTTTCTCGAATATTTAATATATAAAAAGATTCACACAAGAGAAACATAGTCATCTTCAATGAGGTACAACACTTCATGGTCATGGGATCCTTGCACACTAGAATAGGTGATTAGGAAAATATGTGTACACATATCTCGTAACCACTACTAAGAGATGATAATCACCATCCCAGAGGGATGTGATCTTTTGCACTTTGTTTTGATAGAGTTGTAAAAAATGAACATTTTTACTAACTAAATATGATTTCATGAACTCAAAGAATACTAAAAAATGGGATATTTATCAAAAAACATTTCAGAATACTATTAACAAATTTCACATTTCAATAATACAGTTTCAATTTAAAAACCAATGTTGTTTTTTAATCAATTCATTCCTTTTTCGGGATAAATGAAATAAATTTTAACATCAAATATAATTATTAAATTTTATTCAAATAAAAATTTGAAATAAATTCCAAAAAACAATTTCATAATTTATTTCCACAATTTAATTTCAAATATTCCAAAAAAATTACAATAACATCTCAATTCCCTAAAATTTGGGGGGTTTTCCACAAATTTAATGAACAAAAATTCAAATCATAGTAAGATGTGAATTTGGTCTCTAAAAATAAAATTTAATGAAAAATAATTTAAATCATGCAATATTGGGTCAAATCAATTGTATAATCTTAAATAAATCCACCTAATGAAACAAAGAGATCATGTCTCACACACCACTAATGGGAAAGTCCAAAAAAATAATGTATGCATCATAGGTATGAGATTCAATCCTAACTTAAAAATTCAAGATAATGGGTATTAGATTCTCCAAAAACATAGAAAACAATAAATCCCCAATGATGAGAGATGAAAAGAGCAGGAGAGATGTAAATGGGAAAAATTATTATTATAATAAGATTGAATTATGATCACCTAGCTTACATCCAACATTGAGTGGTTTTAGAGGACACCAATTTTTTTTGTCAAAGCATCAATGAACTTGGAGGAAATCCAATAATGATTTAGATATGAGTAGGGTACGAAATATGGTTCCATAAATATTTTATTTCATTTTCAAAATTAATTAAATTAGTATGGATAGTTTCCTGAAGCGGGTGACATAGTTTGTCAAACCAAACAACCTAGAAGTTAGACCCTATAAATTGGTGAATAGTTTTTACTAGGTGGGTGTATAATTTGTAATATCATGTTCCAACCATGAAAACCTAACATCATGGGTTTTCCATGTTTTCATAATAAGGGTACGTGGTTTCGGAAAACCATGCACTAACCACTCTCCACCGAATAGATAGCCAAACTTTTCAGTATTTCACTCGAGGAACACCTAAAAGATACCGATTAAATGACTTTTTAGAAGAGGGGTGTACAAGATCAATATAAAAATAACATGATGTAATATCCTCCCAACTATATTATATATAGGACACCAAAGATACTATTAAGATGCAATCATATTAAAATATATTGTCTATTGTTCTCTCACCACTGCCTCTCTCTCTTCAATATCATGGGTATTAGAATATTTCATCCAAAACAATCAAACAATTGGTATAATCCCCACATGAACACCATTAATTTCATAATCATTTACTGTGATTGGATTCATAGTCATTTATTAACCGGGATCAACATCAATATGAAGAGAACATAGAACATGAGATGCATCAGAATGTTACATCCATAGGTTCAATACATGGAGCACCTTAATTAATGACATAAAAAATAGAGGATGCTATAGATGGTATTAAAGCTTCCATATATTCTCAAAATATATAAAAGTGTCCCATAATAAGAGGATCAATATTCATGTACCTCCCATGCTGTTGATGACCAAAAAGAGGTGAAACATTCCTAAGCATGTGATTACCAAATTCAAATTAGAATGTCCTAAAATTATTATCCGAGTAATAAATATAACGAATAGATGCCATCAACTTTTAATGATGAATAAAAAACCATATTATATCATATCATGAAACATGATATATTTTACTATGGAACATTCAATAATAACCAACCAACACAGTAGAGATTTATATGACCTCAAAATTAGCAATTCTGATCATGGATTGGTAACCATTGTTATAAGAAAAATAAAATACCCCTAAATGGTAATCCCAATACAAAAAAAATCAATAACCTCAAAACAAATAATTCTTTGAATAATTTATATATATCACTTTGTCTAGAAATATGACTACCGAAAAAAATTCGAACTCAAATGAACCTGAGATCTAAATTCCCCTGGTAGGCCACTCTAAAATCAAAAAGTAATCTAAGGGTCACTATCAGAGACTAAAGCTAATGAATCTACATTAAAAGAAAAAATACATTACACAAGTATATTTTCATAATCATTAACAATTATTCAATGAATAATGGGTACAATTTCAATCGATTTATTAATCCTATTTATCCATAGCCATATCACATTCTTATTTTTCTTGTTATGCGACATCCCAAATAAAAATTTAATAATGATCTCATCCCACATTAATTTTATCATTAGAAGTGTATTATGAAGTCTCGAAGGTATATAGAGCTCATCCTTTACCTATTTTATATTATAACCATGAGATACAAAATTGTTAATTTTTTGTATCACGCTTCACTACTAATATCATCACTGAATGTCATAGGACCCCTTGGTGTTTCCTTGGTGGTTCCTTGGTGATCTCCTCATTAAGAATAATAGAAATACCCAAAAATATAATTCTATATACGCAATGATAAAATGTTCTGATACAAGAAACATATAATACCCTCCATATATAAAAACCACAGGGATATGTTCTCCACATATTAAGGATATTGTAATTTTCTGTCAAATTCGTCATCAAGAAGTTTATTATGAAGAATCTTCTCGAGAAGAGTGGAGGTCAAATAAACATTGTAAATGGAATCCTCATCCCTGGATTCTCAGAATCTTGTATGAGATTGGGAAAAATGATCGTCCACTTTCCACTCATCAAACAATTATTATGTGGTCTGGTTTGGATGATTCTTTCTCAAGGCATCTACAATGACATTCCCTTTCCTCATGGTATAGGCAATTTAAAAATAAAAAAATGTAGTTACTACATGTAAAACCTCTATAATAGATTCAAATATTTGTGTGATAAGATATAACTATGTCTATTATTGTTATAATACAATGTAATGACTTCTCCGAAATGGAAATTCTTTAATGTCCTAAGTGCATGCATCAATGCTGTGAGTTCATTGTCATGAGTTGGATAATTATTCCCATGGTCTTGGAGATAATGAGAGATATAGGCTACCATATGACCACCATATATAATAAAACAACCCATACCTGAACCCGATGCATCAAAAAGGATGACATAAAGATTCACAGGCTCTGGAAGAGTCATCATTAGATGTTCATTTCAAATTATTTCTTAACTCATCAAATGAACTCTATCCTTTCTCATCCCAAGACAACTTCAGTCCATTCCATGTTTGGGAAGTCATTGTGGATGTCAACATTGAGAAATCTTTTACTTACTAGTGATAATATCTAGCTAAACTGAAGAAACTCTAAATTTCAAAAACATTATGTTGTCGATCCCCTGTAATAATTTCCATCACCATATTAAGATAAACTAATATACCAAGTTCCAACACCATGTTTCTCATGAACGTCACTTGCAAAATCTAGATAACACATTTCGATAGTGTTGGAAAACTTCAGCGATTTCTCCAAAAATTAAAATATACTCTTAGATGACACACATGATCATACAGGTACATAGGGTAAAAAGAATTTCATCCAAAAAACAATAAATAAAATATCATTATCCAAATGAAATATAATATTTGATAAATCCATAGAGAGTACAAGTGCATTTGATAGACCAAATTTCTTGAATATATACACATAATTGAAATTCCCACACTGGAATGAAGGTTTCCAAAAGTCTTATTCTATTATTGTAAACTAATGTTATCAAGTTAAAATAATGGTCTTGAAGAACTAATTTTTCCAATTTAACTAGTCAAAAAAAATCAAACCTAGTAAATTAATACTTTCTCATCACCATGACTTGTCTAGGTTTTATTCGTAATCAATGGTAAGAAGAAGTGACTGATCATCTTTCTTAACAAAGATACCATGCACTTACAAATGTGACACAATTGGGCATACAAATCCACTCCTAAAAAATACCATCCAACTGGGTATTTAAATATTTCAATTTAAATAGTTCAATGGGGTTATATGGAATATATATCATTTATCATCCCAAAACCAAATATATGGTAAACTATACCTCTCATAAAGGTGGAATAATAGAGAATAAAAAATGAAAAGGGTTGGGAATTTTGATGAAAACAGGATAGAGAACATTTATTACATATTCACACTCTTGATTTAATTCTAACATGAATATTTTTTCCCCATATATAGATAATATATTCAAGAACTATCGGACCCTGGGTCCCATTTGATATAAAAGTTATGACAAACCCTATTAGGTGCTCTAATGTAGACCTACTGTATATTGTAGTAAATTATGGTCTTATTAAAACTAATTCTATAAATTTAAAATTAAGAAATCAAGATGTTATGTGTGAATAAATATGAAAATCCCATGAAAGATCATTATCTGGTAACAATAACAGACATTAAATTCAATGAATACCATTATCTCAATCTATTCTAATGTAGGTTGTAATGTCCATATAAAAAGATAAATTATCCACATGTAGATTTAGTAGATTCAAAATATGAGTTAGCGTGAATGAATGAGAGGAAGTAATATAAAATAATAATGTTACTAAATACTAGAAAATTGTGATGGTACCAATCAAAATCAATGGACCTATATATTCATTCTATGGAGAATAATCTACAATATAAGGATGCTTTATTTGGGATTCCTACTGTAGGAACCCCTTGGTCCATGATGAATTTTATATCACCACAATAAATTTTATTCTAAATAATCGCATGCCACAAGAGGGAGAAAATAGATTTTTATGAACTTTTGTAGGATTCATAAGAATCCTATGAACCACATACCTTTATTACTATATTAAATACCATTCCTATGTTCCTAGTCATACCACCGAAGCTAAATATTCAAGGGCCTCTACCATGAACTTCATGGGGTCTATAAAAACACCACTATTAAAAACCACTATTAGATTCATCACACATTTTATTTCCATTAATGGAACTAAATGAACATCATCTAGGAGATAAAGGAAATCCCATCAACTAAAACATTTTTACTTGTTCTTTTTGAACAATCATCACTCTTTCTAGAATTTATTCTTATGAGAGGAGGTTTTTCCTGAAAATTGGATAACAAATATCATATCCAATTCCAATGTTGAAAAATTTAGTCTTTATATTATCATAATATATTATTTATGGAAAAATAGAATGGGATCATCAGAATGGTTCACATATTCTCTCACAGTCATGTCCTGTAGCTTGGTATTGAAATACTGTGTATCCTTGGCTAACACCATTGAATATTTATATAAATAGAAATTGAAAATATATTTAAAATATTTCCTCTATAATACCTTCTTTTTATTCACCATCCCCATAATATTACACCTCGTCCAACTTGGTCCCTCTATCTTTATGGAGGTACATTTCACCTTGATATAGTCAGTAATTTAAATTAATTCAAATAAAATTTCATTCCTCCAAAACAAATCGTTGAACTCTTGAAGATCTTTTGTGGCTTGGTGTAACTGTAGATTTTGGAGGATAAGTACATTAGAATGAATACTCCATTAGATCCTATGAGGTATCCTAAAAGGAGACATTATTGTAATAGTTATATGTGAATATACTAGATAATGAATAGAACTCACAACAACCTCAAACAGATTCTGTTACATTAGAGAATTCTCCAATTTTTTTTCGTCGAATTATAACTCGTTGATATGATTCTCAATACATATTATAGGATTGATTCTACACATCATTAGTGGAAAACATTGAATACATCAAAACATTACACAGTTCACCCTCTAAATAAGTCAAATAGGAAATTAATCCAAACAGATATGAAAACATGATTTAGATTTCAACTATTTTTTTCAATACTAGGTAATGTTCAAAAACTAATCATCAATATGTCTATCACAAATCTATCCTAGTGACATAAGACTAAATAAATTTAAATCGTTATAGGATATTATTAATAAATACCTCCTATTTTCTAACCCAATTACAAAATTACATAATGAAATCAATGAAAATAGATTAACCCGTCCCTTTGGTAATACATTGTCATAAACTGGAATAGATCCCCCAGCCCACTGATAACCTATTTGATCCTAACATAGAAAAAATGAGGTTCCTAATCTCTATTGGATGGTTACTAGCACCTTATTATATATGTATTTATATTTTAAAAAAAATTTAAATCATAACTATTTATTAGAAAATTGATTTCCTAGAATTGTTAAATTATTGGAATGTAACCCATAATATGTTCATGAGAATAAGAAAATTATATTTATATGGATATAGAGGTGATGATATGTATAAATTATAATGGATAGTATTTATGACATCATATTTCATAATTTATTTATTAAAAATTATTTTAATTTCTTCAAGGAAAAAATTTAAAACATCATTTATTTGTGGAATATAATCACTAATATTTGAAATAATGAATTATTCATATTTTTGAGAAGGATTTATACTAATTAAGGTCATTAAAAAGTCTAAGGATTATTTCTGATGAGTGTATTCATTTGTTTGGAATGTGTCAAGCATGTGACACATTACAATTTATGTGGGATTAAAGATAATATTCTATATTGGCTATCTTTATAATGTTCTTGATTTCCATATTTATTAAGGATTATAAGGTTAACCATATAAGGAAACTTAAAGTTACAATTTTTTGGTTTTTTGAGGTTAATGGTTAATCTCACTAGATTAGTATTTGTGCATATTAGATGACATATTCAGACAATATTGGGTATTAAATTGCTGATAAGATAGGTAGTTTGTTATCATGGTTCTCATGATTTGTTAGTGATTTAGAAATAAAATGTTAACCATTATTTTTTGAGAGATAAGTGATGTGGAAATTGACGAAGGAAAAAATGATGATTTTTTCCAGGAATCATACAATTATATCTTTTCATTAAAATTATTTAACTATAGTAAACTACTCTCTCTATATATATAATATTTTATGAATACCTATTTTTTGTTGTACCGATGGAATTTTAATACATCATATATTAATGACATTGAGGCCCCCCAAAATTCCATTGATAATTCACATTTTAGTAATTGATGAACTCAAACACTATTTATAAATATTTAAACATTTCCAAAAAGTCCAAATTTTCTCTTTCATCCTATATTCTCGTATATAGAATCAATCATTTGAGTTTATTTGGGAAACTGTGAGCTTCCCAGCATTCCCTTTTTAAAGATGTTTTTTATTAGTTTTTATGATCTGGATTCTATGAAATATATTATCAAGTATTAATCCATTAATAAAAGATACTAATTTTTGGGATGAAATTAATTTTTATGTTGGTAAAATGTAACACCATGATATTTTGCTAAATTTATTTAGTCTAATTAAATAAATATTGTATATATTTGTTATTTCACACAATATTGAACATTGTTTTTTATATATGAAATCACTTTGTTTCATTTACCTGAAATAAAAAATACATACATTATCATTCAATTGATGGAAAACTGTGTTTTCCATATATTACAAACATTAATGAGTCCCTCTGATAGCTTTTGTTACCTTAATGGTCTTGTTTTTACCAAATTAAAATTTTATATTAATATGATTATAAAAATATTATTACAGATACCACCAAGTCATTATAAAAGATATTAATAATAATATTAACATAATATGAAAATATAATTTACATATGTATATAAAATGTATCCTTTGTTTATCTATTATTAGATTTGAAATTATGAACTATTTGATAATAAATAAATATATTTTATAAGAAAACTAAATTTCTATATACCAACACAAGTTTATCATAATAAATGATATATACTGATTTTGATTAATTTTTTGAATAATATTTAAAAAATTTATACTCAATAATTAATTATTATACTCTTCCAATAGATTTTATATTTATAAGGTATGAATAAATACAATTTTATGAATAAAAGGATGTATTTTTCAAAAAGTCACTTTTACTGCATTTTAATGGAGAACCCAATATATATCGAATTTTTAATTTTTTTATAATTTTCACATGAAAAAAATTATTATTGAAATACGATCATAAAAATCACAATAGGGTTAATTTTTTAAAAAATTTTATATGAAGTTACATTTTTTTGATAAATAGTAATAATACACATTTATAATTTGAAACAGATTTTTATTGTAATTTACTAGTAAAGAAAATATTATTTTTTATTGGTTTTAATGTTCTATTAGATATATCATTAATAAATTAATTTAATGTAGGTTAGTGGATCAAATATCACAATGAAATTGGATATAAAAACATACCAATATTTTGAACATTTTTAATTTAATAACACGATGTGTCGTCTATTGAGCGAAATTCAATTTTAATTATTTTCACCCACTTCTGAGAATGGAAATTGAGAAAATGGGTTCCTTATTTGGGATGTTAATAATTTAAAATTCTAATAATGTCAACATTGCTATATAAATTTTTTTTAGTGAAATATAATCTAATTAACTACATTGATTAGTAAGAAAAATAACATAACAAATGACTAATGCTTAATCAAAAGTATTATCATGAACTAGAAAGTTTTAAAAAATCCACTATATTCCCATATCTAAAATATTCCAATTAGTTATTCAAAATTTATGATTAACATCGATAAAATTTCATTAAATTTCCATATTGTATAATTTTATGTAATGAAAACAAAAAAATGGAACTTTCCTTAGATTTAACAAATTTAAAAGAGTGAGATATGAAAAAAATAATTATTTTCATTTATACATATCCTTTTTAAAGATGAGAATGTTATTATTATCATATTAATTTATATTTAATTTTTATATATGAATTATTCATGTTATACGCTTATGAAATTATAATGAATAGATTATTTAGATAATAATTAAATAAAACATGTGATGCTAAAAATATTAAAGTTAACATAAATATAATAAATTATTTTGTACCATTTTTTTTGTAGAATAATATCAACATAATTTTTTTGGAAATTAAAAAATTTTTTTCCACTAATTTTTTGATACTTTTAAATTAATATTATATAAATAATTTCTAATTTGAATTTATGTTATTTTATAATTATTTATTTTTTATTAAATGATTTAAAATTTAAAAAATACTCTACCTTATATTATGTCTTTTTAAGTGTTAATAAAATGAAAATATGCTATATTAATTGACTAATTTATATCTTATAATTAACATATTTACCCATAAATAGTAAAAAATTGTTAGTGTGGTTCAGGTTAAAGTAGTTTTTTTTCACACTACATGCCCTAGTTTTAATGTTATTTTACAACACACATTGGAATGTTATATTATAAACTCCATATCCTATTTATATTTAAATTGGAAAATATTTTCGAATAAACATAACCATAATTATTTTTTTAATTGTTAAATTACGGATGTTGGGAAACTAGGTACCTTTATAAAGAACAAAAATTAAATAAATAAATAATCAAAATGACTTAAGAAAAAAATAATTAAAATAGAATTTTTTTAGTGATTTGGTTCGACCATAAATTCACAATACTACATTATTTGGATATTTTTATCTACATTACATAATGGAGGCCTCCCATTAGTTTGTTTTATTTGGTATTTAAATGAATATCACTCCTCTTCCACTATAAAAATGTATTCACTCTTCCCCTTCTGCACACTTCTGAATCCAATTTGGGTCATCCAAATTCTACCCTAATATTCACACAAAATATATTTCATAATCCTAGAATCCTAAATCTCATAATACATCCAACTAAGGATGTTATTTTTTTCAAATGATTATGAGTTACCAATAATAGAGTTGTTTTAATATGAACAAATAAATACAATACTTAAGATATGGGTTTTCTCATATTACTATTATTATCCTTGAGGTTAAATCTATGTTATCAAACTATTTATATTAATTTGTGTGTTATTGGACCATGTATGTAATATATGATTCATATACATATATTTAATGGTATGTAAATTTCAATTTATGGATCTCTATTTCATGGGGTTTATGGTTAAATAGTTTCCCAATGGATAATGTAATTTTGACTCAATATTCCTTATTTGAGATACATTCCATGTTAAAAATATATATTTTTATAGGGGTTGTATATATTTCCATTTTAAATTTTCTATCATAAATATAATTCCTAAAAATATATTTAAAACTCTATGAAATTTTATTCTCTCATTGGGACTATGATTCAATGTTAGCAATGTCATAATATATTATTGCTACAATATCATCGTTTATCTTGATTGTTTATGATTATTCCTCCATTAATGAAATATTATGATCAATAAATCAATTTAAATCATTGATTTTATTACCATATATATTCACAATTAATTGATTTTTATTACAATTTCATACTCTATAGTACATTAGATAATTAAGAAACATTTTTTATGAAAATCCGATATTTTATTTCTTTTCATTCGGAAATCTTTGGTCATTCAAACCCATGTATTGTAAAATAGCATTAAAAAATTTCATATGATTTAAAGGGTTTAGAATGATTTTAAAATATTCTATTATATGATTTAAATTTTTTATTTTTAATGAATAGTTTTTAAATGATTTCAATCATTCATTTTATGTTTTAAAATTCATTATCTGTAAAACTATTTCTAAATTGATTTAGACCCTTCTATTTATGATTTCAAAAAAATTTCATTGAAAAATGATTTCTAAACTTTTACAATATTATATAATATGTTTTGAAGGAAAAATAATCTGAAAATTATTTTTTTATTACTTTATATGTTTTTATGTTTTTATTAAAACAAAATGGGTTTCAAAATAATTTATGTTTTAATTTTTTTTAAATAATTTAATTTTAGTTTCTTCAATATATATTTTTAAAATATATATAATATTATTTTTTATATAATATTTAATCTATTAGTGATACTCATTCTATTTAATGCAAATTATCCAATGGTTCTATTCATATTCATTCCATAAATATTTTATGTTTTGATGTCATTATGTTTATGGAACTTATTTATCTTTCTTGTGTTATATATTTATGAAACATGCTTTTATTCATGGGTTTTAATTGATAAAATTACTAAAAAACATTTCTCTTTTCTATAAGATATGATATATTATCATTTTTAATATACCACATTCATCCATGGGTATGATTTGATTCACTATGGTTTTGTGAAACATGTATGTGTGATTTCTTTATGAGAGATTTGGGAAATATATATCCTACCAATGAATTGCGTAAATTCTTTTGTCTAATGGGATAATTATGGGATTCATTTCATAGAGATTGAACGACCGTTAAATATGGGGAAGCCCAATCAACTATTGGAAGACGAGTAATCCCGACTCACTATTGTAATATGGGTAAACCCAATCCAAAATGGGATTATAGGGAAAAATAATACTCTATTGGATGATGGGGAATCCCATAAAATATAGGTAATATTTGGAAAACCGATCCATTTCAAAGAAATGGGTTCAACTGGGGATGATTTTGTGTCTCAACTAGTAGGTGTTGTCCCTATGAGGATCCATAATATTTTTTGGAAATGTTATCTAACCTATATGAATGATAATAAATGTTTATGTGTCTACCATAATTAGAAGTATCATATTAATGTAATGATTTCATGGTTCATGTTCATGATTACCTAATGAATCATTTATTAGGAAATAGCTATATTTATGAAATGTCTCATGATTATGGTCATTTTTATGTATATTGTTATCCTAAAATGTTATAATCATGTTCTCATACCCTTATGTTCATGGTATGCATATGTATTTACTATATTCAACATTACTGATCATCTATGCATATCCCTTTCTTATAGAACTTTTACCCAGGTTAGGAATAATGTTTTTATGTAGGAGTACTGAAGGGGAAGTTATTTAATTAATATTTTGAAGATATTTCACCCAAATAGAAAAATTCTTTCCATGTTTCGGAAGACAAAAAATCATTATGGTCCTTGGGTATGTATTTTTATAATGTGTTGAATATTCATGTAAAATGATTTTAAATCCATATATGTTAATCCTATGTCACTATAAATATGTAATTATAAATAAAATTGAAACATATAATCATATAAATATATAAACATGATTAAGAAATGAAAAAATAAATAATATTAAATTTTAAATTTTAAAATGACATAAAGTTCACAACCCGAAATAAATCATATAAAAATTAACTCTGAGGTAATATTAATTTAATGAAAACACTAGAGAAAAATATTATTTTGGAAAAATATATATATCTGTTATAAATTTATTAATATATATCATTATAATATAATATACATTAAACTTATAAAAAATTTATCCTCATAAAAAATTGATATCATTACAATAATTTGGACCTAATATTTTTAATTTATAATAATATGATTACAAAACTAATTAAGTGATGAATTCGATTTATAACAAAAAAATAATAAATTTATTTGTCCAAAAATATAATAGATTAATTAAATGAATTTGGAGTCCAATATTCATTGATAGTTGGTGAATATTAATGACTTTACATAACGGTGGTGGAAGTGAGGTGAGTGATGAAAACCTAAAAGGAAATGTTTACCAATTCGAAGTCAAAAATCATTTAGACAATTACCATGGTTCATGGTGAAAAGTAAAGATGTTTTGGTTTTCTATGAACCATATAATGTTTAGTTTTTTATATTAATTACAATGGATAAAGTATTGTAGAGATACAATATAAATGTTATGAAACAAATAAATCTGGAAGATTCATTGAAATTATGGTGATGTAGTTTGACGTGAGGTAAAACAAATTAGAAGTATCACATTAATTAAATGATCATAAGTGCATAGGAATTATATTATTTAGTACATTATACCATCAAATTTTAATAAAAAGAATTTATATTTATCTATAATTACTTTTCATTTCAGTTATAAATAAATGTTATGATAAATTTGATTTTAAATTCAATTTAATATCTCTACTTTAAAAAATAGTCAATGAATGATTCTCATGTAACATTTATCATTAGATAATAAAAACTGTTATTAAAACTAAACATAAATTCTATTTATCTAATAAATATCCCAGTCCAAATATTCTATATGTATAGAATCCCTAGACTAAGTGTTTACATGATTTAAATCCCACGCCCAAGCTGGTACACTTGATGTATCCCAGGCCTATGAAAATATATTTTTTGTATCCCAAGCCCAAGGGGATACATGGGTATCACCCCCAACCCCACTATTTTATGGAAATCATTTGAAATTTACTAGTCCACTAGGTTTTGATTTCCATTAATTTCTGTAATTAATCATCTCTATAATATATTCTTCTATTATGCTAGCATATTACAAGATTATTTCATTAAATATCTAAAATTTAATGTCATGGTATTTCATTGATCATTTTAGATGACAAGATGTAAGATTATATAATTTTTAATACTCTTCTTGTTCAATGAAGAACATAAAAAGATAATTTTCACACACTAATGATTTCTCATATTCATGTGAACTAACCAATGTGGAAATGTTATAATGTTCCTCCCTTACTGAGTGTTTGAGAATAAACATCTATCATGTTTCCATTCAATAGGTATTGAATACGAGAATAGATTATATAAAATGTATATGGTAGTTTATTATGGTATGATTATAGAGAAATTCCCATTGGTTTCCAAAAATAAGCTGCTTTTGTAGATATTCCTCAAATACACAAATTCATCCTTTCATTGGACATTGTGATTTTAAGGGATATTAAATTCATCTTTTCAATATTGTAATAAAATTATGATAATTATTTATCAGTTTTCATAAAATATAATGTTAAATCTAATTCTTCTGCACCAAATATAGGAGTATAGGTCTATGTCACTATATTCATTAGAACAGTTGGGTTTTTTATATTTTATAGGTTTTGTATATTTATAGTGGTGATTAAGATGAGATAACAAATAACATATTTTCCCAAATCATTTTATTGGTACAAGACAGTGATTTCAATAAAATTAGGTTATATCCCCGAGAAAATAATGGTTGGAATTAAATGATATGGTATTTACCATATTAATTGTGATGGTTTTACATTAAGAGATCAACATGAAATAAATGTAATGAAATTGCATTATTTGATTCAAGGTATAAAATAAAAAACTGTAGAACAAAAAATAGACAATAATTATAGTGATTGTGTAATGTATTGTATTTTTCATGTATTGTCATTTTGACATTTTATATACTATTGTCGATATATGGAACTAAGATGATAAGAGATTACTATGTCTGGTGTGTCCAAAAAAAGGTTGAAATATATTAAATATATTAAATACAATGCACAAAAATACTTACATAAAAAGATAAATGACATCTAAAAGGGGGCACTAATAAGATATATGGGGGAACCATTATTTTATAAATAGAGGTTAACCTAGGTTGACATAACTGTGGTTCATGTGGGGTAGTTTTAGAAAATTTATAATGTGTGTAAAAAAATTTAAAATTTATTTAAAAATTATTTTTCAATATATGGATGTGAAGACATAATGCTTCAGTTAAATACACACATATGTAATATTTCAAGGATAATCACATAATCCTAAAAATCATTGATGATCCATTGGTGGGTGTGTAATGAGATTTCATTGGTTGACGACAACCATATCATGGATCAATGATAGATGCATAAAGAAATCAAGGGATCTTGTGAAGGACTACGACAACACATTGTTCTTTATATGTGACTATTTTGAGTAGATAAAGGTATTTTTTTATTTGGATTCTGACTTATTTCATAAATTTGATCAATAATATCAATCAATTGACCACTATATTTATTATTAAATCATTCATCTTGTATGATGGTTAATATTAATCATATTTTGGGAGAATTACATTGTGATTATTGAATCTAATTTTTTTTTCTCATGGTAATGAATTATTGATAACACGATCATCAAATATGGTTTATTCCTCTTGATTTTTTTATGAATTTCTCCTAGGACTCTTCGGTCATCACATAATGTCTTCATTTTCCTGTGGTTTAACATATCACGATGAATTGATCGTTGAACAACCATTTATTTTTAAAAATCCTTATATTGTAGATCCGAGATCAAAGGAAATGATAGAGGTTTGATGATTGAATAGTGGAAAATTATATTATATTGGACACCCAAATTTTCATTCCTTAGTGTGTAATGAAGAATGACTACTGATCCAATCTTATAGAAAAATGGAAGGGCTATAACAATTTTTTCGATATTGGAATGACATGAAAAGGATAAATTTCAAATTTTGTTGGAAAAATATCCCTTGATCGATGGCTAGTGGAATGACCGAGACACATTAAACAATATATTGAATTCTATAATTTTCTGCAATATACATCATGTAGTGTAGAGCAACATGCCACATCCCCCCCATGTGGTGGCTAAGGCTTGGGGAGCCATAGAAAATTCCCTGTAATGATGGGTCAGGACTAAGTTGTATAAGAGGATTCCATTCTACAATATAACTGATATACTATGTTATTGGTTTGGGAAAACATTATTTACTGTTTCAAGTTTATCTTGTTGGACATGGAATATAGTGTGGATGCAGAGGATACATTATTATTATACAGGGACACTAATAACATTATTCTGAACTCTGTAAATGAGAAAAATTGATTAAAGAGGAAAATGGGATGGGAATAACATAAAAGGGTTTTTGGTTCCGTTTACATCATGAATTTCCTATCCATTCATAATCATTGATTATGGTACATATTTCTTAATATCATGATACCTCCGTGATTTATTCCTATTAGGATTTAGCATCTAGATCCTGAGGATGATCCCATTATAAGAATTCATCGATACATTGAATATTTAAAAAGATGTTACCTCTGGATAAGTCACTAGCTATATCATCACTTATGTAAAAGCATTGGATTCCCTCATTACCTGTGGATGAGGTTTCTAAGATATGATCCGTTAAAAGGATGAAAAATATAAACCGTCTTGTTTTGAGGTGAGCCCCACCCATAGGTTGTTAATGAATGACATGATGTAGTGACATGAGTTTTCCATCTGGCCAGGATTCCAGTAGATCAGATGTTGTTCATGAAAATGATAATTCAATAATGATCATTAAGATGATAGTGGGGATTGGTGACCCATTAATTCAATGTGGAATTTCTTTTTTTGGTGGAGTATGAGTACCATTTCAGAGAGGAGGTGTCATCATCTCAATTGTGGGATGTATGTGTCCAGAAGCGTTTATAGCTCTAGTAGGGAAGTACGATAACAACAAATTATTCATTGATGTTTACCAAACTCACATGGTACTCTATGGATATGGTTGGTGACAAGTTTTCTACGGTTAATATCATCAATAGAGTTATGTTTAGAAACATATAATCCTTTTTTATCTGCCTCTATATTCCTTCCAATTGTTGGGTTCTAAAGAGATATTTGGAGGTTGAGATTTTATTTGATAATTAGATATAACACGTGGTTTATTGTAGTGGGAATTTCAGAGAAGATACATGATAAAAATGTAAATAATATATTTCTTATGGGCATGAAAATGTTAGTTGATTCATGAAGAGGTTCCATGAAAGAGGATATGCAGCTCAGGTAACATAGGGTGGGTCCAGCCAACCCAATTTGAGTCAATTCTATTATTATGAGGGAAGGGGATTTCATTCATGGAATTTCATGACCCATAATATAGATGAAGTAGATAATTTAGATGGTCATTAAAGGATGAGGAAATAAAATTTTGAGGAAGGTTCTAAGGGTTGATGATTTGGAAGAGGTTATAGGAGAGTATAAGGACATGGTCGGCGCTTCGTCTTGTTACCACCACTACAACCAGGTGGTCAACACTAGGCTTTGGTCACGAAAGGATAGGTGGATGGGTAGCTATAGGCAGTCATATATAACAAAACTGAGGGTCAAACAATGGTTTGAGGTAATATATTTTTCCTTTCAACCCTAGATGTAGTGAGGATAGATAGGTTTTCTAGTCATTCGTCTCATGCAACATATCATGTTCGATACATAATGATTATGATTGAACCCTTGTCTTATCCCATACACTTAGAGACTTATAATAGTGAATAATAATTGATCACCCATTTTTTTCTAGTTTGAACTGACTATTGGAGTGGATTTTTTGTATTTGATTGTCTTTGTAGAATAAATTAGGCCTTAAAATGTCATCTTATGCACAAGAATGGTTTTGAAAATTTGATTCTATGAATGACAGTTTTTTTGAGGAAGAAGCATTTTGTCCACAATGATGGAAATTGGTTCTCCTTTTATTTGTGAAAAGGAAACCCATGTAGACCTCAATGAACTCCTACACGGGAGATTAAATCTTATTTCTATTCAATTTTCAAGTCTAACCCCTATTGACGTGGATGTTATGAGTTCCCAATTTTTTGTACCGATGGAAGTGTATGAGGACATCATCCAAATGGATGTTGTAGAAAAAAACCCAAAATCTATGATGGTCATATTAATTGATCTAAAAACTAGGATGAAATAGATATCTATGCCAACAAATTGGAGGTCTCCCATAGTACTTCGTGTGCTAAGCGTATTTTTGGAAGAGTTACATAGGACGACCTTCATTATATATAGTGCCCCCAAAGGAAACACCGTTATTGTTTTAAAATATGGAGGACATGATTTTATTATAGCTTGTGTACTTATAGAAATTGAACCAGGTTAACATGAAAAAAATGTATTCACTATCAAGGATCGATGACCTCTTTGATCAATTGAGGTGGAATGATGGTTTTTGAAGGTTCACCTCATGATCGCATATCACCTGTCATGAGTAAGAATGATGATATAGAGAATAGGATATTGTTTTCTCTATATCCACAGTGATTAATAGGTTATGACATTTGGAATTATGAATTCCCTAAATGTTTTCAAAGAGATTTAAGAACCAGATCATTTATCCTTTCTTAGACTGATTCATGGTAGACTTCATCCTTGATATAATTCATTAATTAACATCTAAGGATGAACTCAAAATACATTTGAGGGTATCTTTAAATTTACTTCAAGGGCACCCTAATTCTAGAGTCCTTTGAATGTGCCATTTCTATATTAAGTAAGACCACATTCTAGGACACATTATCTAAGTTGATAAGGTGGAAGTGGATTTTCCCATTAGCAACGAAGTGTTAGCTTGATATCCACACAAGACTATGATAGTGGTACATTGATTCATTGGTTTATTAAGATATTATCAAATATTCACACATTATTTCACTAGAAAATCATCACCAAAATAACTTTGACTAGTTAGGGGAAACCATTCATGTGGACAAAGAAGGTTCTATAGGGTTATCCACAATTGATTAGGAGTTTTACATGTTCTCCAATCATGAGATTTCCATTAGTGGATGTTAAGTATTTATTATCATGGGATTCATCATGAAACGAGAATGGTTGTGTTCTGATGCATTGTAAATAATTTACTAATTATGCTTCATGTCGGTTACGGAAACATGATTTGATCAATGAATCCCATGATATTATGTTAGTAGAGGTAGTATTTTCACTAAATATGTGGGAATAGTACATAATGGGGGGCTATTTATTATTTATTCTATCCAAAATATTCTCACTTATATATTCTTTGATAAAAATCTTATCTATAGACATAGATGATGGCTATAATATTAACTAGATTATGAATTAAAAAAATTAAATGCTCTTGGAAGTGGAATGTAGTTGAATATTCCCATATCAGAACATTCTGAAAATTGTTGAACAAGGCATCAGTGTTGTTGGCCTCATGGTATTTATCCTTTGTGGATTGATATGGACTAGCTTTCCACTAGTCGATGAATGTTACCATTATGTGTTTTACAATATGTTTAAGAGGAACATCTAATCGATACTGACTATGAGACCCTATAAAATTTGATATCCACTGTATATTCCCTTCATGGATTTTCTAAAGGTGGGGTGTATGTTGTTCTTTTCATTGGTCACATTATAGTACATGTGATGTTATGAGAGGGGCGTTTAATAGACTATTTTACATTTTTTTGATACATCTAAGCATGGTGAAAATGATCCCTGAACATAAACATCATTTTCATGTCCGTGGACAATAAGGGTGTTGCAGAGTTTGTCTCTCAATGCCTTAATTGGAAGTAAGTGATGGATGATTCCCAATTTCTAGTAAGGTTTTCTCAACCCCTTGACATGCTTGAATGGATGAGGGATGAGATGTCCTGGGAATATTTGTAGGGATTACCAGATATATATATAAAATGAATCCAACATGGTGATCAAAGGACAAATCACCATGTCGTCCCACTTATTATAATTTTGGTAGAATAGTTCAGTAAAGATCTAGGGATTCCTATACATGTATGAGATATATAGACTATATAGATTTCAATTTATTAACTTTTTCTAACTATTATGCTTACTTCACATCCTAGGTCTGGATGTGAGTTATACATATTTTTGGGACCTAGTTATGCTCAAGCATAGAATTTTAACCCCAAACTGATGTCTAGGAATATTGGACCATTCAGGTTCTAGAGAAAAAGCTGTGAATTTTTATGTTGGACTTTTCCTATAGTTGGGTGGATCACCTTCTACATGTCTAGTTTTCACACAAAACAATATACCATTCAACCATCAGTATGGTACAATTTGAAAATTTGGATTGTTTACCCTATATGTCACCACTAAATAGACATACTTAGGTGATTCAAAACTCATGGAACCAGATTTTATGTGATAAACTACCTATAATGTGAATCTCATCTAGGAGAGGATGAGGACAATACATAGTCATGTGATTTCATCTAGTTATAGATTATATAGGCCTTAGGATATTGAGGAAGGAAACTATGTATTCCAAAAAATTTCACCACAGCATGGATTACAAAGATTTTAAAGTGTGAGAATGATATCTCATGGATTTTTTGTCCCATTCCATATACTTTAAAGATATGGGCAGGTGTAATACCACTTAGATGAACCTCTATAGTTATATTTGTCACATGTAATCTTCCATGTCTCGTAACTGAGGAGGTATGATCATGAAACATCGCACATTTTCGATTGGTGTGTGATGAACATCGAGGATGGACCTATAATTGTTGAGAATTATTTGAGATCGATGATCAGAAAAATTTGATCCATCATGGGAGATCAATTCCATTAGTTTGTGTCTTATGGAAGCATGAAAATCTTCCTAGGAACTCATTGGAGCTGGAGAATAATATTTATAATCTGTACCAACATCATTTTTCTTTTGACATGATTTGAGTTTTTGAGGATGACAATCCATACAGTGGGGATAATATGATAACATGGATATTTCATGTATTTTTATTGTTTATATTGAATGGATTATTTTTGTTGCATGGTGAAAATAGGAAGTTTGATTCTAAGTCTTGGTTTTCCCATGTTAAATATTTTACATATATTAATTAACATAAATAGAAAAAACATTTTATTTTCTTAAGAAAAGTATATTGACATCTAAAAATGGATCAGATTAGAAATATGATTTCACCATTGAATTTAGAGTGTGTGGTTCACCATAAGTGTGACATAGAAATTTTCAATGTGTTACATTTTTATAATAGTCATCAAAAGTTTAAAATAAATAAAATAATTTAGTAAAATAAATTTTTTATCCAGTGAAATGGTGACCTTGTTTTTCTATTAAATATATAAATATGTAAATATTATTATCTAATTGTCATAAACTAGAAAATACTGAGAGGGTAGTCAGAGTGCATGGTAAAATATTCTCTTACTGGATAATGATTAGAATGTTTATCGATGGTCAACACACAACACATTTGAATGATTGTACCAATGACTATGAAGCCACATTGTTCTTCATCAACGATCGACCGATGTAAATGTATGAAATTGTGTTTAATTTTGATTATCTCACCATTCATCACCTCTATAATGAATTTGAAACAATTGTCCAATGGAATTATTCACGTATAAGTCATCTGGCAATTAGGGTTCGAGAATTAGGGATTTAAGAGATTTACTTCATGATTGTAGATTCAATGTTGTTATTATCAAGAAAATGAATCAATGTCGACATGGACATAAAATAAATACCATTAAATTTGATTTATTTTGGGATCACAACACCATTTCTTAATTTATCATGGGTATTATTTATTTGGAATATGATTAAACATATCTTGATTAATTGATCTTTTCTCACCCGTTTCATAGCGCAATGATCCGATATTGTAGAATTGTGATTATAATGACATGAAGTAATTGTGGGAACTAATGTCGAGGAAAATTATATATCATTAAATACCCAAATTTGTGTTCATTGATGATGAATAAAAAATAGAGAATGTGCCCATTTTCTATAAAAATAGAATGGATGAATATTATTTTAGTGTTGGCATAACAAGAAAAAATTCGAATAAAATTTTATGGATGTAATGTTGATTAGATATATTGGAAAAGGAACCATCGATATTAATTGTACCCAAAATGGAATTATAGAAAATTTCCCCCTAAAAGACATGTAATGTTGAGAAATACATAGTGTGGGCCCCCTTTGCAACGTCTAGGGCTTAGGAAGCTATTAAATGGTCCCCATCGGTAATGGTTATTACAGATATTGAAAAAAATATAAAATTTATGGTAACTATAAAAATATAAGTCTCCATAAATCTAGTGTGACACCATAATGACTCGAATATAAGAAAACATCAATGATCCAACTTTCAACAACCCTTCCAAAAACATCATTTTGCACTAATATATATGTAAAAACATATCGCATTCGTATATCTTGTAAAACAAAAACTAGATATTAACTACTTCGAATATGAAAGGGGTAGTATGAAAACTCAATATGACATCCACATGGATTCTCAAGAACACCAATAAAAAAATAATAAGATAGAAAACTATAATATATATATTGGAAGGATTAAAAACAAGTATTTGAATAGTTCAATGTTTTATAAGGGTAAAAATGAAATTCCCCTTTTTATATACACTTAATTATAAACATGCCTAAAATGAATTCCAACCATTTAATTTATCTATCTCTTGAGTAGAAAACATGTCATTCCCGAACTACTTCATAACTTTTTAATGTTTTTCATGTTCCCAACCATCACCATCTCTATGTAGTAACCCAATAAGGAATCAAATCATAAGGATATGAAGAAATATCATCACATATTTCAAGTCCACATAAATTATCATTTTTAATCAAAACAAAAAGAACCTTTGAAAACATTTTAGAATAACATTTTACGACTTACCCAAAAACATACCTTAAAATGAAAAAAATTATAACATGACAACATTGATAATTTTCCAAAAATAAATAATAAAATAATTTTAAAATATAATAATTCATGTTATATATAGTATTGGAGAGTGGGTAAATACATATACATCTATCTTTTTATTCCCACTTCCATTTATTGATCTTTTCTGAGTCCTTCAATTCTGATGGTTGAACACATGAAGATCTAATAAATATGGATCCAAATCACGTATAGCCTTGAAAATATATTAAAATACATGTGGAGTTCATGTTAAAAGTGAGAAAAGGTATTGATGAACCATGTTGATATTTTACATAATGAAATTGAATAGAATTTTACTCATTATTTGAATCATAGAGAGAGAAAATATGCCAGATATCATATTTCATTAGTTTTTTGAATCAATAATTTTTCATTAACTGAATTTCATTCCTCTTTGTAAAAATATTTACAGATAATCCAAGTTAATCTTAAAAAATAAAATTTCACTCCTAGAGTTAATTTTATAGATTAAATTATGAAACCATTCAATTAGTGAATGAAAATTATTCATGTGATGTGGTTTTTGAATATAAATTATAGCTTTTAAGAGAAAAAATTCTTAAATAAAATCCACAAAATAATTCAATGAACTCAAAACATAAATGAAATAACATGATAATATGATTTACATGAAACTGGGGATATAAAATTTTCCCAATTATTATTCTTTCCTTCATTCGAAATAATTATTCCATCAATGATTTGGAAAATTGGAATCCAATGTTGTCACATATAGTCCATTATTTCCGATTTAACATTCAATATCTGACAATATATCAAAAAACCTTTTTTCAAATAAATATTTTTTCCATTCAATAATGTTTCATGTATTTACCAATAAAAAAATTGTTAAAATAAAATTGGGAATTTGGTTTAAGAGTTATATGATCCCTACAGATAACATGAAAAAAACATGGTTGATACTTCCTTAATTATGATTCATTGAGAACACTATGAAAAAATAAAAAATTTCGGGGTGGTGTAAACTAATACGGTACATCATCAATCTATTACAGGATTTATAATGGTTGATTATTTCGTTAAACAAATTTTTCTTTATTCCCAACATGGGTAATACTACTTCTATAATATGATTAACAAAATACAAGACCACACAGTGTAAAAAATAATTGGATTTTATGATTACCACAATACTGTTTATTATTTATCTAGTTTATATCCATTTTAATACTAATCAATAAAATTATATAAGTCATTTTATGTTAATGGATATGAATTATTAATGATTTTTCTATTGTTTAAAACCAGGAATTAAGAGATAAACACCGATGGTCCTAAAATCCCTTGAACATGGTGAAATAAAACATTTCTAAATAATATTTCTCATATGATAACTATAATACATATAGATTATTTTCACAAGGGACTGTAAAATAGATGAAAAATTCACAATACATTTATTACAATATTTTAATTTTAATATTACACATCCAAACCATTTAAGGATGATACCTCATGATCTAGGTTTATAAGGTTCCAAATTAATGTCGCATGAAACACTAAACATATAAGTTGTATATAACATCACTCATTAAGAAAATTGAAAATGGTACTCTATAATATTTTACCACTTATCATATAATCATATTTTCCAATCATTCGACTCGAATGTATCATTAAATTAAAAAATATTTTTTTTGAGTGAGCCTACTTTCTCTATGATCACATCGTGCAACTAAATCGTTCTTTGAATCACGCTACAATGTTGATGGAAATATGTTTCCACATTAAGAAAGGTAAATTGAATAATTTCAATATTTTTAAAATGTTTGAATCTATATCTTGACCAATTTATAGGTGATTCATTTCAAAACATAACCTTTTACTGATCATTTTATACATGACCAACCAAAATGGGTCCTCATAATTGTTTACAAACTATTGATGCTCATCTAAATTTAGAATTTATATTTTTGATAAGAAGAATGATGAAGTTCAAAATATGTTGGTGGAATATCTATTATCACTTAATAAAATAAGTCCACATTCACATAATCCCACCAATTTTATCCCTATAATTAGTTTTTTAATTATTGTAAGGAAATATGGATTATTTTTTTAGAGTTCTTAATATTTTCAACCATATGTAAAATATGAGTCATTGGGAATATAAAAGATATATTATTTCACATATTTTAACAATGGATTATGTTAGAAAATATTATTATTAATTGAAACTTATATTTTGTTTATCTATGTAAATTGTTATAAGATTTTAGGTATAAATATTTAAACACTGAAGATTATTACAGGTGTATAAACCATATCACAAGAAAAAAATTGATGATACTTCAACCTTATATAGTTTTTAGGGTTAAAATAACTATGTGAAAAAATAAATCCATTCATTTGTATTCAGTGATGATAATCATCTTTCCATAAAATGATAATGAAATCATGCATTGAATTGATGAACCACTATAGATAAATCTAGATCATGTGTCTTAAAACTAGATTTATGAACAGACATATATAATGATCCATAATCTAAAACATGTTCCTCCTATGTGATAAAACATACCAAACCTGATTTAGACAGGTCATAGATGTTTAAATATCCCTATCCAAGTTTAAAGATCAGAATATGTTTTGATCATAGCTTATAAAATCCCATTATATTCTGAAAAAATGGTATTTAATTTCTATAATGTGACGACTTATACAGGGCCCCATGTTTTAATGTACCATGATATAATACTAAAATTATTTATTATACAAGGTTGTTATGACCTTACTATCAGACATGGTGGTATGAATAATAATAAACACAAATCAAAAAATATTTATTAAATTTTTAGTTACATATCATTTAATGAGATATGTGTTCATAATTTTTTGTAATGACTTTACGATATTTAGAAATATATTTTTTATAAAAATAATTGTTATTTATTTTTGAGAGAAAATATTAAATTTGATTTTCCAATTTTAAAAATTTTAATTGAAAAATGAACATTATTTTTGGATTAAATTATTCAAAATTATATAAGGGTGTATTTTGTAGATTTTTAGAAAGGAATAATTTTTTATATAGGAATGAGAATTTTTTTTAAAAAAATAATATATTTTTTAATTCCTTTAGTAGTTATGAATTTTTAATATGATTGCATTAGATGAAAAATTTGATCAATTTTATCATTATTAATCCAAATTATGCTATTTTAATCAATTCAATATTACATGATTTCAATTCAAAATTTATATTCGTATGGAATCATTATATTTGGTAACTCACCTCTTCATCAGGTACATGCATTTAATTTTATATTTAATTAAATCATTCTGGGGAATTATTATTTTTATATGATTAAAATATTTTGATCAGAATTATTATTATTATAAAATACTTTAAACCATAGTTTTTCTCATACTAAATTGTAAATCCATTTTAAATATTTATCATTTTTAATTTAAAGACAGGATTAACAGGGTTTTATCTTCCATAAAAAAGGATAAAATGAACATAATAATTGTGAAAATCCAATTATGATTCCATTTTGCGAGAATATTTTTAATTATAATTGATAATGATAAACATTAGTTCATTTGGAATCTTTAATACGTAGGTACAAAAATTTCTTTTAAAAAATACTGAGTGGGTCATATCCCCTGCTTATGAAAGGGTATTCCCTCTCTTCTTCTCTCATCTTAGTCAATGCGTTCTGGTTAATCAATTATAATAATACATATATTAATTACTTCACTACTTGAAACTTATATGAATTCGTTTTTACTAATTTTACCATGTTGGGGATCAATCCCCAACTACCCCAAGCCTACCTCTATAGACTCATTGCGGGAAAAAAGTGTCGACATCATAACTAAGATCGGGGATCCTTTTACAATGTACCTGTAATCACACACATATCCATAATTATGAACTAGTGAATATGAAAAATGGAGAATGATAAAAAACAATGTGGACAATTCCATGCATTAAAAACCACTATATAGTACAAGAGTAAGATGGTGTAAACTAGAAAGTAAAGAGAAAAACATTCCTAACCATAAAGATATCCTAACCTGAAAAAACAATGAATTAAAATTATTTGAGTGCCTATATTTTGATCTCCCTACTATGTCCACCAAACATGGATTAACATACCATGTATCCCTATTCTTTTCTAATGTAACCACTTACCTCTCCATCCTCTTCATAAGAAATAACCGATGTTAGAAATATCATGCGAGAGTGAGTGTAAACATAACTGGTATGATACCATAAAATCATAAGGGATAGTAAAAAGAGAAATAGTATGAACAAAAATATTGTATATATTTGGCATGACGCAACTCAAACAAAATTAATAGAAAGAGTAACTTCATCCAAACATTGGGGGATCAATACGTTTATCAACTGAACTACAAATTGACCCTTTTTCACCCATAATAGAACAATAACTTAATTTAACCACCATAAGCTACGTGAAAAAATAAAATTTCATAAAACTGATTTCATCACAGCTCCAGGAAAATGTGTAACCAAATCCAAAATGATTGGTGACATAATTTAAATATTGGCTCCTTCAAAAGTAATCCAAACTAGATAAAAAGTGGATCTCTATGTATTATCTCATCCAAGGAAGAAGATTCAACAAAAGTTCCATATGTCCATTATCAATTCCCATCATATCACACATAAGACTATAAGTAACAATCCATGTCATACCATTCCGCATCACACTGAGTCCAAATCGAGAGTCCACAATCACTATGTAGAGGATAGGTTCCATATTACTGCAGGTGGTTTCCACAGAGTTGTAGAGGACCAATGCTTAGAATAGCTAGATGGTTCCACTCTCGAATCCTATAGGTGACAAATTCATATCCCAACTATAGTTTTCCACTCTATTATTTGGGGATCCATTCCTGGAAAAGTTGGGGGGTTACACATAGAAGATTCTAAAGGGACAATTCCCTACCCTGTAGGAGAGTTCCACTCTAGATGATGGTAGAGGACCCCTTCCCACCCATGCTTGAGTTATTCACTCTATAAGTCTGTTATTGAACCATTACAATATCAGATAGAGGGTTCCACTATAGAAATAGGTAGGGACCCATGTTTATCCCAACAGGAGGGATCCACTCTAGAGGTTAGAAGAGGACCCATGAATATACCCGTTATAGGTTTCCATACTAGAACTCAGTTGATGAACCATTCCTAGGCCAGCATGTGTGTTCCGCTCTATATTTTGGTACAGTGACCAAGACCAATACATATGGAGGGTTCCACTCTTTTTATCAAGGACCCATGCCCATTCCTATTGGAGGGTTCCACTCAATATCCCTTAAATTAACTTGTGTGAGTAGTATCCCTGTCGACTGTCCCAAAAACAAGATTTCGTCCGGAAATGATGCAAATTATATCCAAAAATCCACATCCAAGGGAACCCACACAGTCAACATGAAATAAAAACTAAATATGGGATACACAAAAGATAAATTATGAATTCAAATGAATGTGATATGAAAATATTGAAGGTTCCAAAAAAGGAACCATGGGGAACAAGGTGTGTGGTGGGACCCACTTGTAGTGTTTTCTTACTCCATCACATAGTCATGACCGTAGATGTGATTTAATCACTTGGTATATAAAATTACAAGGTTATTAGGGGGTATACATGACATACCAATGAAACACGGTGTCTCACCCATGTGTTTGGTCATGTACATGTTTCCAAACAATTTCCATATAAATTATGTAGTGTATGCTTACATTTGTACATGACCTACCACTTCACACGATGTGACACCCATGTAATCAATCTCATGGTGTGTGTCTGGATATGTACTTCATCACATGGCTCTAATACATGAGGAATAATTTGTACAACGTGTCATGTGTGTAAACAGTGTGACATCATTTTGAAAATAAAAAACCCTAGCCTCTATAACCATTGTGATACACGTCATGTGTCCATCTCATTTGATGAGGTGTAGTATGGTTTTTCATAGATACCAAGATCTGTGACCCGCACCACAAAAAAGATGATATATGCTATATATCAGCTCATTTTATTAGGATATTAGCATATTCCATCCAAATCTATACTTTTTTACATGGGATGGATGGAAATCAATTCTTTAGATCCTCTTAAGCATATTTCTCAGATTATAATCCTCTGATCCTTCATCCTCCATGTTTTAGATCTTAAATCATCAAAATAATTGGCCACATCCCAAAACATACCCAAAAAAGCATTGGATTATTGATCCATGTGTCATTAATTTTTTTCATTCTAGTGGTCTGGTAGGTTTTAATATCAATTAAAAATATCAAACCGGGATCACATATTCCAACTACTGAAGGATGTTGAGAAACTAGAGGGGGAAGGACAAATAACAAGGGATTATAAATAATTTTCAATAATTTGTGCCTAATAATCAATTTGGGGGTTCCCAAGGTTTGGAAAATGTGGGCTAATCAAATTAATTTGTACATTGGAACATTCCAATGATCTTTAATTGGTGAAGATCAGTATATGGGATTCATATTCTTAATGATTTTAATCATGAAATTGTGTGAACCAAAAATTTATATATCATACATATATATTGGATCATTATTCTTCATATAACTATATCTTCAATGATAAAAGGGAATCATTACCTTCAATGTGTCTTTATAATCTTTGATTGAGAGTTTCATCATTGTCGGAGTTGATTCTCCAATAGAAGTAGAGGATGAAGTTCAAAATTCTAGCTAGGGTTTTCGTGAAAACCATGGAGGATAAAAGATGGATATATTCTTATACAATATTTTTGGGTCAAATTATAATTAATAAAATAATTTAATTTACTTCATTATAAATCAGATTGTAATTACAAAGTGCAAGATATCTGAACTCCCACCACTGACATAATTTTGATCTCTTCAAGGGTAATCATCGTGTTCTGAACTGAAATTTCTTTATATTTTTTATACGATATTATATATAAAATTTATGACATTTTATTTTTTAAATTTTGTTCATCAATATAAAATAATGTTAATATTTTTATGAAAATAATACCCAGAATTCCGGGCTCAGAATCGCAAGTTTTCTCAGCTCTAAAAACTAGAGCATTTATTTACAAAACATGTAAAATGATAGAAAGAATTAAATTGCCTCTAATGAATTAAATTCTTCTTGATAGTTGTCCTTAGAAAAATAATAAACAACTAGGGACACTGATACCACATCTGGGTCACTCGCTTTAATGGGATCTCTTGAATTTTCTTTTCCTACAACAACATGAAAACTGAGGGGATCTTCTATCCACAAAGGGTCCTCTCAAATCAACCCTCGATCAGTATCAGGTCCTCTAAAAAGTTGGATCACTATTTTAGGTCAACATCAACCAAGTCGATAATGTGATTGTGGTCATGAATGTATCTCATCAGCTATGAGAAAAATAATATTCTATGTACCTTGCCAAACTATATGGATTTGGAGAGGTGGTAAGCAACCAAACACACATTCTGTATGATATCAAATGTCCGGTTAAACTTAAGGGATATATTTCATTTTCGGATGAAACTCCATGATCCTTATCAAGGGTACTCTATCTAGAAATGTGGTATCTCTTCTAAAACAACAGTTATAGACAATGTTGATCTTCATAATATTTCAACATTTTTAAGGCCATTCCCAGGCACTCGTGGATGACTTGGACCTTTTCGATAATTACTTACATCATCTCTAGACCCATAAGGGATATCATGGGGATATCTAATGAGCATAAAGGTAACTAGTAGGGTCTCCCGTATAGGTCCACAAAAGGATTCATGTTGATGATAGTGTTATTGTCATTATTTTACACAAAATATACTATGTTCTTGCAACCCCCTATCTCGTGCCAAAGTCTAACAAGAATTTCCTCAGCATGCCCTCAAACAACTGGATAGTGTGCTAGGTCCATCCATATTTTTGGTTGTGGAAGTATTTACTCATCCTCTTCTAGGTAATGAACTCATCCTATATGAATCCCCTCAACCAAGACATAAACCACATTAATTGATGAATAGTAATCATTGGTGGCACCCCATTATGGTTCACAAGGAATTGTATTTAAATCATTTCCAAATAGTCCACCTAATAATACTTCATAATAGAAAATAAGTGTGCCATCTTATTGTGTTTTTCACATATCACCCACCTAGCTTCATTAAAATATTCTATTAGTAGTATCATTATCCAAAATTCCTTGGATATTTTGTCCCATATCCTTTGTAGGATCTATAGGGGTGGAATGTCCCATTCTTAAACTTGTAGATTTTCATTCCCAATCTGATTGGTGAGGTTCTGAGAGAAAAAATTTGATATAGTTTATATCATTTCTAATGACGGATATATCTACTGAATATATTTTTACATCCTCCCCACAATGATATTTCCATCTAGGAGGTATGTTTTCAACTCCGACAACACTACCTCTCACAACATAGATTCAACCACAATTTTTCTGAGGATAAATATTAAATGATTTAATCCTTCATAATGTCCATCAAATCAATCACATATAGATATATGGTCATGTAAAACTTCAATGTTTATATCTCCCAACTGAGAATCTATCACAAACATGAGAAGAATAGGATTCAGCACCATCAACTAATGAAAAGGTGTACCCTCCTTCTCTGTAAGTTTCAGTTCCAGGGAGGCCAACTACTATAAAGACTGATTTATGAAGGGTGATTGGGACATCCAACTAAAAGATTATGATACTTCTTTTCCCATCCCCAATGAATATACAATATTGAATTTATAGTCTGGTAGGATCTTCACTAAACAACACTATCTCATGTTCATGTAACATTGTGTGAAGATGTACCAATGATATTGATGGTCTAAGTAACCTGCATAGCATTCCCCTAGAAGGAATTTCAACTGCATACCTACAGTGAGAAAAAATATTTCCATCTCTAGGTAATGATTCTCATAAATCTTATCATGGTGTATCAACTGCCTCGAACCATATGCGATTACTCTCTACTACTGCATCAACAAGTAGTCGTAACCAGCTCATGAGGCCTCACAATAAACTATGCACACTTTGACTTCCATTTATAGTCTCAACCTATATGAACTCATCATACATAGCCTCAATTTCTAGAAGTCCTTCTAAAATTAATCAACTCAGGTAAACAGTAGCGATTTCTGCATCAAGGCATGAAAAAATAATGTGATCCTAGATATGTCTACAACAAACCTCCTATAGTACCATGTCATTATAGGAAATATATGATCCTATAACATGATTTTGGTTGGCTTTGAAGAAGGTACATCATTGAAATATAATGGGTTTATAGAAAAACAACCTGAAAAAATGAAATTACCTAGAATGTGAACCTCGTGAATCTAAAATAGAACTTTGAGTGGTTCCCAAGAAGATATATTTTTCAAAGAAAATATGACCCATAATATTGTTCTCTTTAAGAATATCCTCTAACGTGCAGTATATGCATATATTTTTGATGATGAAGAGAAACAATTCTTCCATGAAAAACGAGAATACCTCATCCTTCATCCCTAAACATGGTAAGGGAATTGGGAACTACAAATCGAAGAACAATGAACTCATAGTTCCCATAGAGATATTACAATTCCTTCTTGGAAATATCAACATTGTGAAATTTCAAAAGCTACTATCAGGAAAAAATATCAATCTTTAATAACCATATTTTTCGTCACCATTTTTAGAAGAATTCATTAATCCTCAGTAAGGGGGACATTTTATTTATCGTGGCTTGGTTCAGATGAAGATTATCCAGACAAAGTCGTGGGATATAGTCTAATCTTTTCACGAACCATAGTTTATATTCGAATTGGGAAACACTGGGACTGAAGAAATAATTCTCTCAAAGGTCCTCCAACTACAACTGTATCTCTTGGAACATGATAGGGTCTATCCAATATTCCAAAGAAGGTACCACATTTTTATTTGTTTTTATGATATACAAAACTCCATCACCTACATTGGAGGTACCCCAAGAATATCCTAGTGAAATATATCCATATAATCATCCTAAAATGAAGGATTATAGACACATAAATACACTTTTAACCTTGGTATATACACTCATATATTTTGTGATTAGTTTCATCCTATTAATATAATAACCAAATCATCAGTCCATGAGATCTCTCTCTTCCAAAATGATATATCTCTTCCCATCAGTCTGTTGGAATATGAATTTTCAGAGTTGACTGTAAATTTGGTATTGAACCATGTAACACCAATCAATATCCAATATTATGTCATAGATATCAATTTATATAACCAAAGGGTTCCATGTGAACCTCTCCTAACCATGAAATATATTTCACTGCATACAAATAAAAGACAGAGAAAAGTATTTCTCTATTGATACCTCAAGACAATGATGTTGGGATAGCACCATTACATGGGGCTCCATAACTCATCCAGTGGTATAAAGAATAATTTTTGACTAGAACCTGTATCTAATATTAATGAAAAATTAGTATAATAAACACAAACCATAAATTTATTATTCTCATGCAATGCGGGGTCATATGCCTCCAACACCTTTAGCTATCTACAACCCCGACTACCAGTTCCCTGAGCGTGATGTGGACGACTTTGTAGTGGTAATTGAAGGATCTCATATCATCATCTACAACCCACAACTCCTCCTTCTCCACTTCATGGTTTAACTCCATGGGGACCATCCAAACCATACATGGTAGATCCATGATCATGGCACATCCTCTCTCATGGTGTTTCGTCAGCTACCATAACACACTCATCAGGACCATTCATCCAGAATTCATATGTTGTGTGAACTCACCCATCGAAATCATAACATTGATACTCTCTAGGAATCCCAATTCCATAATTTATCCTTGAAATACAGAACCGAATGTTTGATTCATATCGTGAAAGGATATCAGTTGTCAAGACCCTTTTGACTCGGACTTATAAGAAATTTTGGATGACTAAACTCTTTGACATCCACTAATATATCTAGTTTTCATGAATCCATTGTAAAGAAAGATATTTTTTACTACTACCTTCTACAATACCCTAAAATATATGGGGATTCACTAGAGAATCACACTATTATGGATCTCTCTACAAAGTTACTTCTAAAACATACATCCATTGAAGTATCAATCATGTATCATTTCAATAGAGTTCCAGTAATGTTGTTATACCTGTTTTCATACACAGACACAACCATCCCTCCCAATCGGAGCACTAGAATCTCTTAAATATGATCATTGGGAAAATAGGATGGGTAGTACGACTCAAAGAACTGTTACTGGAAGTCATGAAAAGAGAGGGTCTTATCATCATAAAACTGAGGAACAATAATCCACTAATTCCTAACTAATCCATGGAAAAGTATACCTTATAATGAAACTATCTAAATCCTCATTTTTGGTTGATACTGAAAACAAAAAATAATAAATATATAAAATTATTTACTACATATGGATAGGCTCTCTGTGGAACCATAGCATCCTCTGGTGTTGAAACTCACAGAGAGTGTTATGAATGAATTTTTCCTCAGCCTCCTCTGGTGGGATGATCTACAGATAAGTATATGAAAGTTCCCCTACCTGCCTACATAGAGGAAGATTCTCATGGTATAAATCCTGAAATATGGCCTCATCGCTCATAGTCGTATCATCATGATACAGAACTTGTATCTTTTCTAGATGTCTTCATAGGGGAATCATGACATTTTAAACAAGGGGAGCCATTTTTAGATGACTATATAAATATATATAATAATGAGGATATAACTCATGTAGGACAATAAAAAACTAAATTTTATATGATTCATTTTCCATTGATCCCTACAAACAGTTTCACAATAATATATGTCGATAAATAGTTTTTTATGGTCCTCAATGATTGATATGTCGGCCACTTCCACCATCCCTGGATTCCTTGGCATGCCATCCACACTGGAGACAATACATAATGTTTACCTTAATCTCAACTGAATAATCATAAGTGGACTACAACAAAAACCATCTCATGGATCAAACCACATCTAATACCAATTTTTTATGACCAGACTCAATATGGGTTTGAAGACATAATTACCCAAATCCTGCCTCCATAGGCCAAGCGATGGAGAACAACACTAATGAATAACTACCACGGGTAGTCATTTTTCTAATTACCTATATACATACGCACATCCATATTGATTCGTATTTTTAATGGAAAACATTAAATTATTCAAACAATAGGGAAGAATGCTATCATGAAAAACCTCAAGAGACTATAAGAGTAAAATAGTTTAAACATAAAATTAATGGGGAAAATAAATGTGAAACTAGAAATATGTTTCATAATTAAAAAAACCAGGAATTAATCCCTGAGACATACTAGATCCAAATCTCAATACTATGACCATTTCATTCCTCCCTATATAACATGTTTCCCGAATCTCTACCAAAGTCACTTCTAAAATATTTTCCATCTGCATAAGACCCAACATGTTTTTGATAATTACAATTATGGGTGTGTATATAAATACCATGTAAGTAACAATTAATGTTTAAGGGGGGATAAGTAAGAGATACAATAGGATGTAAATTCTAGTTCAAAGTAAATTGGTTGCATCTAAAACCAAATAAAGAGGAAGAGAAATGTTTTCAACGAATAGTGAGCTTAATGTAGTGAGTAGATTAACTACACGTATATTAATTTCCACCCACAAAATGAGATTATAGTCATCCATCGAGCAGAAGGTAAACATGAAATGTTCCTGAAATAACCTTCTCATCTTTTCATCTCACTGAATGAGAGTAAACACATGCATATTTATGGATATATATGTTAATATGTAGGATTATTCAAATGAAACCCAAATAGTAATGAAATGGGATTTATATCTCATAGATTAACCTTGGATTAAGAGTCACCAATAGTATTATTGGACCATTTATGATTCCCATAATATCATGTGTCTTTATAGATGGAATCATCCATGTGAAACCATGCCTCGTCATTATACGACACAATCGAGGGGAAAAATATCAAGGAAGGGGACCCATGACCATGTACAATAAAAGGGTTACCACAGTGGTAGAGGACTCATTCCTATTCAATCTATATGGTTCCACAATAGAATCTTCTTGAGGAACCATTCATAGCCTAGTTTTATACATCCCATCTAGTCATTAAGGATTCATTCCTAGGCTTGCAGGCGAGTTACACCTAGAAATATCAACGAACAACCTTGGTTCCACCGGGTTCCACTCTAGATGTTAGTAGAGGACCCATTACCAGCCTTTCTAGAGGGTTCCATGCATTATGTCTATAGTGGATGCATGTCTAGAACTAAAAGAGTGTTCCAATATAGATGTTGATATAGGAACCATTCCCATTCCAACTGGAGGGTTCTACTCTAGATGTCTATTGAAGACACATGCCTAACCTAGTTGGATGGTTCAACTCTTGAAATCAGTATATAACCAAATCCTACCATAGAATGAGGGTTACAGTCTAGATACTCGTAGAGGATCAATTCCCATACCAATTGGAGGTTTTCACATTAGTTATCAAGGATCCATGACTATCCTTGATGGAGGGTCTACACTGGATGCCTCAGGTGATCCTATGTGATCATTGTCATTGTCGAGCATCTCCTCATCAAGAACGACAGTCAAAAAATATCTCATGTATAAAAAATTACAAGAATGTGGCCAATATAAAATTCTACTAGATAAAATCACAACATATACTACTTGTGATACAAAATCTGATTTCAAACAAAGGAGATATAGAATATTAACATTTAATAAAATGGATCCATGGGGTACATGGGGTGTGAGGGGACTGACAAGCCACATGGTTTTTCTATATCACTGCATCATGTACATTGAGGTAGAACACTATCCAAGAGTTTGACAATAAATTATGTGTGGGGTCTATGAATAGTTTTAACCATTCCAATTGGGGTTCCCGCTAAGTGTTTATCCATTTCATGGTATCCTTGTCGTGATTGTCTGCATTATCTAATGTTTATTTACATTAGTAATTTGGATTCCTCTTCTCACGTGGTTCCTCCCATGTACATTATATATTCCCATGTACTCATGAAAATTCAATTTTCTTGGGTATGTGATCCATCAAATTGCTCATCCACATGATGAAGGAGGTATATGATGTGTAGTGTGTCTAGATTTCATTTCATTCTATTGAAAACCTACAAAGATATCTGCCATAGTTATGGGAATACAAAATTTTTGATTGTACATGTACACCGTGTGTACTGTGTTGTCACTAATTTCGATATATACTTTCCATGGTTCAAATCAGTTAGTTCCACCACCTATCATTCCATGTTTCATCAGGAAATTACTTTGTCTCATATGGATCGATCATTTCAGTCCATCTAGTTGATGAATATAAATTTCTTTGATCCTTAGAGGAATATCACTGGGCACATATGATAAAGATCCTTCCATTTACAATATTTTATCATTAGTCATTAAAATGATTTCGTACATCCCACAAACAACCTAGATCTATCCTTATTTCAGTGGTCCATTCATTTTTCATTGTTTCGTAATGATTCTAGAGCTCTGATCAGGCCCAACACCTTTCAGAAACATCAAAACAAGAATGTGGTGTCCAAACAGTGAATGAAATGATGAAATTTGGGGACATAGTTTCCAAAAATATGTTTTATAGATATATGTCAATACTTTATTTCATATATGGAAAAAAGTGGATACCCAAGATTAGTAAAACCACAAATATTAAAATTAATTATTTCTTAGGAAATGACAGAAATCATAACTTTGTAGAAATCAATATATCGGATTGATCCAATCAATTAGTATAAAAAACTATGTAAAAAAAGAAATTAAGGAGTCCTATCTGAAAATTGGAGTAAAATTCATCGAAAAATGCACTCTCCAAAGATTGATGAATGTCATTGTATTGACGGTACCCTGGAATAATCTTATCTAGAATGTCATCAGCGAATCTATAATTGAAGGAGGGGATGATGCTCTAGAATCCTCCCATGATTTATACTATTATCCTTAGCGGAGACTCTATGGAATTATTCACATAGAAATTTCCGTCTGTAAAAATTAATGATTATAACAAATTTAATTAATTAATTCACAAACAAAATGTACAAACAACATATGACATATCTAAATTCCCCACGAATCACTATTTAATGTTTCTCATATGGTAAAAATCGTGTTCTAGAATTCACCATGGACTCTGATTTCTGATCTAAGATTCCATTTAATTGTTATAATATTTTCTTAATGAAACCATTCTCACACTATCTAATGTATTTTTATTATTTTTATGAAAATAATTGTGTGTCCACCAGGGCTCAATATCGCATTTTTTATAATCACCTTTCTCTCAAAATTTATGTAGAATAATTTAAATATATTAAAATTAAAAACCCAAGATTCTACATTTTCTAATTAGGAATCGTCCCAAAATGGTTTTTTTTAAAACTGAGGAGTTTTTCAAAAGAAGAGGAATCATTTATAACTGATTTTTTAATATTACCTTATCTTCCACCACAATTAAAATTTATTAAACTACTATTATATATAAATATCATTATATATCAAATAATAATATGTTTAATATCAATTTAATGACCTAAAACCATAAAAACGTGGTAATTATATAATAATTCATTTTATTATTTATTATTATTCTTAAATTATGGGGTTATATTCTTAATCGATTATATTTAAAAGGTTAATTTTTAAATCAATGAATTTTAATGTTACAAAATAAATTTATTTTGAATATTAAAATTATACAGGATGAATTTTTGAGAGCTGTCTAAAAATATTTATTAGTCAATTTTTAATGAAAAAAACTAGTATCTTTAAAAATTTGTAATTTCTTAAAGGGATTTTTGTGAACTTTTGATGACACACATGTTATAAAACAAAATATTGTGACATTAAAAAATTATATTTTCACAAAATAGTCTTCATTTTTTATTGTATTTTATCATAATTTGCTGAGGGTGAACATAATAAATTTCTTATGATACGTTTCAATTTTTGATGTTTAGTGAAAAATACATAATTTTAAATTAAAATTGACATTTTATCAAAATAATTTATAACATAATATTATATATTAAATTTGTTTAAATGTTTAATGATAAAAATACGTCATATTTTAATCTAATTAAGGTTGTTTTAATATGCTACCTATTGGATTTTGGAATGTGAAAATTTCAAACAATTGAACATTTTCATATAAAATTAGCATTCTCATAACATTTGTGCCATTAATTTTAAATTAAAATGTATCAATTTTGGGAAATGATTTTGTTAAAATATTTTACATATTTTTAAAAATATGTTCTAAAATATCTAAAAATGTACAATTTATTTTATAGTATTATGAATAACAATATTGGAAAAAAAATTACTATAGTAAATTGTAAATTGCATAATTTATGATAAAAATAACAGGATAAGGATTATATTATAACCCTAAAAGTGTCCAAAAATATTATTTTATTACTTATTTTCGACCACAGTCATTTAAGTGTCATAAATATTAGTTTTGAGTCACATGGATTCTATTATTAAATTAATAATATTTTATTTTATGAGGTGTCAGAGATGTTATTCTCATTTATTAAATAAATATACCATTTATAATATTAAGTTATTTTGAAAATATATTCATATATAGATAATCTGTATAAATATTAATCATTTATCATCGTCTTGAATATTTATTTTATATTTTTATTGAATAAATAATTACATTAAAACATTACACAACACTGATGTAGTAATAAATTTTCCAATGGAAATATCAAATAAATATTATTAGAAAAATTAAAATAATCATTATTTTGTATAATATTTATATCATAATAGAATTTTCTAGATGAAAATGGCATGATTATAGCATATTCAAATATTTGGATTGCTGTTATATAGTGGTGTTGCTATTTATAGAAGAAAAATTGATGAATAATGTCAACATTTTCATTAAATATATTTTCCAAAAAATTATATTTTATTAAATTATTTAAAATTCATAAAAAGTATAAATTTGATAAAATAATTTTTATAATGTTTAAAATTTCACTAATAAAGAATTTTGTTTTTTGTTTGGAATTAGATCATAACTATATTTAACCAAAAATATTATAAATAAATGTATTCATTATAAGAGCTAAATAGGGTAAAATGAGGGTTAAATTCAAATGATAAAGATTAAAAAATATTCAAAATAATTATAATTTTAATAGGATTAGTAAATTTATATCCATAATAATAATATATCCTAAATAAATTATTTTTAAATCATTTTTAATATATAATTAATATAAATTAATATTATATTTTAAAAAAATAAATGAGTACCCCTCCCCTATCATATAAAAGTAACACACTTATACTCAATTATTACACATCAAACACATTTATTAATCCATTATATTGAAAATTACATTCATGAAATCCCTCCCCACATTATGGAGTTATTATAATCTTCCTAACACTCAACATAGTGGGGTTATGTTTATAATCATATAAGATTGTTCAATGAAGATATGTCATCATTAACCAATATATTTTCTTTATTTCATATTCTACACATAAGAAATTTTTAAAAGAATGATTAAAAGATAAATAAAAAAATCCAAAATATACTTTTATTTTGTTATGTCTTTTTCATGTCTTATATCAAACTTTTTTTTTATATCAAATATAAAAATAATGTATTTTCCCTGAGTATAGTGGACTACTTTCTCATTAACAGATGTAATTAAGTTTCCATCACTATATCTCTAGAATGGTTATAATGAAGGACTTAACATTATAATATGGTATTAATGACAGTATTGCTATTATTAAATATTAATATATCAATTTCATTATTTCCTTTCCATTCACAGTGAAATGATATCGTCGTTCGTGCGTACGTGTGATTTATCACCTCCACGAAGTGATTGGATTCCTTTATCATCCCTACATCATAGTGATGTTGTACATAATTATATTAAAATTATTAAAATGATATTAATGATATTTTTAAAATTATTCTATTATATAATAATAAATATATTATTTTTTGTGATGATTGAAAAATGAACACATTACCTATGCATGAATGTGGCCCACATTCTCTTATATTATAAGATATATTATTATAAAATACGTATTTAATGGATGGACATAAAAGAATAATTGATGTATACAAAAAATAATATACAATAATTATAAATCATGATATGATGTAATAACGATCACTTTGACTATTTATATAATAACAAATTCATTTTTATCTCGCGTACATAATATCGTCAGAACGTCCAATGTAAACAAATATAAATATGTAATTGTTATAAAATGGTAATATGTGATATAAAATGAATAGTTAAATCGAAAACAGTCCCCATAAACTTACATAATTAATTTTAGTTTTTATTCTCGAAGATAAAGGACATACATGTTATTAAAATTCGAGGTAAGGGAATTTAATTCAATATACCCCTTTTAGAGTTACCCTTTGATATATTTTTTCAAAATTCTAAATTAAATTATTTAAATATACGTACATAAATTAATGCAACACAATCAGTTATACTATATTTTTTTAATCATTCAAAAAACATTAATTTTTATACATTAATTGAAACTTTATTTAATTTTACATGTGCATATTTTCAAAAGGAGTGATTTCAAAATTGAATGTTTTTCTCATAAAAGAGATTTTAATAAATAAATATATCCTGGATTATTATTATTTTATGGTTCCTAAATATTTTATATAATGATTAGGGATCACATTATTTACAACTAATTTGTGGTTACATGATAATATAATCATAGTTTATAATGTTGTAACCCAATGATGGCTAATTTCGTGATAAACGAAGGGAAAGTGGTTACATTATCACCTCCATTGAATTAGGCAACATAGAGTTATAGGTTCACAGTATTTTTTACTCCATTTATAATATTGATGTGGAAAAATATGTCATAGGTAACAAACTTATATATTATATCCATTCTTATTATTTTTTATTTAAACCAATTTATATTCAAAATTTAAGATAATGATATTTTTCAAAAGTTGATACACTTTTGGGGTAAAAAATAATGTTTTTAATAATTTTTGGGGGTTTTCACATGAAATTTTTTTTCATATATTTTATTTTCTATACAAATATTCTATTATTCTTCAAAATATTTCCATTTATTATCGGCTAAATGAGTTAGTAGGGATAACTATGAGATCATGTATAAAATTATAATAATTTTCAGGAAGTGAAACATTTTTTTGATGGAAAATATTTTCTTTAGTGGGAATATAGATAATTAGTATAACAATAAACATGTAATGCATGAGTCCATTCTATATGATTTATTAATAATTCACTTAATTTAAATACTACAAATTACCCTATAAATTTAAGAAATATAAATTCAACTTCAAAAACACTAGTGTATATAATATTTAAGGTTGTGTCCTTAATGATGGAATCAATGGACAGACTTTATAACATTATGTGTATGGATAAAATATATATAATACTAATAAATGGCTTTTACCTAATGGATCAGTTGAAATTTTATTTAATTTTATGATTATCATATTTCATCATGTAAATTAGGTCTATTAACAATGGATTTCCATCGACAAAATAGTGAAACTATGATGTGAAGGCTTTTAGAGTAGAACATTCGTCAAAATCAGCATCCTAAGAGGGTTTGAATCATAAGAAAATAGTTGTTTATAGTTATGGATCGGTTGACCGAAGATATAAATTGTGGTGGTATCCTTTAAATTGAGAATCTGGTTCAACCATAGAGTAATATGTCTTTAGTGGATTATTTTATGGTGAAACATCATCCAAATTCTAGTGGAACCTCATATCATGTGGTATATAATGATTGTATCAATTCTCTCTAAATTATATTCTATGACATGGAATGTTCAAAACAAAAAAATATAATCCCATCCATTTATAATTTCAAATGTCAATCTAATCGATGGTGGTCACTCTTTATGAACACTAGAGAGAAAAATGATCTATATGTCATGGAATTGGATTATTTTAGGATTCAATTTTTGAATTTTGGTACCTATGAGTGTTCAGATTAGAATGAATAAACAGTTTATAAAACTACAGCTAAAAGATGTAGATTCAGTATCTTCATATGATGTTAATTTTACAATACAAACAAAGTACATGAAAAAAATTGGGACATTTATAGTAAATTAATATTTTGAACCCTTTTATGAAACCAAGGTTATGAATATATTTTCAATCATGAGATTTTTATGGTTTTGGGAATATTAATCTTTATTCTATAAAATTTGAGATATATTTTAAAATGAAATATTCTCCATGAAATCATAATAATTAGAATTGGTCTTGTTAGAAGTCACTACATAATAAATCATTAATAAAATTTAGGAGATAAGAAAATCATCTTCCATTATTAGAAAACTTTTGGTAAGAAGTACCCTAGGGAATGTATCTCAAAATCATAGAAATGATTTTTCATAGATATATTGTACATATATCACATTAATTTATGGATAATGAAAATAGAAACAATAAAACTCCATTGGTATGATGATATAATTGAACTCATTTGGTAAATCTTATAAATTGGGGTCCAAATCTAGCTTCATAGTGGGGAATTCATCATGATTTGAATCATTTGGTGGTGGAAAAAGATTTTTCATAAACAAATGATGTTATGGGGTTATCAAATGAAGTAGTGATATCTCTATGTAGATCCATAATATTCAATTGTTGATCTAATTTTACATTAGAATAAACTAAAATTCAAGGAGGAATTTATTCAGATGATTGCATATATGATTATATATTTGCATTATGTGTTAATGTTTTATCCCTTTGGGATGAAAAATTACCATACGAAATGTATGTATCTTATTAATAGAGTCATACTTTAATTTTTGGATAAATTTGGTGTTGTTTTTATATTTTATATTTTGTTTTACTCCAAAATTGTTTATGATCATGAAATCATGAAATTATTTTTCTACAGACACATAACGAATGTATGTTATATTTAAAATTATAAAATGGGATTTTTGTTTAAAAAATTATTTTCTTATGCATATTATTTTTAGCATTAGAAATAAAATTTATCCTTCAAAAAAATGTTGTTAATGAATGGAAATGACCATAAAATGTTAATTATAATCAATTTTCTATGGATTATAAGGAAATTATTATTGCGTTGTAATAAAAAACGATTAGTTAATTTCTCTTTATTCAAGACAATTCAATCTTAAATAAAAAAATTATTCTTTATATGATTTGAATTACCTTCTATGTTTTTTCATTAAAAAATTTGACTAATCATATATATCGATCAAAGTGTTAAATATATACTACTCATAATATACTAATATATATATATATGTTTATCGATATTGAGTAGAACATGGGGTAGGAAATATAAGTGGAAATAATTAAATATTATGATAAAATTGTCAATTTCCATTCATAAAATAATTAATTGGAAGATACTCTGAGTCATAAAAATAATAACTCATTAACCATTTTATGTTAGGAATTTGAGCCTTTGGTTAGTGATTGGATGACTTTTGTCTTGGAAGTTTTCAGTCAAGGAAAATATTCTATATTTTTATAGGTGTTTGTCTCATCATCATTGTCAAAAATAATTATTCATCTATATAAGTAATATTGTTCGTATAATAAAAGGTATAATAAGTAAAAAATGGTACATTTCCTCAATTTAACATTACTAGTGAATGTGTGTTCAGATTTGGGAAAATTTTATGTGTACCTTGTGATTAATTGTTGAAGAAATAGTTATTAATTGAAGCACGTAATTATTCATTTTTTGTTCATACTGGTGGCACTATGATACGCATATACCATTAGGAGTATTACTGGTGGGATGGGCTGAAAAGAATATTGATGACATTACCTTAAGATGTTTGAATTTACGAAATATAATTATAGAATAAAAATTAATGAAGGGGAACCATTACTCACCATAATTACTTGAATATAATTTTGGAAAATATATCCCTAGATTTCATAATAGGATTACCAACTACTTATCAATGTAATAGATTTAATTTCTGATATTGTCCATTGACTGACTAAATCGGAAAATTTTCATCCTATTCAAGATAATAAATATTTATATCATCTATATCAATTGTTTATCAGTGATATTGTTAGGTTACATGTAGTGACTCTCTCTATTGTACCTGATCGTGAACCCAGTTTCATTTATAGTTTTTAAATGGAATTAATGATTCATTGGGAACTTAATTAGAATTTATCACAAAATTTCATACCCAATCATATAGAATGTCAGAAAAAATTATTTTTAACATGGAGCATACTATACTTTCATGTTCAATGAATTGGTAGGGATATCTGGGTGAACATATTACATTACTTGTGTTTTATTATAATAATATTTGGAAATCCTGCTTATAATTGGCACATAATCATTCATTATTTGGAAGGTAGTGTTGAACTCTTGAGATGTGGGGTGATGTAGGTTTAAAATGATTTATGAAACATGAATTATTATAGGAAATTGTTGTGATAGAAAATATTATTCCAAAAACATTGAAGAAATCGAAGAGTTTACTAGAATGTAATCCATATACCTGGAGAATGATCTTTTTTTAAGTATATGAATATATTTTTTATAATATATCTCCATGAAAATGTCAAATATTTTTTGGAATGAAGGTAAATATATGCCGAAAGGGGATTAGACTATATGAAATCATAGAAAATGTTAGACCAAATGCATACTGAGTGGCCCCACTAATGATTTTATTCTATGTAATCTATGCTTTTAGTGATTTCATATCCGGATTGTATATACTAGATTCATATAATGTTTTCTACCCCACTGTTTTTATATTAGGATAAAAAAATTCTTATAAGGGAAATCCTATTCAGAATCGTCCTAATGGAGAGAATGTAATCCAGAACTATGTAATTCATCAGGTTATTGATTCTTGATGAAACCATATGGTTTTTGATGTAGTATTGGAATATGTAAATGATATCAGTGAAAATAATACAACCTTGATTAAAAATTAAATAAAAATATAAGGTATAAATATACAAATGGGTGGAGAATGTAACAATACAGGTAATGATATAATATATCATTTTAATATTAATTTGTATTCATGAATTTTATAGTTATATTCTTATTATATTTTATTAAGATGGTTAATTTTCATTTGAAATAATTTTAATATTAAAAACTAGATTTATTCCTGATGTCAAAATTATTTGAGGATGAATTTTTAAATTTTTTTGGAAAATATTTATTATTTTTGAGAATAGTGAAAGGTATGGTTTTTTCGTAAATTGATGTATTTTTATAAAGATTATTTTTCAAAATTTTGATAGTTTTATTTTTATTAAAAAAAATTAATTTGATAAATTGTATTTGAAATTATAAATTCCATTAATTAAATAATAATATCGAAATTAGTACATCATGACTTTTTTGGCGTTGTTCAAATTAGATTTATTTTTTGTGAATAATAAGAAATACCACATTTTATCTCAAAATTGTGTTTTCATATAAATAATTTGTATTGATACTCTATTAATGAAATTTATTATAATTTAAAATTAGAACATTTAAAATTATATTAATCAAATATAGGTTATTTGACTCATTTTTTTATTTCATTCTGTCATAAAAAAATTTTATTCTTTTGAACGTGCTTACTTTAGTAACCCCCTTTCTCATCAAGTATGGGAAGAACTAAATTAAATTATATCAATTAGGTGATATTCATTCAAATAAATTGATATAATATTTTTAATTATAGTATCATAATTTAGTGAATATGTCCCTTTAATTTGGGGAAAAAAAATAATTGTATCCATTAATTTTTTTGTTACGGTGGTAATGGTAAATTTTTTAAATTTAGATTAAAAATAAAATGATAAGGAATATAAAATTACCATTAAAAAATATTTGATGTAATTTCTTCTTCCAAAATCATCCAAAGATTTAAATTATAACATTTTAGAGCTAGTTTGATGTGATTATAACATTCATAATATTTTATTTCATTAAACTTCCTATATGTTATGTAAAATCCTATGTAATTATAGAATAAGACTACATAATATTTATTAATATTTATAAATTATATAAAAATTTTATATTAAAACGGAAGAAATTTTAGATAGAATACCTGACACGCCTGAATGTTTTTTCTGAAATCTTACATTGAACACATGATTGTGTTATATTGAAAAATAATGTATTATTAATGTTTTTTTATTTTGTGGTAATCACATAGAAATTAGAATTAAGGGTAAGAATGCTATTAACTAGGTTTTGAATATTGAGTTTACACTTTTTTATATAATTATTCAGTGGTTATAAATTTAATAGAAATATAATTAAAATCAAAATGAATATAAAGGATGTGTTTTTTTTGGAAAACCATTTAAGTTTGAATTTCTATATTTATTGAAAAACTAAATCACTCTTATGGTATTATATTAATGAAATATAAATTAAATATTATACTTAAAAATCATCTTAATTTTTTCAAAATGTTATATAAGATCAAACATAAGGATATGGATAAAATGAGTGTTTTTCTAAAAATACATATTTACTGCCTATTTATCAACAACACATTTTCAAAATTCTATTTAATATGATCGGTTTGAAACTTTATACATTTACAATGGAAGGGGATCATTAAAATATAATTTCAATGACATTTTTTATTTTTCTAATAAAATTCATGATATAATTAATATTGAGAAACACTACATTTTAATTCAAAATAACATTTTCATCTAAATTATTTATTTAGTTATATTATCATTTTCATTTATTTTAATATATAAAGAAATATTGTTTATCATTTATTCCAATGGAGTTTTTTGGAATATGTATAATATTAATTTTGAATTGAATAACTATGTTATTTTTTGAACGTTTTACTTATAAAATGATGTTTTCTCTTTCCTATAATGGGTTTAATTATTAATGATTATTTTCCCACTTCATTTAATTGAATATTGAAAAAAATACATACACGGTTTATTTAGTATGAAAATTTTGGTTTAATAGGATTAAAATATATTTATGTTAATAGTAACATTATTATGTTATTTACTATAGGTAATGGTTAAATCAGGTAAATAATAGTTAAAATAATATTATAATAACATAAAACTACCCATATCCTCTTTATAATCATGTTTGAAGAATTAAAACTGACAGTTAATATCCTTGGGAAAAAATTTTATACATTGAATTCTAGTTTTGTGTTATAAAGACATTTTTAAAATCTATTTTAATATGAAGGAAAAAATATCAAAAACGTGTATTTTATTAGTAATTCTATTTTAATATGGGGATATATAAGTGATATATTAGAATATAAATATTCATTATAAATATAAAATTAGTAGCTCCAATATGTTAATTTATTTACAATTTTTATGAAATAAATTATTAAATAAAATTATGGCACAATGATGATTAGAAAATATATTTATTAATTAATGTATCAAAAAAATTATATTATATATTTTAAAATAAATATTATTTTATATTTTTTATTCCATACTAGAATATTCTATGTTACTATGAAATGAAATATGTGTATTAATTTTTTAGATGTTATCCTTCTGTTTTGATATAGTTTAAATTAAATGAAATAAATTTTGTAAAAATTAACATAATTGAAATTTTATAAGAACAATCATTTATTAAATTATTATAATATCATATGAACTGCACTAAAATTTTTATTTTCCTATAATATGGAATAAAATTTCACTATGTTTCCGTTTATGGGTAATTTATCCTATATATGAAAAATTTATAGCCTCTTACTTTTTAAAATAATGTTTCAACAATTAAAATTTAAATAGACTAATTATTGATAAACTAGAATGCTAATGTTTAAAATAAAATAAATACATCTCTAAAAATTATTATATATTATCTTGGTCTCTCCTCACAATTAATGGATTTATTTCAAGTTACGGCTTATGAATTCTTGCATTTTTCTGGTTCTCTAGGAATTAAATTCTCCATGAGAATAAATCCTTCTCGGTAACCTCTCCTCTCTCACGCATACTTGGTGAGATACGTGCGGTTGGCCTTCCTAAGAAGCATTATTGTGCAAATTCCATTCATGGTTTCACTTTTATTGACCGAATTGGTATCAAAGGAAATTTCAATCCTCCATTTGGAACTTTTGACGTTCTTTGGAAACAATCTATTGTTGGTTGGTTGAACGTTAATTCAGATGGTGCTTCAAAAGGGAATCCTAGTCCTTCTGGATATAGTTTCGTGTTCAGAGATCATAAGGCAATGGTGGTCGGTTTTGTTCATGTTTCTTGTGGTATTTTTTCTTCAATTGAAGCTGAGATGATGGAAATCAACATTGCAATGGAGCAGGCGAACAAATATGGCTGGAATAATATCTCGCTAGAGAGTGTTTCGACTAGGATTGTCTCTGCTATTAGGGATGGTTCATGTCATCTCTCCTAGAATCTTCAAAATCAATGGATTAATTGTTTAGATTCCCTTTAATCTATGAATCATATTATTACTCATGTATACAGGAAAGATAATTCTATTGCAGATGGATTGGATAACAAAGGAGCTGAAGGTGCTGACTTCGTTTGGCATGACAAGCTTCCTGATGTGTTTTTGCACCTTTTGAAAAGGGATTTGGACAGATCTTCTATTTTTAGGATCATTTCTTGAAGTAGTGCTTTTCTGGATGTTTTTAATCAGCATTCTCAAGCTCAGTACTGTACGGTTGGGTTTTATGTTTGAGTTTCGTGATACTGGATGTCAGATTTGAGATTTTCTATTCTTCTGTATTACAGATCTCATCTTGATTCTTCATTATCTGACAAGTGATGTTCTGCTATCTATATTTCTCTCCTGCTATCTTTCTAATTCATTTGTATATTTATTTGGTTTCCTTTTGAGGACCCTGGTGGGGAATGCATGGATGGATAGATACATTTATGATGATAGCACGATCTGATGAGCTTACCCTCAAGAACAGCAAAGGCGCAACTTGATGGTTCATTTTGGAGGAAAATGTATCAGACCTAAAGGTGTCGGCCAACCTATTTCTGTTCAGACATCTAGAATCCGAATAGTGTGATGTTTGATTGCATCTCCTGAACTCTTGTACTTTTATTATTTAATAAATATTTTTTGGCAGGGATTAGGAAACCAATCCTTGTCACCCTTCTAAAAAAATATTTTATTTGTTTCAAAGGGTTCCCATCCCAAATCACATAAAATGCACCCACACTTCTATAATACTCTTACATAATTAAATTTTTGTATCAGATATGTACTACCAAAACCCTTCCAAAAATGTAAACAAACATTCACGATGACTTATATTAGGAAAAACTCCACTCTTATAGGTGTCAAGGCCTTCATAATACGTGATCAACTGCTGAAGAGGTATCGATTTTAAGTATTTCAATTTCATTTATACCATCCACTTCCTTCAATTATACAATTTTAAAATATGAAATAACAACTATAGTATCCTAAATATACTGAAATGTTATTATTTTATTATAATCCCATATATCCATCTCCAATTATATTATAATGGAGAGAAATTAATTGTTCATCCGTACGTGTGAACTATCACCTCCATAAACTGATCTAATGTGTTTTCCAGAAACATATGTATAGAATATATATAATGATGTAATCAGTTATTCTATATGATTATAATGATATATTTATGATTATAAGAGAATAATATGTCAATATTTTCTTGCTTTCTATTCACAAAAAAATGATAACATCATTCGTGCTTACGTGTGAACTATCACCACTAGAAAGAAATGTGAGACATTTTTATACACCACATCACTATAATGTTATACAAAAGTATATTTAAATTATTATTATGAAATTAATTGTAATATTATCATTAAGTAATGATAAAATAATAATTACATTATTTCTATAATGATCAATGAAAAATGGAAATTTTGTTAACACATATGTAAGGCCTAAGGTCTCTACAATTATAGCATTGTTCATTATTTATACAGTAAATAAATGGTTGGAACTACAAATATAATTGATATATAAATTTTGTTATTATGTAATTATTGTTTCTATAGATTATATATTAATGATCAAATGGACTATTTAAAACATAACAAGTTCAATTTCGACTCAAGTACAAAATATCATCAAATCATCAGATATGAACATAAATAAGGATATTTTTTATATAACAAGGTAATAACTTATAAAAATGAATTATAAACAGTAAAATGGTTCTAATGTATGTATAAATTAACCTATATTTATTAATTAGGAATATAATTATTTTTCATGATGATTTAGACTCAAAGCAATGGTATTTTTAACTAAAAACATTATTTTAATGTATTGAGGATTTATTATGATAAATCATTCAATTTAATGTCCATGTTTTAAAAATGTTTCTAATGATTTATTTATATGGACAAAAAATTTATAAATTTTTATTTCATTCATAATATTAAATGTGGAATATGACACTTTGATAAAAAATATTATATGTTGAAATTTTGTTTAGAAATTAGTTTGATTATTTAAATATCCTAGAATATTTTTATCATGTACAACATGAACAGAATTTAACAAGTTCACATCTCTAACATGTATTGATGATTCCTTTGTTGTTTTACCATTTTATTTTAAAAAATGTGATTTCATTTATGAGTGTGTGTCTTTTATATATGAAATGTGATATCAAATTGAAAATGATATTTTTACATTATGCATGTTTTATGTGTTATTATTATGTTATTGTTCATTAGAATTCAATAATTATATTATTTGTTCCGTATAAACCGATGTCGGGTGATCCTATGATAGATCTCCAATTCATTGGGTATTCATAATGAGTCAAACAATGTGGTTTCACGTAAGATATTTAAAGAATATATTATGATTGTTATTACAAATGTCACCATGAAGGTTACTCACAATGTAGCTATGTATGATAAAATATAACTATGATATGGATGAACAAAATATAACATAATGATTTATTTTTTCTAAGAATCATTTTTTAGGATTCCTATTATTTCATGATGTATTATAATGTGATTATGTTTTTGTGGTGAAACTTATTATTTTGTGTAAATGTGTTCATGTGTTTAAAATATACATGGAATAATGGATTAATTACTTATTACATATCCCTTAGTTAGATTTTTTTCAAATACCATTATTTAAGTGTTTTACATAGTGTATAGGATGTGTTAGATAAAGGAATAATTCAAGAATATTTTTATGAAGAAATGATTTCATGTTTTATTATGAAGTGTTTTATTTTGTGAAAAATGGACAGTGCCTAGATGAGTCTACATTTATATATTTGATTTGTTATGGCCTAATTCTCAAAAAACCAAAACATGAAAATATTAACAATGTGAAAGAATGTAATTTCAAGATTCAAACTCAACATTTACAAATATTGAAGTCTGGGGTCATATATTTGGTATCATAGGTCGGTTTAGAAAACATTAGATGTTAGGATGATATTTTTTCCTAAGTAATATGTTATATATTATCACAAAAAATGAGTCATAATAATTTTAGATAAATTGAATGGGTTTTTGATAACATGAATAAGTATATCATAGAGTCTATCTTCCACATAATATATTATATTATTATTTTATTGATATAATCATCCAAAATGTTTTGTTTTAAAAAAATGTTTATAACACATGCACCAATGAAATAGTTTATGTGAAGGGAAATTTGGTGGTTCTCTGAATAAAAAATATAATGAAATGGGACATACAAATTTATCTCTCATTTTTATTCTAAACCAACTAATAGGTGTCGCTATTAACCAATATAGCCTTGGTGTTTTTTTAAATTCAATATAAATGAGAAACATGAATCCATATAGATTTTCATGTAACAATAATAAAGGTATGTATATTGAATGACCTATGTGTGTGAGATGTAGAATGTAAGCCCAATAAAAATATTAAAAATTTATTGGAAGATGTTATAGATAGGGTAATGAAGGTCATAAAACAATAATCTTCGATGTAAAAAGTATGCATTCAGTTGACTCCAGCTAAGGGAAAGAAGTTTATTGTGAGTAATCAATAGAATTATTTAAATGTGGGGATAATGTTTGTTATGAAAATAAATTTCCTATGAAGATGGTTTGTGAATGGTGCCAGGTGGACTATATTAATATATGTTTATCTATTCCTAATGCCATTCCAATTAATGTTGACTGAAATTAATGGACCTATATAAGGAAATAAGTATTATGGAATTATATGGAAATGCATGGTTAATATAAGGACCCAACCGTAAACATTACTTATTATTGAATTAAATGAATAATTCACATTTAGGATCTTATCAGGTATAGAGTTTTAGAGAATTAGGACATAACTATTACATCTCAAAGATTACAAAGTAGATACATCTACTCACCTTCTATTTTTTCCCAAAATAAAAACTCTTCAACAAAAGAGTCATGTCTAGTTCCTTGTTTTAGACAGCTTGATATTTCCTTGATCCCATCCTTGACCCAATTCATCTTTATGTCCTGTGAAAAACATTTCAGAAAAACTTGGGATGGGCATAAAAATTTCAGAAAGGGTTATAACAATATGGAAAGAAAACATTAGTCCATGTATACATAAGAATCAATGAAGTCATACATTACTCATAAAAAAGAACTTTAACATAGCTCATTAAATCATAAGATTTAGGAATAACTCATATAAATCCTAAGATTTAAAGGTAAATTGAGGAATTCATAACATTCTTACGTAGGGATTAACCCTCATAGTTATGTTTGGAATACCCCTCACAGTGTATTCCCTAAATCACTTCGGAGAAACCTTATCGTTTAACCCCTTCGTGTTACCCAATGCATTGGAGAGCTATATCGGGCTCACCCGCCCATAGATTATCACGGAACCACCCGTCCTCATAATGAATTACCAAGAACCATAACATAATCATAGCACATAAATTAATCATAATGGAAAGATATCATTCCCACATTTCAATAACAATATAACATTTTATGACACTGAAATAATTAATCCATTCTAAAAACCATTTTCAAAACCATTTAAAACATTTAATAAAGTGATTTTTGAATCAAAGTGTCCCATACCACTTTGAAGCATTTAACATTTTAATACATTAATATACATATAAATAAATCCTAAAACCCATTTTGAAAACATAGATATTAATGATAAATATTTATAAGATTAAATCATTAAAACATTTAAAACGATATTTTAGTTAAAGTGGTTTTATCAAAATCAGAGACACTTGAATAAAATAATTGAGGAATAAAATTTAATTAGAACTTTATAATATCATGAGAATAAAGGAATTCATGATATAATATTCCAAATTACAGTATATACACCATATAATAGTGAATTTTTGCATAACAACAATGAAGTCTCAATGTAAATGTAAAATGAGATGAAATCCCTTATAAAAAAGGTATCCTTAAATTAACGATAAATCAATCTCATAATTATGTGTGAAAAATATAAATACTCCTAATATAAGTGTATATTATGTTTAAAACAATCAATGTTCATTCACACATATTCATATAACGACATATTCAATGAGTATAATTTTATCCCAAAGAATCAAAAATGGGTTAAGAAGTTCCCTTGCAAAAATTCGACAACCTAACGGCGTCACTTCATAATTCAGAAAATGAGTTGATGAGAGATAAAAAGGGTATCTCATCACTTTTACATTAAATTTACAGCAATAAGGATATATTAGAACATATCCCAACATAATAATATGTAATTTAAAAGACATAACAAATGATGTCTTTTTAAGGAAGAGGAGGGTGAAAGGTTCCCTTACCGACTTGGGTAACTATCGAAACATACACCCCATGAATGAAGGACTATAAAACATTGATTTAAATAATCATAAAAGAAATTATATTACAAAAATATTAGAATAATGGGAAGTACATATACCACTCAAATGAAATGGTGGAAAATGTAGCATAAATCTCACGTGAATAAAAGTGAGACAAAAAATCGATTACAAAAACTCGACAGCCTAACGACGCCACATAAAACGTCCAAAAAATGGATTTATGAGATAAAATAGGGACTCTCATAATATTAACATAAAAATTACAGAATGTGGAATATAAAATAACATCCCCAAACATAATAAGGATGAGCATAAAATTAATGTCATAAAAGAGAGTACTTAAAAAGAAGAGAGAGGTAGGATCCCTTAACTCATGTCTGACTTGTCTTGTTCGTTTATTTATATTCCTGAATAGTAAACATTGGTCAATTTATAATTTCTTATGGTCCTATTTTAAATATTATTAATCAGTTCATATCACATATTAAAATGTTATAATAATTGGTTAATAATGTGAGTTCATATCAGATGTTGTTGTCGATGTTTTATACATGAGTCAAAAATGAACTTGTTTGAAAATGATTGTACATGTAGTTATAATTAAATCATCACAAAAATAGTATTAATGATTTAAATATCATATATATCCAGTACATATTCATTTTATACTATTCAATAACATTTGGAGATAAAAAGAAATGAAATTCACCGTTCATGGTGACAGTAGGTCGTACGTATGCATGAACACTACTTTCATTTCTTTGTCAAATTAATGGAATTAAAAATAATTGATATATATATATATTATAATTCCAGAATAATATATATGTTTTATAGGTCACATAAGTTCATTAATTTCATTCTTTATACATTCCACGTATTGCATTAACGAGTCACATCACTTGAGGGGGCGGTAGTCCACACTTCCTCGTATAAAATTATCGCATTTGAACAACATGCAAACTATAAAGGTATGTTTTAAATAAAGAATACAGAAGAATATAGAAATCATAAATATAATAAATATCATATATAAAATACAATGAAATCATAATGGCCACCATGAAAGGTGTTGAGAGAATATTGAACAATCATCGTTTCGTGAGGCCGTAATTCACCATCTACAGAAACAGTATGTTCTATAACCATTAGACAGAGGTGTGTGTATGTGTAGCTCGAATCCTTCACATAAAACATCCTAGTATATTGAATATACTTGTTTTGTTACAAAAGAAAGTAATAAAAAGAGTATAGGGGTTTGTAGAAGCAAAATAAAACAAAAGAACATAAGTGAAGGCATTACCTTTAAATCAGGTAACTCTTCTTGGTTTGAACCAAAAGGGTTTCTTGAAGAGTATTATGCCAAAGATGAGGCTTCAATGATAAATATAGGGATGTGGAGAGATGAAATTGGAATGGTTTGGCCGAGACAAAGGCTTGAGAGTTGTGGGTAAGGTGGTAGAGGTGGGTGCCTTTTATAAAAGAAGAGGAGGGGCATTCTTGGAAAGTTATAAAATATTACTTTATTTTCAAATGAGTTTCGGATTTTAAAGGTCCCACATTTATTTATTTCCAGGATAAGGTGATAAGGGTTATAAATCCACCCATAAAATAGGTTTTTTACATGTTTAGGTCTTATATTTTACATTATCTTTTAATTTTATTTAAATCATTAAATAATGAGGTAATCACTGCATCATCATGGTCTCATATATAATTTAATTTATTTAATATCTAAAAATTATAAAAATAATATCATGATGTATTAAATATTTTTAGATATATAATAACTATTTATAGTCCAAGAGATCATTTATGTAGAAAAAATTAAAAATGTGTTAATCACATTCTTTGTTATATTTACTTTCTTTAAAAAAAATAAAAAGATAAAAAGTCATTATCACACAAAATTGATTCCATGGGGTCCCCATGTTTGGAAAAAGGAATCACATGGTCGGCCATGAAATTAAAAGTAGTATTAGGACACATTTTAGTGTCATTTTTTATTATTATGATATTATTTTATTATCCTTAACTACCCGATTACTAATTAATCAAGATAATTAACGATAATTACCGTCGTTACTATTCACAAAGTTCAAAAACCAGAGTCTTAATTTCATAATTTTGACCAACTGATTTAAAATTTTGAATCCATTTTACCAAATTCCAAAAACATAAATTGTAATAATTAATTCAAAAATAATTCCTATTGTCAAAACAAATAGTGAATTTTTTTGAAACAATATCTATGAAAATTATGGCATTAGTTTATGCCCAATTCCAAAGTGAAATTAATTATAATGACCATTATTTGATGAAATTGTAAAAATAAATTCTAATTAAACTTTAAAACCAATTAAAAATATAATCTATCCATATATTTAAAATAGATGAAAAAGCAGTTTTGATGTAAAATGCAATATTTTTCACTATTCATTAAAAAGAATGAACATTGTTAGAAACATACCAAAAATTTAACCAAAGTAAATTTCAATATCCAAATCATGATGAATAAGTTTATTTGGAAAAATAGAGCTTATAAAATTATCAAAAGTTAGATTTAAAAAAGGTTCTCCATCAAAAGGCTGTGAAACAATCTTGTAAGAATATTAGAGTATTTATTTCTTAAAATTGGATTCATTTTCATTTTAAGACACTAACATTTATTGGATAAAATTAAAAAATATTTGACAAACATATATAATCATTTTGTAGTTAGTTCCATTCATTCCCGCCATTACAATGTCTAGGCGATAACTACCATTGAAAACAATATTATTTTACTATTAGAGTGCAACGTAAGATTTTAAAGAAACTCGTTGTTACGTATTGGGTAGGCTATCGAGCATAGAGTTCCCTTTAAAGTAATGTTAATATTTTATTCACAAATATGGAGAAATATGAAAATTTAATATTCTTTATTTTCCAAGGGTGTTACAGTTAAAGGATCACAAAGAACTATCAATTATTAAAATTATGAATATAAATGATTCAAGAGTTATGGTAGAATATAATAAGGTGAAATGTATAAAATTATTAATTCTATTTTGATAATGGGGTTAATTAGGAATAATTTTTTTTGTATGTGTAACCCTGATGATTGTTATGTGAAGATGTTAATTGATTAATAATTATCTTTTCTTATGTGGACAAAATTACAATGTTATATATAACCATTAGGGTTTATATGTTATTTCATTTTAGAGTAATTATGGGATATATCATTTTGGGTTTCAAAATGAATGGTTTAAGATTAAATTTTGGGATAAAATATTTTTTTCCTACATTTTAGAATTTTATTTATTTAGGGAATATTATAAAATTAGATAATTTTTGGTAAAGGGAAACCCACAAGAAGTGTGACAACCCATCATTTCGAACAGGAATATGGGAATTGAACCCACAATAGAATTGTGACGATGATTTATCTCATACCATTGGCCTACTATAAGACTCTTTTTTGTTTGACATCAATTCCTTTAAACTAGTTGATGGAATTAGAATAAGATAAATTTGAGAAATTATGATTTATCAATGGGAAATCCTTGGTATTAGAAAATTAGTTGTGAATTAATTTAAAATTTTAATATTGGTTGAAATTATATATTTTTGAAACCCGACAAGCCTATGTAAAAATGTATACTATGGGATTTTATTTATGTATCAACGGTTGAATTTTATTTTTGGATAAAACAATGTTATTATTTTGTACTTATGGATATTTAGATTATTTATTGGAATTATTGACCTATCTTAGAGAATATGTGATTTTGGAATTTAAATTTTTTGTATGAGACATTAAGATTGGTTGATATTAATTGATGTTGAATTTCATACCATATCTTGGATGTTTTTTTGAAAATATCATTCTAATTTTCTGGATTTATTCTGAGTTGTGATATTTTTGAAAAAAAAATTATAATAGTTATTTATTGAATTGTCTATGTTTTTTGGAAGGTATTAATTGTTAATTTTTTATATTAAAAGTATTTTTATTCATTTATAATTATATTATATTTTAGAAATTATATTATTTTATCCAAAACTTTTAGTTTGGTTAATGTTTTATGATTGGGTGATTAAATAGTTAGTTTTTTTGTCGATTATGTGATTCCCAATATGTTGATTTTTGAGCTTCAGGTGTGAAAATTTCCACATAAATACTAATTATTTTAAGAAAATGACGAGTTTGTCATCTAATTTGATTAAAGAAAGAAAACCTTCATGTAATGTATGGGTATTTTTTATGTTGTTATTTCTATGTAGTAAAATAATTCCTCAACTCCATGAAATGTATCTTAAAACAAAAACATTTCCATTTTATATTTCTACCAAAAAATATAACTCTGTTTAACCAATCAAATGTTTTGGGTTTTCATATTGTTAACTTTATCTTGATCATGATTTATATCACTCTCTATAGGAACATGATGGTTAGTTTTTCTTCCATATCCACCTTTTCCTACATGGAATCATAGTATGTGTTATCTCGAGAGACCAATTTACATCACATTATTTCTAATAAAGTGAAAAATTTATTGAACATTTTTTGCGATGTGTGATTTCAATGATGTAATTGTAAAAACATAAACTGTAGTTATCGAGCCCAAATTTAAAATCATGAGGATAAAATTTCTAAAAGTTGGGAAGGATGTAACAACCAAGGTAATTATAGAAAAATGAATTTTAATATTAATTAATATTTATGTATTAGATAATAATTTTAAATTAAATGGGATTCTATGTTTGATAGAATACCAGGAATGAAATAATGGTTTTCTCGGATATCTTACATTGGACACAAGACTTAGTTGTACCAAAAAATAATATATTATTAATATTATAATTTTAGTTTGCATTTTTCTAAATGTCGATAGATTAGAGTGAATGAATGATATCAACTAAATTTTGAAAATATGTTTTACACATGTTTATATAATCATTAATTGGTCGGCAAATTAATTAGTAATCTATATAAAAACCAATTTAATATAAAGAATATGTTTTTAGGGAAAACTATTTATGTGTGAATAATATTTTTTATAAAACAAAAAAAACACTCTTGTTGGATTATATTAATGAAATATAAAATAAATATATAGTTTCAAATACCTATTATATGTTTTATAGACATTATTTAGGAACAAATAAAATTTTATGTATAAAATGACTGTTTTTAAAAAAATGTATTCTTTCTACTTGTGTGATGTTGAACCACTTTTAAACCTAGTATCAGTCACTTTTATATGTTATATTTGACCAAATAAACATAATATTTTAAATTTAGATATCTAAATTTAATTTAGCTAAAAAAATTTCCTTTTCTTATAAAAAGAATTTTTTAATTAATAGTGGAAAACAATGTTTTTAATTCAAAATGTCTTTTTCATCTAAAGTATTTATATTTTAAAAAATTTATTTAATTTCTTTTAATGTTTAATTAAATTATTTTTTCAATTTAATCCAATTGAGTTCATTAGATTCAATATAATATAAAAAATGTAAAGAAAACATATGAAACATTTTGAGTTATTTATTTAAAAACCCTGATTTCTCATTCCTTCAGTGGTATTAATTTTAAAAGATAATTTTTCCACTAATTGGAATTGAATTTTTCAAAACAGACATATATGGTTGTAATTAGTAAGAAATTGTTTTTTCCAATAAGAACAAAATATATTTTTTTGAATAGTATCATTATTATTTTATTTACCAAAGATAAAGTTTAAATCATGTAAATAATGGTAAAATATTATTATAATAATATAAAATAAAAATAACACTTGTCATAAACTTATTGTATGAGTTTTGTCAAGCCTAGAATATTATTGGTCTAATCCATTGGCTTTTGGGGGACACGTTGATGTGATTATTCCATTTATAACATTTAATTTAATGTAATGAAAAAAATATCATAAACAAGTCTCTAATTACTAAAACAATATTAATATGGGGATATATAAGTGTTATCATCGACAATAAATTATCATTAGAAATAATATAATATTACTTACATCATAGTAACATATTTAAATTTTTTTTGGAAATGAATATTTAATTTTAATTATGACACCATTATTCTGTAATAATATATATTTTTTAATTAATGAATAAAATAAATGATATTATGAACAATAAATTAAATATTATATAATATATTTTATTTAATAAATGGATTTTAGAGAATACAATGAAAGGATTTATGTCTATTAAATGGGTTTTTATATGTCATCTCTTTGTTTGGATTTTAATTAAATTCTAGGAAGTCAAAAGTGTAAAAATAGTCATAATTTTTATTTTAAACAATTTGAATTTATTAAATTATTTAAAAATACTTAAAATGTTTTAAAATTGAAAATTGGCCATAATAAGGTCTAAAATATCATATTTTCAGTAATTATTGAAATATTAAACCATATTTTTACATTTTATATCCTATTAAAATTTAATATGTGCTTACAATAATTAAAATAATAAGAGAATAAATTGGTTAAACTAATAGGATTATATTTAAAATAAAATCTGTAAATGTATTAAAATTATAGGATGAGAGGATTTATACTATCCTCATATTATATTTTATATAACTCATTTTTCCTTAATTTGGATTAAAAATTACATTTTTATTAATTTAATATTTTATCACCAAGAAACATTTGGTTGGTCCATGATCTAAATAAACCTATTCCTATAATATACACACACATTATTATGGCCTATATTTAGGTAGAAAACTATTCTTATAGGTGTTAATGAGTTCTTCAAAGGTGATCAACCAATGAAGAGGTATCATTTTCATTATGTATTTATATTTTATTTCATATTCATCATCATTCAAATATTCTTCATCCATGATGAACTCATAAATCCAGTATACTCAATATACTGGTATTTTATTATGTTAATATCATTACCTAAATTAATTTCCACTTCTATTTAATGGGAATGGAATAATTCAATTGTGCGTACATGTGAACAATCACCTCCAGGAACCAATCTAATTAGATTTCCATAACCATCTATCAAGAATATTCATAATGATGGAATTAATGTTTTTATATGATTTTTGTGAAATATTTTCCATTATAAGAGAATAATATATAAATTATGTTCTTACATTACAATAACAATAAAATGATTATATCGTTCATGCATACGGGTGAACTATCACCTCCACGAAGTGATGTGAATATTTTTTATTCACCACGTCACTAATATGATATATATAAGTCTATTTAAATACTTATTAAGATATTAATTATATACTAATCATTCTAGAATGATTAAATAATATTTACCATAATTTTAGAATAATCAACCAAAAATAGAAACCTAACTCATGTGTATGTATAGCCTACCATATCCTTTATTATAGCATTGTTCATTTTTCATAACATAAATAAATGATTTTACATTAAATTATAATGGGTGAATAAATTTGATTATTATGTCATGAATTTTTCTTGAGATAATAGAAGTAATGAAAACATGAAATATTTACATCATAATAATTTTTTTCACCTCTAGTATCCAATATCTAAAAAATATGATTTGAAAACATATAATTATATAGGATTTATAAAATGGAAATAAGTGGTAAAAATGGATAATAAAATTTTCAAATTTTCTCAAGAAAGTTGAAATTTATGTATGTTTATCATTTAAGAATATAATGATTGAACTTGATTATTCAGACTCATAATAAGGTAATTTTAAATCAAAACCTCATTTTAATTTTTTTATGATTTATTCTTATAAATTTTTCTATTGAATTTCAATATGTTAAAAATGGATTTAAGGATTTCGTTATATGGTCATTAATGGGACCTTTTCATTCAAAAATCATCTTTAAAAATGTTTTAATTTTCATTTAAATATGAATCGACTATTTCATTATCTTAGTATTTTTTTAAGATATAATCCATGAATAGAATATTTCACTTTCATTTCACAATAATTTAATGATTTTTATATTTAATGATTACTAGTTTTTATTAAAAAAATGTGATTTTCATTTATTAATTCATGACTTTTAAATTTGAAATGTGATTTCAGATTGAAAATGTTATTTTTCCATTATGTAGGTTTTATGTGTTATGACTATGTTATGGTTATTGGGAAATGATTATGTATATATTTTTCTATGTGAAAATCTGAAGGTCGGTGAGCCCATGATATCTCTCAAATGTATTGGGTAATGAGATGGAGTGAAAAATTTCGGTTTCATCATTAATATTTTGGGAATATACAATGATGGGTATTCCAAATGTAATGATAATGGTTATTCCATATGTATATGTGAAATATACTATTCACGTATGATATCGATGTCAAAAGATAAAATTATGTTTTTTGATTCTTAAGACGTTTCTTAGGAGTAGTTTTCTTTCATTTTTTTTGAAAATGAGTTTATGTTCGGTGGGTGATAAGTATATTTTTTAAAAATGAATTCATGGGATTAAAATATTCATAAGCTAACGGTTTCATTCCTTATTATAAATCCCTTACTCAGCCATTTTTTCTCATCGCATGTTTGTCAAATGTTTTCTATATGGTATAAGTATTAGTATGATAATGTAATAACTGAAGAATATTTTTACTAAGTAAATAATTGTTGTTTAATTTTAATGTTTTTATTTTTGGTTGAAAAACTAAATATTGATTAGAAGAGTCTATTTCGAAATATTAGAGTTCTATTGTAATACTATTGGCCTAATTATCTAAAACTCTATACCTGAAATGATCCACAATATAAAAGAAAGAAAATTATTGATTGATACTAATGATTACAAAATGATTAAAGGTGTGGCCTTATATGTCATACACATAATTTAAATAACATTAATGTTTCTTAAATAGGATTATTAAGAAGATATTTATGATTATATGTTGTAATTTAATGTTTAAAATATTTAACAAACTAATGAAAATATTTTTTTTAATTTTAGTTAATAAATAACTACCTAAAATTTATATGCAACACTAATGAAAAACTAATTTTATTAATGGAAATATAAAATTGTTGTAACTAAAAATATTAAAATAAATAAAAAAATTTATGATTAAAGTGATAATATAATTTACATGATAAAGTTTTCATGTTGGTGATTTAATTTAACATTTTATTGATTTTTATCTTATTTTATTGATATTACTAACAGAAAATGTCATTAATATTGTCAAAATGTACATTAATGATATTTTAAAATAAATAAAATTTTATTAATTAATATTCAATTTCAAAAAAAAAATATATTTATCCACATTATTATAATAAGGTTAAAATATTCATCCAAGATCCAGTTATTATTTGTTATGTTTTTTATAATGACCATATTAACCCTCACCTCTTAAACATCCATGTTCTCAAAGGATGAATTAATGTGGTCAAATAATTGATTGATTCTAAAAGATAACGACTAAAAAAGAGTAGAAATACTCACAATCATAATTAGATGATTTTTTGACATATAATCATTCTATAATATAAATAAATAATATTTTACCCATTTCTAATATATATAATTTAATGTAATTTTATATTTTGATAAATTCAATGAGTGGCCCACCCTGTCCTATAATTGGGGTCACGTTCTTATTCTCTATTCAAAATATAAATTCATTTTTGATTATATATGATATACATGAATAGATTGTTCGAATAAATCTCTACATTCTATTTTCCATAGATTAGGTAGAACAGTTACCATAGAGGTGTTATTGTTATACTCGAAGAATATTTTCAAAAGAAGATGTATCATTTTTAATCAATTGTTACAATATTATAACCACTTCCACATCCATAAAATATTATTTAACAATGATAATATAATAAATAATGTATTAAAAATATTTTGTGATATTATTATGTTAGTGTAATGTCTCATTTCCATCTTATTTTCTATAAACAGGAAAATAATTCATTGCCCATGTGTACGCTGGACTACCTCCTCACAAACTGATTTAATTTATTTTCCATTAATATTTATCATGAATGGTTATAATTAAGTAAGTAATGTAAATGTATTATTTTCATAAAATATTTTTCATTTTAAAAAGATATTATTCATTTTACATTCTTACCATTCAATGCATAGAGAAATGCTTCTGTCATTCGTGTGTATGTGTGAATTATCCCCACCACGAAGTGATGTGTTTCATTTTTCATCAGAAAATCACACAAATGTTATATATAAGTATATTTAAATTTTTAATATCATATTAAATAAATTATTAAAAATATGGATATATTAAAAAATTCATCCCTTCATTATTAAATGATCATCAAAAGATGAAATCATTACCAATGCATATTTGTGGCATACTATCACAAGGATTGTAATATAGTTAATTTTTTATATCTCAATTTAATTGAAGGATTTTAATGTATAAAATTTGTATAAAATTATAATTATTTGATGTTTATTATTCTAAATATGATATAATAACTATCACTTTAACTATTCACAAAATAACAATTCCATTCTAGAATCACAAACCGAATGTCATCAAAACTACCAATGTGTACTTAAAAAATAAAGTTTTTATTATAGAATAGTAATGAGATATATAAAGGGAATAAAATAATTAAAATATTATATTTTTAGTTATTAATTATCATAGGTTTAGTATTATGTATGAAAAATTGAATACAATTAAAATCAGACTACAAGTAATAGAGATTCTTTTAAAAACGCAATTTTAACATTGCTATCAAAACAATTTTTCCAAAATTGATAAGAATTTTTATTACACAAATAGAATGAATTGAAATTACTGATTTCATGTCACCATAATATATTGATTCTGAATATTTTATTTTATATGGAATCATTCAAATAAACTATTTTCCATTATACATGCACTGGTTTTGAAAAAGGGTTATTATAAAATGGAGAGTTAATTTTCATCAAAGACATCGTTGTGTGGCGAGTTTTCATTCTTAATTTTTATGTTATGGTTCTTATTAATAGATAATAATTATGGGTGGTCAAATGATAAACCAGTAATGGGATGATACATGAATAACAAATTAGTAGTATTCATATGGTATCCCAATGATGTTTTTTTATCTCGAAAACCAATGACAGGTGGTTATGTTATAACTACCAAAAAATTGGGAACTTTGGAGTTTGTTGTGGTCTATATTGGTTACTCCATTTATAAATGTTATATGGAAAATTATGGTTAACATTTACTAAAAATATCATATATCATATATTTTTTAATGAAAATCCTATTATTTTCAATAGGTAAAATCATGATATTTATTTATAGATAATTTTTAAGGGTAAAAGTGTATGTTATTTTAAAAAAAAATATGGGTTTTCATTGTTCTGACTATTTATTTATTTTATGTACATTAATATATTTATTCACATCCCATGATTAATAATATTTCTCATTGGATATAATGGTGATTAGGGAATAGGATAATATCATGTCGAATTTTTTAAAAAAAATTAAAAAGAGAAACGATGTATTATTTTAAAGTATTTTTTGGTAGAAAATGGATACATGGTATATGTTTCCTCTTTTAATGAATGAAGTTATTATGTAATAATAAATCAAAATTTACTAAAATGATGAACTTAAAAGTTATTTTAAAATTTAGTAATGTAAAATACTGATCAAATACAATAGAATATATTTGTTAACATAGGATCATTAAAATAAATCGCCTATGTACCTTAATTGGATCAAAACTAATAGATATTGTGTTTAACAGGCTACCACATGGCAAAAAATGTAATAAATTTTCCATCAAAACATATCATGGATTTATATAATTAAGTAGTTATCATATATAACTAAAATTTATGAATAAATTATTCCTCTAAAATTATAACGTCATGAATGACTTCTTTCTATCCAATTTGTTAAGGAATGATAATTTCAACTGTGCATAGCAGTTGGATACAACTTCAACAATGTGATATGAGACATTTTCATTTTACATTATAATGGATTGTAATGATTCTATATTGAATGAATATATTTTATAAATATTTTATAACAATTATTTATAATGGAGAATAAATATTTACCTTTATTTCATTACATCTATCGAGGAAATGTAATGAGTAATCTTGTGTATATATGGCGTACCATCTCCAAAAAGGTTTAATTCATTTTTTTTATAATATTTTTGGAATGATATAAATATATATTTAATAAATATATATTAAATTTATATCATTTTTAAATCATATAGTTGTTGGAACCATTATTAAATTAAATGGAATGAAAATACCTAACCAAAACAATCATGAAAACTGAAGTTGTTATTACCCAAAACATGATTTTTACAAATAAATTATCAATAAATAGATCAAAACAGATCATATGTAAATCATATATAGAATGATATAAATTGTTATGGTTCGATAATAGATATATGATAAACCTATAGTTAATATATAGGAGTATCGAATGTGTATGATTAATGTCGATACATGATTTTGGGATTTTCCTTAAAAGTTTGTTTCAATGAGAAACATGCTATATTAACAACTTTTTTGTGGGGTATATAATTCAAATTTATTTATTCTGATGATTATTATTATGGAAACTATTGTACATAAATATCAATATATGGTACATTATTTCAAGGGGAATATGATCTAAAATCTATAAATCTGGTAAATCATTTATTCAACAATCTCATTATTTATTGAGATTATTTATGACTATTATATCGATTTTTTAATATTGGTTATTTCAGTCAATAAACAAATTTATTTTAGCACACTAAATTTATTTATTAAGAAATCATGTATTCCTTCCATTTTATTCCCATTATGTAATCATCATAATGAAATAATTATTTTTATTAAAATCCACACTATCACCCTCTTCGGTAAAAAATTCATGTTATTCCTTGTCCATGCCCTCGAAAAATATTTTAATGAAGTATATCAAAATTATAAAATTATATTTTAAATAAATATTTTATCCATGTATTATTTTTTACAAAATGTTTTATAAATACTAATTATTTTGGTTTCTAAAATAAAGTCACACTTGAACTATTATCAAAAATGTAAAAGTAATTCACATTTTAAAATGTATTACATGAATGCTTTTTTTTCACAATCGTAAACAATTAATTTTTAAAATCATTATTTTCATGTATACTTTTTTATTTTATAATTAATTTTTTAGTAATATTTGGGAATGATTATTATAATTAGAACATGTTTTCATAGTAAAAAAAATTCACATGAAATGTTCTAACTCAAAACTAAAAATCATTTTCCATCTATGATTTCATCTGTTGTTGTAATATATAAATTTATATGGATATGATCCAATGATACAATCCTTATCATTTATTTGGAATCCGTGATATTATAATGAAATGGTTTTTATGTGACATTTTTAATTTATATGGGTTGTAACTCTGAATCTCATTTCATTTCTGTTGTTTACGATTTCATGAAACGGTGAAATTTTTTAATTATCATGTTTATTTCTCAAAGGTTATTTAATTATAAAATATTTATGAAACCATTTTAAATTAAATTTATTATGTTATGAGTGCTTTGTTTTTATCACATGGACAAAATTATTTTGATTTTCATAATATGACAACCTGGACATAAATATCCTTCCAATTCCTTGGATAATTATTAATATATCATTATTTAAAATGGAATTGAATTATGAATTATCCTACTTTAGTAAGTGAAATTTTATACTATGATTATATTGGGAATGAACCTATAATACTATTATAGTTTTGGGTTTTAACCTATTTAGTTGTGATTGTTTTGGAAATGATCCTTGATTGACAAGGAAATTATTTTCTAAATTTATGTGTATATAATAAATTTTAGTCTTACAACAATTAATGATTTCATGGATTCTGTTCATTGATTCTATTATGATTCATGTCTTTTGCAAATTAATTATTGATTCAATAAAACATGATTATAATCTTTTCGATGATGGTTATGGTTCTCAAATAATTGACTCTTTTCTCAAACACTTATGCTCATGTTATGATTATATGATCATTAATATTACCATTTTATATGCTTGTTGAGAATATGAAATTTCTCATTGTTATGATTACTTTCAAAATGTTTTGTAGACTGGTATCAACTGAGCTATATATTATAGGGGTTCTATTTGTGAAGGAAATATAGGGAGACGAATTAGTTATCAGTTGAGCAACTTTTTTATATACCCTGGATTCCAAAGGAACTATACATATAAAATTATAGTATAGATCATTATTTTATATAATGAACATTCATCTATTAAGATAGAATATCATCATATGAAAAGTGATAGACATTAAAGATGGTACTATAACATTTTATAATTGTCTTTTTTAATCTAACATGAGAAAACCATAGTGATAATTCTAGGGATAAGTGTAAGGATATTTTTTTAAGATATTTCAATGCATTGGGATGTTTCCTATAATTTTTATAACGGATATAGTGAGTGGTTTATAATAAATTGCATCCCTTTATTGATATTTCTATTGGATGTGTCATCATAATAGTAGTACACAAGGTTTAATAAAAAATGGAACTTTTATCTAAACATGATCATCAAATAGTGTATTAGAATGGGCCTTGTTGCACACGTGTCTTGACACTCCCCATGGATATTCATTGGAAATCCATCATCAATTTATTAAAAATAAAAATTGTCTTGGACATATGATGACTATGATAGAACAAATAGAAACGTAATGTTTCATTGATTGAGAATATGGTCTATATTTTGACGACATCTCATAAATGATTTTTTATGATTATGTGGATTCCCACTAAGATTATTTCTATCACACTATTAATTTGGGTTTTTTTAAGTATATGGATCTAGAAGGAAACATGGTAACATTTAATGTGAGGGAATGTATGGGGATTATGAAAAACAAAATGGGATTATTACTAGACAGAACTATCATCTATTTATACCTTATAATTTATAAGGATACATTATTAATGACATGTACATCCGACAAATATCAAGTATATCAACGAAGTGAAGGATAGTATACAATACGGGAATTGATGGTTGATACCTTAGAAAAATGAGGCTCAATTTACAAGATGTTATATATGTAGAGACAAACAACTAGAATTATATCAAAATACAATAGAAAATTGATTTATATGTGGAAAAGAAGCCAAAAAAATGAAATTAATTACTATATATATATGAAGATTATGTTGGAGGAAATTGAATATCATCATAGTGACCCATTTGTTTTTATTTTTCATAATTATGGGGAACCTAGGAATTATCCTAGTCTATTCCCATATATAATGGGTAGGTACTAGAATTTGGAAGTGATTATATCAGGTTTAATATTTAAAAAATTTCACTTAGGAAATTCATATTATTGTTGAATATTATTTTATCATTGACAAGAATTTAGTTTCATTAAATAAAAAAAATTATATGGTTGTTATGGGAATTAAGACTCTACACTAATGCCATTTGTCATTATAAATACACTCATGTTCTCCTAAATTTAATAAGAAAAGTATGTAAATATTATGATTATAAGTATTTGGTATTATTTATAATTTATATTCTGATATATTAAAGAATAATGGATGATAATGAAGATTTCCTGGAAATTGAGCTGAATTTGGTAATAAAGGATAATTTGTATCCCTAATTAAACAAGTGTTAATTTTTTCTATAATAAAATTCATTTTGGGTTATGTAATCACAAAATATGTTTTAAAAGTTGATTAATCAATGGCTGATTTCGTTGAATGTTTTCCCAACCAAACCATACTGAATTAGACCTAATGTTATTATTGTTATTTTTTGTGTATATTATCGACAGTCTGAGGAGAATTTTTCAAGACTTTATTTTCCACTAACTAAATTATCTTATTAGGGATCGATGTTTCCCATTATAGTTAAAAATGGTGAAAATTCAGGAAATGAAAGATAAGGTTAGTTAACAAATCTATGATTACATTACCATATAATAGGGAAAGGGTTTTAATCCATAGTGATGTATTTTTTAATGGACTTAGATGATTTTTAATGTAGAGTTATATGTTGATATCTTATGCCCCAAAAAAATTTATGGCTCTCGAGAAAAATTAACAAACCCATGCTTCAGAGTTTATGTGGTAATTTTTCCATTAATCATATAGATGAATTATCATAAAGGATAAATGTGTTATATATATATATATAAATCCTAATATATTAAAGTATTTATTCTCATAGAATGTGTTAAATATAAAATAAATAAAACAGTTAGAACTGAAAAATGTTTATGATTTATCAATACATTACCACCATGGGAATATAAACCAAGTGGATGATTCTTTTAGATGAAAGGATCATGCTATCTTGTCCATGATAAATATATAAAAATATCGATGATTTCTAGAATTTATATGAATTGATATATAAATCACTAAATAAGGTATTAAATCATACATTTCATTAATAAGTGTGTATCCATCACACAATGTGATTATTATTGAGGTGAATAAATTAGATGTTTTTCTATAAATGAATGTGAGAAATTTTCGGTTGTTCATATTTAATAATGATAAAATTACAATATTCATGAAGCATGATTTTAATCTATCCTACAAGATTTCACTAAAGGATTTATTGCATGAGGATCGTAGTTTTTCATTCTCTATTCATCATGGAAGTATTATGATGTTTAAATAATGAAGGAGTATTTACATTGGGTCAATGTGAAAATAGATATTCCATAATATGTGTGTCAGTTCTTATTATTGTTCATTTTAATGTTATAGTTTCTACTTATACATACATTAGTTTTAGAAATCAAATAAAACTTCTTGGAAACTATTTCATTATATCTATATTTCAGAGGTTTTTATTTATGTTATTTAGTAAAAAATCATTTAAAAAATCTTCGAAATAGTTAAAATATAAAATGAATATAAACATTAATTATCTAATATTATTTAATAGACTAATTGTGCTTCACGTCCATGAGACCAAATCTTTTTCTAGATGGTGGTCAGACATATTCATTTTTTATCGGAATGGAAAAATCATTAACCATCATACTTTTAGAGGTACTAATACATCCAATTGACCCTTATTTATATTACCATTTTGAAAAATAATATTGAGGTCCATCAGAATATCTTATTTTTGTAATATAGTATATGGATTTGATCATTTTGGAAGGAATCAAATATATCATTGAAATGGTGTGAAAAAATAAAATTGGACCATGAAATTATTAACATTCATGTTTATGACGATATAATTATGAGCATTAAAATTTAATGTTATCAGAGGGTTCACAACCAACTCTGAAATATGACCATTGTAGGTTCACCTATAAATTGGAGGTCATTTAAGGAGATGTTATTAGATTATTCAAAACCCAAGTCATCAATTGATTTCTATAATTGAACATATCATCCAAAATATTTTCAATGTTTTAGACAATTTATATTTTATGTAATCAATGTGATGATTGTAAATTCCATATAACAATATTATTATGTATTGAATATCTGATCAGGGTACTAGTTGAGGGATTCTTTTGATTCGATGATTGATGAATCTGATCCCTCAGATCATGAGCATTAGGTTAAGGAATAATGGCACTAATCATCATGTCTAGGACTTCCATGGTATTGAGATACATATCTATTTCAATCATTGTGTATAGTTATTTCATGGTATATAATTATTGTTATTTATGGTCGGTACTAAAACTATTGATTCCAATGCAATATTTTTTGAATACCTTAAATTTTATTTTTAATGATTAAATTATTATATTAATCATGAAATATATTCATACAATTATAAACATTTATATTTATTTTTGATAAATGTTTTACTATCTATTTTGAATATACTATTGAATGTATGTTTATAATTATCATTATTATAATAATTTTATCAGGATATATGGGAGACTGATAATGTACTTTGATATATCATATGGTTACATGTTACGATTCCCACTCTATGATAATCAGAAGATACAAGATTATAATATTTTCATTACATAAAATGAATTGTAGATTATTTTATTTTAATTTTTATATTAAAATTTACCCCCTATATTATATCTTTCGTAAACTCTTATGATCTATAAAATAGGTATCCGAGGAGGTTTTATTCATTACATTATGAAATTTGTACATTCATTTTTAATTAATTTTTTAAAAAACTACTGGACTAAAAATTGTTATTATACTAACATGTCAATATATAAAATATTTTTTATTATTTTTAAACGATATCATTGTTAAATTTTGGAACACTAGAATGTATGAATCCCTGATATCACCTACTAATGATAGTTCTCGTTATTATTATTGGATGGGTTTGATAAATAAAATAATTTTCAAAACCAGGGTATATAATATCGTGATTCCCATATGTAATTATGAGATTATTTATACTGGTGTTACTACGTTTTCAAATCACATATTGTTGGAATATAAAATCAGTTATAGAGTAGGAGATACTATTTCATCATCTATGAATCGAAATATATATATATATAGTAAAAAAAATTACATGTTATTATTTTAATAACATATTAACCAGTCTAGTTGTAACAAATATGGAAAGGTCTATTGTCTTGTATTCAATAATATTAATGATTTGAGGTTATTATAATGCATTGTATTTTCTAATTGGAGAGTCAACAGCAAAAGTTCTAAAATGGATTATGACTATCACATATAGCTTACAGTCTGTGGGAGAGAATGGGCATGATGATGATATTTTTGTTTAAAATGTCATATATATTATTCCAAATTAATTGTATTTCAAAAAGACATTGTTCAATGAATAAATAAACATTGCAAATATTACACTTGAAATTTGGATTTCTACCCTCGGGAAATATGAAATAAGATTGAAAGGATCTGTTAAAATGATGAAAGAGAAGAAAAGATGAGTTTTTTTAAACTATATCCAAAAATCATGTTCAAACATAGTCATTAGTAAATTTTTAAAAATATTCTATAATGAAGAAAGTTGATATTAAATTATATTTGAGTTCTATATTAATGTATGTAAATGAGTTGGAAAAAATGCATGAAGTATGAATATGATTTTTAAAAATAAATAATTTCAATATATATATAAGAAACATTTTATGAATTAAAGTGACAAGAAAGTCACTATTTAAGTGATCTATTATGAATTTCAAAATGAATGAACATATTAGGCTTGATTTGGAAATGAATAAAAGGAATGAAAAGTTATAGAGGAATTCCGAAGTGAATTGTTAGAAGTATAATAAAAAAATAATGAAATTTGATTGAAAGATTCTGAAACATTAAGTATAAGTGGTGGAAATAGTTCCTTCGATGATTCTTCAGACATTGAAATCTGGTGATAATGAAATATTGGAGTATTTGTATCAATTCATTTGTGGAATAAATATCAAATTGATAAGAAAAAATGAAATATTCTCTTACCTTTCTTAATCAAAATTAAAATTACCAAATTAGAAATAGTGAATATTTTGAGGATGAATATACCTTAGCTAAAGAGTACAAAACATTGTCCATTTTTAAAAAGTATTTATATTTTCTTAACCTCTTTAAAATAGAAATTATAAAATTTATAAAAAACAAGATAACACCAATGAAAAACATGAATAAGAAAATTCAAGGATAACTATCTTATCAAATAAAATATTATATAATTATAAATATATTGAAAAATATAATTATAAAAATATATTATTTGTTCGAAAGATCTTGAGAAAACTATCACTAAGAAAAAAATTCAGCAAAATTATTTTTAAAATAATTTTTTATGGCTTCTACCACTGAAGAAAAATCATTATTTGTTAAAAAGTGTGAAATTTATTTTTACGTGAATATTTAGTACCAGTTTAACTCTGTGAAGGAAAAAATAGAGAAGATATATAAATAAATGAGCCCTCATAAAGATATTTATAAAATGGGTTTTATTAACCAAAAAACTTTTTCTATTAATAACTATTTTGTTCTAAAAGGTGCTCTGTTTTTCACACAATATAAATATAGTTCACATTGGAAATACAAATGTTCCATAGACAAATTTAATTCTTTATGATTTTGTAACTCTTATTTTTCAACGGAAGGAATATATTTCCAATTTTTTAATATCTTTAAATTTGGTAACCGACGATTATATTTTCTAATAATACAAGACCCAATAAGGAATCAGTATCTAAAAACTAAAATATTTATTTTTAGGATAACTATTAAACTAAATAATAATAATTTTTCTTATGAATAATGTTTTCTTCTAACATTGGAATGAGAATAAAAACATCATTTATAAGATTATAATGATGAATGGTGGAAAACATACTTTTGAGTATAATTTCATGGAGATATTATCGGGATAGGTATATTGTTCATCATAGAAAAGCATTAATTTCAAATGTTTTATTTTTTGTATGAACTTAGAAAAATCATATAAGAATAATTAATTTATTTGAGGAAGGTTATACTGTGAACGTTCTATAATTACAATATTATTTTGTATAGTTCTATAAATGAGTATATTTTTTCTTACAATCAGCATGAGAATATTTACACATTAATCATAGAATAACATATGATCCAAGGTCTGTATTATCTTAGTTGATAGAAATATAAATATGGGTTATTTCATAAAAGGATATGACATTTTAACATTATAACATTAGAAAAGGAAACTAAAACATTAATTTTTAAGAATCTACTAGAACATAGGTTTGATTATTCAAATTTTTTTAATATTCAATTTTTTAAAAAACATTTAAAATCTTTTGAAACTATTAGATAAGCATCAAAAGTCGATTCTTTATAGCTACATTTGTTGGAATTTTTGTGTCAAACAAATACTTGAAGTATTTTAAAAAATAATTTTTATATATTTTAGTTTACAATATACTTTGTTATACTAGGGTAATTTTTATATCATTAAAATATGAATCCAGAAAAAATTTTGAAAAATTTGTAACAACTGTTAAAAATATAAAAAATCTCCTTGATTAATTTTCTCTGTGATTAGGGTGGTTAGTTTTTAAATTAATAATTTGAATTTTTTTTATCAAATATAATATTATACATCTCATTTAATATCCTAGATATAATTTGAATAATAGGGTTACTAAAATAAGAAATTTGGTTCATATGAATTTTATGAGATCCACTATGTTTGAATAAATAGTAACTAATATTTTTTGGGATTAATATTTTAGCATTACATGTTATTACATAAATCATGTTCTAATATGTCATTTTATTAATAAAACACTTTCTGATCTATGGATAAGATGGGAATAAATAACATTTATAACATATTATTTATTTATTCAAATTATTTGTCATGATAACTAATGGTAACATATATAACGGTTCAAAAATTTCAGAAGAAGGTATATTTTTATGTTATTAAAAAATAATTATGGAATATAGAGATTTTAATATAAATAAATGTACTATTTAAGAAATAGTATATATCAAATTTGTGGAAAATGATCCTTTTGTTTTTAAACAAAACCAACCTAAATATTTATATACTATAGATAAAATTGATCTTCATCCTGTATTGGAAATTTAAACCCATGGGAAAAAATCATGAAAATATTTACAATATTTTTCATCAATAATATGTTTAACATATTTTTGAAGAAAATAATTTCCAAAATCTAATAAATTAGTTCTTTCTTAGGCATAATCTTAATAGTAATATCATTGGTGATGTAGATCAATCAGTTAGGAGAACACATGTTTTAATAAATGAATTTGATGATATAGATTTATTATCACAATTTGAATCTAAAAACTCATTTGAGTATTTAGGTGATATTGATTAGATAATTGAAATGAAATATAAAGTCAATTTTATCTAAATTAAATAATTATATAATTTTTTTAAACATCATAATGATACTTTGGTAAATGGTGAAGAATGAGATATTCAGAATAAATGTGATTAAAATAGTTTAATTTGTATGAATGAAGTTAGAATTGTCATTAATGGTTATAAATGTCAAGGAAGATTAGCCACTGATGAATCATATTCATTGGTATAAAAGCACGATATTATTCTTATAATTCTATAATACACGTCATTCTAAAATTTAAAAATATTTTAAATGGATGGGAAATATTATTTTTAAAATGGATATGGGGAGTAGGATGATTATGTTGAGAAAACACAAGGTTATGAAAATAAAAAACTCACAAAACATTTTAAAAAATATTCCAATTAAATTTATGAAATTAATCAAAAACATAGAGCATATAATGATATGTTAACTAGATATTTTAACAAAAATATTTTTTACTGGTGTTAGGGACCTAACAATTCTTAGAAAAGAAGTGAATAGAAATAATTTGACTGTAAATATATATATTTATGATAATATTTTTTGTTCAACAAAATATATTGAATAGAATACTTTCCAAATCATAGGAATTAAATTATTGAAATGATTTTGATGTGTGAGATAATATAAATTCTTGGTTTTCTAATTTCACTAAATCAATGAGCAACTTTGGAATCATAAAAAATATAATCAACTGAATTATTTAAAAAATTATGATAAGAAAAAATTAATGGTATTATTACTCCTTTTATAAACTCTAAATCATTATATCATGATGAATCTTAGAAACCAGTAGATAAAAATGGCTTTTAGATGCATGATTGGATGTTTACTATACATAATTGTTAGTCATCCGTATTTTTTATTTTCAATATTTTTATGTTATATATATCAATTCATTCCAAAAGTGACCTATATTAATTTCATTTAACTAATATTTTGTTACCTTATGATAACTATGGATTTAGTATCATTTTTCTTATTTTGATTCTATTTTTATATAAAACATTTTTTACATACTGATATTGATGGATGTACAATGGATATAATAAGTACAAAAAAAAATTTCATTTCATAGGAGAAGATTTAGTTTTCAATTCATGTATGAAAAGAAACTTAGAATCCCTTTCAATAGGTAATTCCTAATATATGAAACCTTGTTTTGTTCTCTGTATTTTTTTTGAAATAAAATAAACTCACAGAATACTACATGAGTTTTAATAAACAAATTGTGTCATTACATAACTTCTATTTTCCATATTGAAATAATCCATAACATAACTCATATTGTTAAAATATATATATATAGCATCATTTAATTTTAGAACATATAATAAAAACATATATAATATTAAAATTCATCAGATTAGAAGAAAACATATCTGATTTTATTACTAAACCCATTTTTTCAGGTAGATTTTAATATATTAAACAGAATCATGGAATGATCATTATCATGTGATTTTTCATATCAAATTATTATTTTCAAAACCGATTATATTAATAAAATCCTTCTTAAAGTGCTAGTACATATGTATTTTGGCTTCAAAACCCTATTGTATCATCTTTTCTCATTTAAAATGAATTTTCCAAATTACATTTTGGGAGCCATTATTTTTTAAATGATGTTCTATATAATATTATATTTTTACAAAAAAATCATTTAAACATAATGTTCTCAAATCAAACTATTTCGTACTCAAATAAATGTTTTTAATGAACAACTTTATGATTAAAAAATTAAATTAAAAATATTCTTCAAATAAATAACATTTATTAGATTATAATTTGTTTCAATATGATTCATTTAATGTTTTATATAATATGAAGCATCGTGTCTCACAACTACATAAAGGTGTGTAACTATATGTCCCACATATATTTTTCATGCATAATCACTAAACCTCACCACTCTTTCATGTGATTGTTCAAATATTTTTCCATTCTTCAACTCATAGACAATATCACAATATAATGGCCACTAGTATGGATTTGTTTCATAGATATGTATTGAACGATATTGTTTTTCGGTGAAGCTCGTATAAAGACCTAATTCATTTTATAAAATTTTTATTATTTCATGTGGATAGAGAAAAATATTTATTGACAATTCAAATAATGTGTTTGAGTAATATCACCCAGACAGAGATAGAGAATTTTATTCCCTAGATAAATTTGATATTTAGGAAGATAAATAAGGAATTAATTTTAAATTATTTTTTTGTAATGAATAATCTATCACATCGGCATGTTACACAGATAGTAATTTTATCATTTGAGGGACAATAACACTTTCCTATAAATTAAATAATAATATATATTATTCCATAATGTTGGATGATGAAGATTAATATTTCAAGTCTTCTGATAAGGTAATATTGGTTTCTCATATAACATTGGACAAATTTAATTTCTCTTAATGTATGATGGGTTTTCTCATTCTGAGATTCGGTCACTAGGATACCCTAAATGTATCAAATATCACTATTTAATATTATCTACTGAATATTAGGAAAATTTACCCTATGATTTTTGTATTCATTATGGTAGAATAAAATTGTATTGCAATTTTATATTAATGTTCTTAATATGTCCTTTTTTTATAAATATGTTGCAAGAGTAATGCATGGAATCTATCAAGATTACAAATAGTACATATCCTATAGAGGAAAACAATTCCCTAAATAGAGAAGGCATAATATTTTGATTGAAAACGATTTTTATTAAAAGATTAATATTATTGAGGTTATATTTGGTAAAACCATTTTAGATTAATGTCCTTTGAGAGATACAAAATATGATAAAGGGAAAATAGTCGATTAATAATATCCCCCCAATGAAACCAAAGTAAAATAATGTTATGTGAGATAAGGATTTAAAAATGTTGATGACACATATGACGTTTATGAATCCAGGGTATCCTATTTTATTATTGATAATATTGAGGCCTTATCATTCAATTATATATTTATTATCTATTTAAAGAAGATATAAATAAAAATAAAATGAAGAAAATTTTACAAGAGGAAAATATGCTTCCAATTTGTATAAAGTATGTAGAAAAAGATATAGAGAATACAATCATTTATATTTCGTTATAAAAAGTCCCGTAACGAGATTATCATCCTTGAAAAGTCCATTATACCTATAAGAGTATTCTTGTTCCATTTTTGGACTTTATAGAAATATAAATTTTGAATACAGAAGTAAATTTAGTTGATGAAATGCATAGAGGGAAAGGGATTGCTGATGTATTGTTCCTTGTAGTAGTTAAAAATAAATATGAGAAGGAAATATCATATTAAATTATTTAATGTTTTCTTCAAAATATAATGCATTTAGTGAAATAAATTGAGAAATAATAATAGGAATAAATACGAATAGGTGGATGAATATTTGAATGATGTTTATGAAGAATAAAAATTATTTAAGGAAGTGAAAATGGAAAATAAAAACTTAGATTCATCTTCATCTATAGCCCCTTTACATTTAAATTTAGAAAATGATTTAGAATAAGAAGAATAAGAAGAATAAAAACAGTCTTATAATGTAGAATACATGTCATCTTAAAAATAAGAAGAAGTTGATAGACACACTGACAAAATAATATCGAGTAATGATGAATCTTATAAGGGTAAAGATACTATTAATGATTCAGATAATGAAAAACATGATGAAATAATGAAGACAAATTTCAAATCAATTCTTCCATATGATCCTTATATATTATCAGGCTCATTACATTCTGATGAAATCGTAGATCAGAAAGACATAGTTAATTTTTTCCCAAACATTGAAATGGTAATGAGATTAAATTCCTATTTTCACAATATAGAGGAATTTTGTAATCATAATCAAATGATCATATATAAGGCAACATGTAATCAATAAAATAAAATCTCATATACTAAAATTGGTATTATAATTAGTTGGTAAATGAGACATACCATGTTGATATATATGTCTAAGACCATGATGATAATTTTATTGAATTGATGAAACAATATATTGAATTTGATAATTCTTTTGAAAAGATATTAATAGATGAATTTGATAGATTCATGTTTGTGTAAGACAAACAAGATTATATTCATGATCATAAAATAGAAGATAATTTATTTAAATACCAGGTCCACTAAATAGATTTAGAGAACAACAAAAACCAATTATGTAAAGATAACTTTTTCATTATAAAGGAATATAATAATACGATAAGAAAGGAGAATGAATTCCAAATAGAAGATGTTCATAAGAGTGTCATTATAGAGGACATTATTTTCAATTGTCATTCGTCATTTTTACAAGCCCAAAGTATTATAATGATTTTAAGAAAATGTTGGTGATTGTGAAAATATTATTAAATAAAAATGAACTCTTTCATTTTAAATAAATAGGTAATATATAAAAAGGTTAATATTGAAAAATGAACATTAATGACTTTTATCCAAATAATTTATCTGTAAATTTCATTCAATTATTTTCCTTGATGTATGTTAAATCTTATATATCTTAGATGAATGACTTATTCACATTCAATTATATAGTCTTTAATTGAATTTCTCTAATTTTATGAAATTATTATAACATCCCTAACCATTTATTAAATCCATAATAGGGATAATTTTATATATCTAATGGGAGTTGATTAAAGGGATAAGGTGTTAATTGATGTTATGAAAACATATGTCTATGATGGAGTGTTTAAAAACACAGAATGATTTTAATGTATTTCATTAAGGGAAGGTTATTGCCTATAAAATAATCATCCTAAAGAATAAAATTTACAAATGGGGATAGTGTTATTTATAATTAATAATTTACATTAGATTATATTTATGTAATAAAATAATGGGAGTTTCTATATAAAAATATTTTTAATGAATTTAAAAAGTAAGGTTTTTATGTTTTTCAAATTAGTTATTTTTTCAATTAATTTATTGTGATTTCTGATTTCCAAAGAAGAAGATATTGTAGAGATAAATTTTATACATTCATCAATTCATTTCATTAAAATTTTAAATCAAAAAAATATTCTTAAAACACGATTTCCAAATAATTATATATCACAAGTATTGTAGTATGTTTTTAGGAAATTTTTTTATACTAAACATATAAATAGTTCCCATATAAAATGAAAACATACTTTTATTATTCTATCCAACCAATCAGACTGAATGTCAGTCTTTTCCATCAATCCAAATTTTTTCTGTACTATGGTTATATGAATGACATGACTTTCATACTCTAAAAATCCATGAACATTAAAAAAATATTTATGTGGTACATCAAATTGATCACTATTAATATGATAATATTTACTAAACAATAATCATTTACATTAGTTTAACAAGCATTAATAATTACAGTATATGGATTTGATTTTATCAGAAAGAAAACAAGATATAATTTAAATTCTTATAAATTAAAATAAATGGATAGTTAAATTTCAAGCTTTATTGATGATGATACATATCTTTATGATTTGTAAAAGTGGAAGTTGTTTGAGGCCATTGGAAGTGACTATAAAATATGAATTTTTGAGGTTTAAATATAAATATGTCATTTTTTGTTCTGTAATATAATTCATTCATAAAAATTCTATTTAATTAATTCTATAAATGAATATATAATTCCAATTTTTGTAATCTTATAGATAGTAAGAGTTATAAGGAATCCTTTTCATTATTTTATGTTAAGTAGATTAATTTTATTTAGTATATGATGTCTGATCATAGTACAGATTGAGGGATTTAAATGGAAGGATGATAGAAGAATTTGATCCATTGGATCATGGCATTACAAGGATTAGAATACATATATTGATCATTATATTTAGGGCTCCCAAGGGATTGGTATAGTATGTTATTTCAATAAATATATCAAGGTATTTACTTGTAATGAATGAATTTTTTTTAAGTATGTACTAATATTATGAATACCCATGACATACATTCATAAATAATTATTTATCAATGTTAAAGATAGAATTATTTTCATATGATTTTAATTCATTATTTGATTATAATAGTTTTTTTATTCCTTGTTTATATAAGTTTCTTATTCTGTAGTACAAAAAAATAGTATATAAATTTATAATTATCATTACAATAATAGTTTCAAATTATTTTCTTTGAGATTTATAATGTAAAATGACATATCAAACAATATCTGGTAGTAGTTCCAACACTCATATAATTAGATGATATGTGAGTCTGATAAATTTTTTTACATAAGAGTTTTTTTGTTGTAGATGAATTTGTAAACAAAAATCAACCCCTCCCTATATAGACATCATAAATTATTATTATATAACATGCCTGTTAGTATGATGATATTTTAAGAAAAATTATATTTTAATTCTTCAAAAAATTTCCATGTTAAAAAAGAAATTGGAAAACATCTACACAAATTTTTTAATTATACTTCCCAAAATATCTAATTTTCACATTATTTATGGGGTATAAGTTATAACCCTAGAAAGTAAACATATTAATACTTAATAAATATTCATTTCTATTATATTATATTTAAATTATGTATATTAAACATTTATAAATGATGTATAGTTTATCAAATTCAATTATATCATATCAAGAGACATTATTTTCCTAGATCTTCTAGTGAAGCCATTAAAAGGGGCATGATATAGAATTGAGTTTTGGCACTATGTATCATCCTAAGATAGATATTTAGTCTGATATAATAGTTCAAACCCTATAGGGTGTATTCATATCTTATTCTATGGATTTTAATGTTTGAATGGATCAACACCTTCCTATAGTAGAGTTTTGATATAATAATTTCTTTCACGTTAGAATTCAATTATATATTTTTTTAGCCTTCTATAGAAAGAAGTATAAAAATATATTGTGTTGGGATGATTTTGGTGGGAGGATGTTTCTGGGAAATGAGATAAGTTGGTAAATAGAAGGGAAATTTAGATCCGTTCAATATAAAGTCAATGAATCTTAGAGTTGATAGAAAATTTATGATGGGAATAGTTAGCTTGATCAAGGGATTGAAATTGATGATAATATGTTATATGAAATTATCCCTTGGATATGGTCATAATGTTTTTAAATAATGGAAATATATTTCCATGTAATACTATTAATTTTTAGATTCTTGATCGAGTTTGGATGGTCTCTTATCACATGGTGCTCTCAGTAAACCACTGTCATGATCATGACGTGTTTAATATATCTAACCCAAAAAAGTACATATCTGATTCTTCACATGTACTAAACATAGTGTTGTTACCAATTCATCATAATATTTACTAAGAAAAATATTATATGTATATTCATGATCATAAATATTAATTTCAATGAAATGGTTACACACACATGGTCTTAGTTTTAGGGGGTGACCACAAACTTGAGGAAGATACAAGGAATCCACTAGATATGTTGTGGTCGATGTATCCTCAGTTGTTTATATAAAAATTATATAATTTCAACAGTGAAATTCATTTTAAGGCTGCTAAAATATATAAAATAGATAATTTATTATATATATATATATATCAATTATATTAAGTTTCTTCGATATCCTTTGCTTCCCATAACACCATGTTTTAACGATCCTCGATATACTTTTTTTATTTAATATAGACTGTTAATAAATTTATATAATTATTTTTGATATTAATAGGAATAAATATTTTCAGAATACAAATTGTGACTATTTTTGGAAAATATTATATATTGGCACATTCAACATAATTTTTTCTAATGTTTTTATATGCTTCTAAATTACATTTTCCCAAAAACATGATTTCTATTTATTTTTTATTTGATAAAATAATTAAATTAATTATATCCACTTTGGTAAAATATTTTTGAAAAAATTATATTCATTAACAGAATCAACACATAAAATGTAATTTTTTTGTAATTTTTTAGGTTTTTATGAATGTTTAACAATTTTAATTATTATTAAAAATTTAGAATATTAATTTAAAACAATGTATCCATATAATGATAAATTTTATTTTTATAAATTTTAAATTTTAAAATTAGGTAAATAATATCCTAATTTTAAAAATTTGGTTCCTTTTCATCAATTTTCCTATTGAATTTTTATATTAAAACCTTTAATACTTATGATAATTGTTTGTTTGAAAAGTCGTTTTTTATTGTGTCTACATGTTTAATATTGAAATAAAATTTTCCAATTACATGAATTTAATTTTTTTTAAAAATATTTTTAATCATCATAAATAATTCTATATAATAATTTAATATATTTTTATGTATCATAAGGGTTGGTTTCAAGCCCATTTATTAAAAAAAAGAAAAAGATAATGCAATCCTCTTTTAAACTAGGTGAGAGAATAGCCATTACACACCCAAGGGGATAGAGGGATTAGCCCACTAGAACCCAGTACAAAACATTGAGATAAAATTCACACAAGAAACCCTTTGAAACCTTAAAAATAAATGATTTAAATGCATTCTCATTGGCTCAGTCCGCTGTTGTTTCATACCCACACCCCTGAGAAATCCGTCGTAGCCCTCTATCATGGCCGTCATGGTGTCGCCCAAATCTAAGGCCCCCAAAGTGGCCTCCACCAGACCCAGATGACCTCTATAATCCACCATTTCCCACGCAATCCATCTGCCACCATTTCCATTACTGATATCCATAGATTGATCATCTCGGTCTATGATCCACCAACCCTCAACAGAGAATGATGTCACTGCTTCGGGAGGATGCTATGCCAGAAAACATGGCCCATGATTCAACAAACTCTATGCCTCAAACTTAGTCAATCGCTGATGACGCTGCCGTCAAACAGAGTGGAAGCCACTGCACGAACCACTTTTGCAAAACTCTATCTAAATACATAATAGATCTGTTCCTGAACAAATTCCATGCTCATTGAGGATCCAGCAGACCGAATTAATAAATTTTTTGTTTTATTTTTTAGTATTAAATTCATAGTGAAATATTAAAAAATAATTACTACTGATAATGCTAAAAAAGGTTTATAGAGGGGGAGTGTGTTAAAAATAGAAGAAAAGGGATAAAATGACCTATAACCATGTCAAAAGAGAATTTTATGTTCCAATATTGACCTGATATCATTTAAAGTTATCTAAACAGTCATTTTGGAGCATTTATGATATTAAAATAGAGATATACAATTTTATTTTTAAAAATTCTCTGTGTGTCCCCTCCCTAACAAATAAAAGGGAACCCATCTCCTATCATATTCACCATTTACAATGACTATTCTGTTATAATATCCCAACCATAATGTAAATCCCTGACCCCAGTTACACAGAGTTAGTGCATTATTTTAATACATTGTCATTATTACAAGGAATAAAGTCCTGAAGGACCGATCAGTTTAGCAGACTTGGAAAATAGATTACATACATTAATACTTCATTACACTTTCTGACATACAATATAGCATAAATAATTATTCGATAACACCACTGTTTCCTTTAACATAACCCTGCAACTCAATCATAAATAAATTCTTTGGATCATGGGAAAATAAAACATAATAAAGGGGTGAGCTCAGATGCTCAGTAAGGGTAAATAATTTAGCTGAAGCTATAAACTTTTAAGGAAAGTTGTGAAATAAAAGCAACATTATTTTAAACAAAATCTAAAACATAATATGGAATAAATAAATAAAAAATTACCTTATTAACATGAACATGGATATTCTACTATTTGAATAATCACATGTAATAACTAATTTCATAATGAGGGAATGCATAATGCTGAACATTCTGAAACATCATGTCAAGTCATCGACCAAGATGACTAAAAATGATTTAGACTTTGGCCAAAACCATATATCAAATTCGGAATGTCCTCGGATAATTCCATGTCCAATTGTCTCAGGACACCTACTGATGAATCGAGGAGCTATATCGGGCTCCACCCATCACATTTTATGTCCTATACATTCATCATATGAAATGGTCGAAACATAACATAATCATTCCTATTAAAACAAGAATACAAAATGTAAATACATTAACCATAAACCATGAATGGTATAAAAATAATACATCCATAGTCAAACATATCACAAAACCATAAATAAAATATAAAATATTTGTATCATAATAATGCATCTTTAAACAATTTTCAAATCTAATAAATGATGTAGACATTGTTGAAAATGATTTGTAAAACTCTTTGAGAGAAATATACCTTTTTCATGAAAACTTTTAAAAGCCACACAATTTTGAAAGTAATACATTTAAATAAATTTTTGAATCAATGTGTCCCATACTACTTAGAAAATTTTTATAGGAATTAACATTTTAAAAATATTCATGTCCTTATAAATAAATCCTTAAAACCCATTTTGAAAACATGGACATTAATGAGAATGATTTAAACGAATAAATATTTAAACCATTTAAAATGATGATCTAGATAAAGAGTCTCTTCCATTAAACGTTATCATATTCATTTTGAAGTAATTTTTATGAAATATGGACATTAATGAAAAATATTCCCAATAAATACATACTCATAATTAATCTTGAATAATAATGAGATTGTGGAATTAATCGTTACTTTGTACATCCTTTAGTAAAGGGTACAGTTAACATCTTGTATAATGACCGTAGTATGTTATTAATTTATTCCATAACCATATTAATATTTATGATATCATACATTCTTCATTTATGACTTTATATAACCCATTTAATAATAGTTTCTAGGTTAAATTAACAATTTAGGAAATAATTGCTTTCATTAAGTAGGTGTTTTAACATGATACATTTGATTGTATCACTTAGATCATGATTTTAATGCTTCTAGAATATAAAACATGATTCATATATCATATGTATTTAGAATATAACTATGTGTAATTGATATATATATGAAACAGAAGACACTGTTTATGGAGACAGTAGGTCGTATGTACGCATAAACGATGTTTCATTTTCCATGTCATATTGAACAGAACTAAATGAATAAGACATATGTAACTATATATATATATATATATCTGGTAGAATTATTTTTTTCATATATTACATACATATTAATTATATATATTTTTTTTATAATCATCATTGAATGAAGAATGTGGAAATGAATCTCATCGCGTCGTGGAGACGGTAATCTGTATGTATGCACGAGCGACAATATCCTTATATTGATGAAGAAATCGTATTTAATTGGATGTTATATCATATATAAAGAATACTTATCATGTTATATTTATTATTTATCTCATCTATACTCCTTATTATACCCATCCAAATGATGAAATGTTTTAATAACAAACTACACCACGACGTGGAGACGATAATCTTTGCGTACACATGTAAGGTGACATTGTCATTTATTTGAGATATAGATTCATGAATATGGTTAAACCATTATTATAAAAAAAAATCATAGTATATATAATATACTGTAGTTATTATTTTATAATGGAAACAACAATGAAAGAATAAGTGGAAAAAGAAAATGACTTTAAAGAGGTGATGAAATATTTACCTCTTCTTCAGTTTTTTCCTTTTGATTTGATCAAAATTGATCCATAGGTTAGCTTTGTGACCAATAAAAGGCCTCTATGATAATGTGATGTAAGTTGGGAGGATATTTTCATCGGGTTTGGATGTTCCAAATGGCTCTGAATGTGTGATTTTGAGAGAAGGGGATGTTCCCTTTTATAAGAGGGGTGAGGGTCACTTTAGGAAAAGAATAAAGTATTAATTTATTTTTCAACCATAATTGGTTCATAATGGATAAAAATAAACTTATTTAGATATTATGTGGTTATGGCTATAATTCCTATCAACCAATCGGTTTTATACAAGTTTGGTTTACCATTTTAACATTATCTTTTTTATTTAACTCTTAGATAAATAGTTTCACTTTTACCATGTCTTCTTATATTCTTACACTATATGGTTAATAAACATACTACAAACATCCACTAGAACCGCAAGTGGTTCATTAATGTCATATATAATTTTATTTAGGCCCTTTTTCCAAACAATATATTTTTTGGAATATTATATCAACAAATAATATAGTATTTGTTTTTAAAACTCAATTATGTCAATTTTGGCATTATATATTAAATGATTTTTGTAGAAGTCTTATCAACTTTATTACATAGAACCAAATTCATATAACCAATAATAACATTTCCCATTAAACATTAATATTAGTGGAATTTATCAAATGTCTCAAATTACATTTATTTGGATATTTATAATATTAATTATTTTAATATTTCATTATTATTGGAATTACTATGTCGTCATTGTCTCATAAATAAATAAAATTATTTAATGAATAACAAATATAAAAAATATATCATTATTTAATAGAAAATTTATCATTCTATTTAAAATTTTATAGTCTAATTTATATAATGTATAACCCAATATTATATATGGTTTAGTTATAAATGTTGAATTTAACTCATCTAACTCTTCATTAAATTAAATAACAATAAATGTCTTAATCAAATCCAAGTGGACAATACAGAATCATATTTCATTCCTAAGGTTGATTTTGGATGAATAATACTTATACAATAGAATTAAAAAATGTGTTAGTGTGAATATAATATCATTTTTACCCTTAATTACCTTTTTTTACTCTTAAACTGTGGTAAATAAAAGTCAAAAGTTAATATTCACCAAAAAATATTTTTTTCTTATTGAACCATATATTTATCACTTATGTCAACTGTGTCTCTCGGATTGTTGAAATTCAACTCACAGAAGCAGTAAAATTATTTTTTATCCAAATTTGCAAATGCTCCGAGGAGGTGGGTAAGAGACGGTAAAAAGTTCGATAAATTTTTATATATCTAAACATACTATAAAATTCCTCTAATGAATTAAATTGAACTAATATCGGTATTATATATCTATTTTGAATTAAAATTAACTAAATAAAATAACTAAATATTTAAATAAAATTCCAGTTAAAAAAATGCAGAGTTTTTCACTATACCTCAAATATTGAATGTTTTCAGAAAAATACCAAAAAAGTACCATAAGATAATTTGGATATTATGAATTCAAAAATTATTACTATTTTAGAAAATATAAAACATATATGTTGCATTTATAAATTTAAAATTAATTCGTGTTGACAAAACCAAAAGCGGGGTTTAAAAAAATTAAAAGCTATGAAAAAATTGACATGTGTTTGTGTCAAATTTTAATTTGAAATTACTTATAATGACCAAAATTGTATTAAATGATAAAAATATATACTAATTATACTTCCAAACCATTCAAATGTATAATTTAAAACTATAAATTATTTTGATTAAAAATGTTGTTTCCATTTAAAATTTAGTATTTTTCACTATTCACCATGATATAAAAGTAAATAGAAAAACACTAAAAATTTATCAAAACTAAATTTTTATGTCCCGATTTTAATGATGATGTTTATTTTATCAAAATTTATATATAAATTTTTCAAATATTGGATTTAAAAAGTTTTCTCCATTAAAAGAAGGAAAAATGAATTTTTTGAAAAAAAACGTCCTTTATCTGAATAAAATTAATTTGATCATAAATTATGTATAAGAAATGAAAAATTTGGATTCTAAAATTATTAGGATTATATGAAATTCAAAATTCAGTTAATACTTTTTTTAATTGCTTTTTAACGGCTAGTTTGGTTTGTTATGGTGCGCAAGAACTCGGAGTGGCATATAGCGCAAGTTGCTGAATTACATTAATGAGATAATGTACTATGAAATCATGGGGTGTTACATTATCTCCTACTTAAATAAATTGATTCCTCACAATTTGAAATAGTTCTATGAAAATAAATGGTTAAAAATAGAAAAATCCCTTTGTGAAAAACCCACATCAGAAATTGCTTTTATAAAATTTATTCTTAATAAAAGGGAAAGGGAAATGGAAAAGTCACCCCCAAATTGTGATCACAATTAGGAGAAAATTAGAGGCAACTGGAAACACATAATTAGTTGAAAAAAATAAATATTTATAGGCAGTTATTGAGTTTATCGATCAAAAATAGGTGTAATGTTGACGGCCTCAAAGCCATCAGTCTATAATGATTTAAAATATCATCGGTTCAACAAAACATAAGGTATTAAGATAACACATTTTTGGTTTTATGATCCCTCTCCTAATGTTAAAGAATTAATTTAATCACAGAATAAAGGAAATATATATATATATATACTTGACATGTAGGGTATCATCCTTCAATTAATTCCTACTAGAAACTGATCTTTCACTCCAAAAGATAATAGAATTCAAAAATATTATATTTATCATAAGCGTATAGTGTTCCAAATATTATCAATTTATAATTAATTTTTTGAATATTAAAAAAATACTTCATACAAGTCATGACATCACATAGGACAGTGGTAGGTGATGCACCTCGGTCGCTCTTTGATTGTGTGTTCAAGTCTTGCGGCCTTGCCAGATGCCAATGGTTGCTGTCCGACCTCCGAGTATTCATTTTTATGAAAATCAAAAAAATAATCTCATGAAAGGATTTAAACATAAAAATAGTATCCAATGTCAATCCTAAATGATTCCATCCTTTAGACTTATCCAAAATAATTCTATCCAGACTCACAGTCCAAAAATTATAAAGGAGGTAAACAAAATAAAGATCATTTTCCCACATAACAAAATTTGAATACCTTCATTATTCATTCTTTTAATATATGGTAACACCCTGAATTACCATAAAACCTTGTTGATTACATTCATTCACACTTATTCCTTATATTATACTGTATATAATCCTTCTATCCAAAAATGTTTTAATCTCTAACCATGTTAGAAAAAAAACCATTAACCAGTTTCAAGGATGTTAATAATATCCAATATAATAATTCAATCATCTATTATTCCAAAACCAATAACTCTATATCAGTACAATATTAATGTTTTGTAATTCCTTTAACCATGTATTTTCCAAAATTTTTAACTAGCCATTGAGTCACTTTTCATGCTTCCACACATTCTCAAGTCCTTGATGAAATAGTACTCCAATAAAATCCTTATATACTCTATAATTATTTTTACATGAACATAATTAATACAATACTAGAATAAAACAATACATTAATAATAACATAATAAATCTAATCATTCCTCTTCATATTAGGTAGTGTCATAACGTGATTATTATCTAATAGTAGCATTTGGGGTATACTCTAACGATTTGGGCCTTGATTCACATAGTGTCCCAACTCTTTACAGATAAAGCATTGTACATTTGAAACCTTTTTCTTACCATTACAATCACGTACTTGGTGTCCTTTTTCTCAATACTTATAACTAACACTAATTCACTTCATGAATATACAAAGGTGATTATTTCCATGTTTATCACATATGGTAAAATCCTTCCTTTCCCACTTCAATTTATCCATCATTTTCTCTTCCATCATTTTATTCTCTTTCTTCCCTTCAAATGCACAGGACTTTGAGAATTATTTATCTATATTATTAACAAATGAAATTATTTATTCATATGTTGAGAATACCTGGGACACTATTTCCCTTCTCAATGATAGCTTCATACAATGAATGACATGATCCTTCTTACTCATTGGATCCTACGTATTGATGGAGTTGTCATTCATTCTATTGGGTTCCATTTCTAAACAATGACTTACACAAGGTCAATTTATGAATCACATTGAATAACTCCAAACATGTAAAATACGAAACGAAAATTTAACATTTTATGGATATAATCCAAAATCATAAAAAAATTTCTTTAAAGATGTATTTAATCCAAAATCCTTCACAATGTCTTATAATGAATATGTGAATTATCCTACGCATATCCCCCGAGAGTGTCGTAACCCAGAGTGCAGCAGGGCTCGTTGTTGTGCACTAGTTCCCATTCGATTCTAGCTCAAAGCAGTGTTTTTAGGTTTTACCACTAGGTAATTTTGTGAATGAATCACCTCTAACTTCTCCTATCTAGACAGGGATATATATCTTGTAAAACTCACAAAATCTCTACATTACCAAAATTATAGAGTGTTCTTCTATAATAATCCTCAATGTCCATCATAAGATAATGTGCTCAAATCAGAGATTATCTAAATATTGGTTCTAATGGTTAATGCTAAACATCCTCTGATACAAACTATAACGCCCTGACACCAGTTACCCAGGGTCGGTGCACTATTTTAATACATTGGAATGATTACAAGTAATAATGTCTTAAGGTACAAATTAGTTTTGAAGTCATGGAAAATAGATTACATACATGAATGTTACATTACACTTTCTAGAATACAACATAGCTTAAATAATCCTTTGATAACGCCATTGGTCCCATAGCTTCACCCTATATCTCAGTAACAAAACTCTTCTTCAGATCTTGGGAAAATAAAACATAATAAAGGGGTTAGCTATAAGGACCCGGCCTTAAACAGTACATAATATTGAATTAAATGAATAATTCACATTGAGGATCTTTTCAGGTTTAGAGTTTTAGGGAATTAGGACATAACTATTACATCTCAAAATATTACAAAGTAGGCACTTCTACCCAGAATCCACTTTTTTTTATAAAATAATAACACTTGAAAAAAAATAAGTCATGTCTAATTCCATGTTTAAGAGAGCATGGATTTTCCTTGATCCCATCCTTGACCCTATTCATCTTTACATCATGTGAATAACATTTCAAAACATGGGATGAGCATAAAAGGCTCAGTAAGGGTTATAAAACAGTGAATGAAAACATTTTTTCATAAATACATACAAAACATGAACTCTTTTAATTACCTCATGAAATCATAAGATTTATGAGAGACACATAGAAATCATAAATCATAAAGGTAACTTGCGACATCCATACCATAATTACATTGTAGCTATCACATCTACATAGGGAGTTACTTTGGAATACCCATCACAGTATATTCCCTAAATCTCTTAGGAGAAACATTCACGTTTACCTCCGTCACATTATCCAATGCATTGGAGAGCTATCTCAGGCTCACCCTCCCAAGTATTATCACGGAACCACCCGTATACATAAATAATGCCCAAGAAACATAACATAATCATATCACATTACAAAATCATAATGGAAAGATAACATTCCACATTGCAATAATAAAATATCAATTCAAGATATTGAAATAATAAATCCATTCTCAAAATCATTTTCAAAACCAATATATGTAAAAAGAGTATTTGGTGTTTATTTTTCCTTTTATAAACATCTCGGCTTGTTAAGGAAGCCAAAGATCAAATAATACTCGCGGCGGCGGAAAGGTCATTGTCACCACTTACGTTAAAGAATCATTCCATTTTTTGTTTAGTAAAACAATCTGTATAAAAATATTCCCTTTGAATAAAATGAAATGTCAAAGGGGTTTATACACCGTATAAAATAAAGTCGTGTATAAGAAATCCCCCAATGAAAGGAGATTGAGATGAAGTCCCTTACCTCGTGTCCGACTTGACCCGTCCGTTCTTTAATCTCCTGAATAATAGACTAAAGTTAATTTCTTCTTTCTTAAGAACCTTTTTCAAATTTATTATTCCTTTTATATCACTTATTACCATGTTATAATCATTATGTAATCATTTAAGTTAATAACGTTCATTTTGTCGATATTTAGTACTTGAGTCAAAAATGGATTTCTTATAATTACATGTTGTTCACGTGGTAAAAGGTTCATTATATCCAGAATGATATTCATTATTTGGGTTTCATATATATCATATATATCCAGTATGTCAATGTATTTATAATAGTACATAACATTTGGCGGTACGAAATGAAATGCACCGTTCATGGAGATGGTAAGCCGTACGTACGCATGAACGCTAATTTCATTTCTATTTCTTATTTTAACGGAATTAAAACATAATGATAAATATATATATTATAATTCCAGAATAATATCATATAAAATATCATTAACTCTATCCTTTATACAAACCACATAGGAAATTAATGAGTCACATCACTTTGAGGGGGCGGTAGTCCGCACTTCCTCAAATGAGATTATCGTATTTACCCAACATGGAAACCATAATGGTTTGATATAACTGGGAAGTACAGAAGCATAAAGAAATCATAAACATAATTTATATCATATATAAATACAGTTCCATCATAATGGACACCATGAAAGGCGGTAAGATGTAATTGAACAATCATCGTTTCGTGAGGCGTTAGTTTTCCATCCACAGAAACATTATGTTTTTTATCCATTTGATGGAGGTTTGTATAAGTGTAGTTATAATACTTATAATAAAAACATCCTAGTATATTGAGGATACTGGTGTTGTTACAAAAGAAAATAAATAAAAAGAGTTTAGGGGTCGGAGAATCAAAATAATAGATAATAATTTATGAGAAACTGTTACCATTAATTTAGGCAACTTCTTTTGGTTTAAACCAAAAGGACTTATTAAGTGCCTTCTACCTAAGGTAAGGCTTTTAGTAGGAGGAGAGGGATGTAGGGAGCTTAATTGGGCCGAGTTTGGAGGATCCAAATGGCTTGAGAGGTGTGAGTAATTGCATAGAAGTAGTCTCTTTTTATAAGGGAGAGGAGGGGCTCTTTAGGAAAGAGTGAAAATATTATTTTATAATATAATGATATTTGGTTTATAATGGTCCAAAAATAATTATGGTCGAAGATAAGATGACTCATAACCGATATAAATTCATCCAATCAGAATTGGACATGTTTTGGTTAATATTTCAATCATTATAATCTTATTTAATTAAATCATCTATTAATGAGCTAAATACTGCATCATTATTGTGTCAGAAATAATTATTTTATTTGTTGTCTAAAAATTATAAAAAAAATACCATAATATAGGAAATAAGTTTATATTTCCAATGAATGTTTATAGTCAAACAGATAATTTATATCACCCCTTCTAAAAATTAATTTACTAAAAGATATTTTCTTTTGTCATTTTTGTCTTTTCATTAAGTTAATTATTCTAAATTGCTATTATCACACCCAAGTGGCTTAATGGGGTCCTAAAATCGACCCAAAGATGATAATGGTAGTAAATGACTTGACCAATAATATTTGGACAAGTGATAAGATAATTTTGAATGATTATAATATTCCTTTAACCTTGAATTACCTTATTTACTTTTAACCGTGGTAAATAAAAGACAAAAGTTACTATTCACCATAAATTATTTTCAACTTATTGAACCACATTTTACTTCTTGATGAAAACCATGTAGTCGAATGTTTGAAATTCAATTCATATAAGTGGTAAAATTCCATTTAAATGAAAAAGTCAGTTTTTTAACTACCACTAAGTGGTGTCACTATTCATCAAAAATTGATGTTTTCAGAAAAATACCCATAAATAAGCCTAAGCTATATTTGATATTCCCAGTTTAGAAATGATGTCTATTTTTCCAAATTCAAAACATAGAAGTGGCATTAATTAATTTAAAAATTAATTCCCGCTGTTAAAACAAATAGCGTGTTTTTAAGAAACAATAACTATCAAAAGATTGATACTTGTTTATGTCTAATACAAAGTGAAATTAAATCAAATGATCAACATTGGATAAAATAGTAAAAATATATTTTAATTCCACTTTAAAACAAATTAAAAATATAATCTAACCATATAAAAAAATTAGATTAAGAAGCACTTTTTGAATTAAAATACAATATTTTTCACTATTCATTAAAAAATGAACTTTATCAGAAAAATACCAAAAAATTACCCAAAGTAAAATTTGATGTCCCCATTCTAAAGAAGGCTTTTATTTGGTCAATTAGAATGTATTAAAGTAAAAAAAACTATATTTAATGAGGGTTCTGCATTAAGAGGCGATAAATCATCCTTTTAATGTAAATTACGCTTAAAATTAGATTCATTCACTTTTTATGACTCTAACTTTTATTGGATAAATATAAATACATGTATAATAAAATTATTGTTAGTTTTGTTCATTCCCACCAATAAAATGGCTAGGAGTTATCTACCATTTAAAATAATAATATTATATTATTAGTGTGCAACGTAAGATTCCAAAGAAACTCGTTGTTGCGTATCGGGTACGCTATCGAACATAGCAACCCCTTTAAGCAAAAATTAATATTTAATTCAAATATATTAAGAAATATGAAAATATATTATTCTTCATTTACCTAGTATGTTACATCCTTCCCCCCTTCTGGAAATTGTGTCCTCACAATTTTTATCCACTTATCAAAATATGTTTGGGTATTTATCCCTCATAGCATTTTCAGATTCCCACGTTGCATATTAAACCATATGGTTTTTCCACAAAACCTTAACCTGGTGAATTACCTTATTTCACAACATTTGCTCTCTTCGGTCAATAATCTGGACTTGTTTTTCTTCATAAGAGAGGTTCTCTTCCAACTGTACTACCTATGGGATCAAAACATGAGATGGATCTGACATATACTTTCTCAACATCGAAACATGAAAAAGATTGTGTACCTGAGATAAACATGGAGGTAAAGACACTCAGTATGCAACTAATCCAACTTTCTCTAGAATTGCATATGGTCCAATGATCCTCAGACTCAGCTTTCCTTTCTTACCAAATCACATCACACTTTTCCATGGTTAAACTTTGAGAAAAACATGATCACCTACCTCGAAAGATAAATCCTTTCTCCGGTTGTCCACATAACTCTTCTGCCTACTCTGAGCTGTTCTCATTTGTTTCTGAATCAACTAAACTTTTTTTGCCATCTCTTCTACCAATTCTGGTCCCATCAGCTTTCTTTCAACTACATCATCCCAAAAAAGCTGGATTTCGACAACACTTTCCATACAATGCCTCAAATGGAGCCATCAGTATATTGGAATGAAAACTGTTATTATATGAAAATTCAACCAAAGAAATATGTTGGTCCCAACTTCCATGGTAGTCCATCGAGAAAGCACGTAACATATCCTCCAAGGTCTGAATTGTTCGTTCTGACTGCCCATCTGATTGAGGATTAAAAGCTGTACTAAAGTTTAATTCAGTACCCAATGAATTCTGAAAGCCTTTCCATAAGTTAGAAGTGAACCTCGGATCACGATCAAATATAATGGAGAGGGGAACTCTATGCAATCTGACTATCTCTTTAACATACAATCGAGAATGTTGATCTAGAGGCAAAGTATCTCTAATAGGAAGGAAATGAGCAGATTTAGTCAATTGGTCAACTATAACCCAGATTGCATTATTACCTCGAGATGTCTTTGGTAATTCCACAACAAAGTCCATGGATATATTTTCCCATTTCCACTCTGGCACTGATAAAGGCAGAAGCATTCCATTCGGTAACTATCGCTCTTTTTTAACATGCTGACAAGTCAAACACTTCACAGTAAAATCAGCAATATCTCTTTTCATTCAATCCCTCCAGTAATATTCTCGACGATATCTATACATCTTAGTACTACCAGGATGAACTGTAAACGGAGAACTATGAGATTCAAATAACAACTCATTCTTCAACTGTGAATCACAAGGCACACATAATCTCTTTCCGAACCTCAAAACACAATCATTGTCAATGTTAAATTCAGGCAACTTACCCTTCTGAACCAACTCTACCTTTTTCTGCAACTCACTATCTTCCTTCTATGCTTTTTTTATTCTGTCTGATAGAGATGATCTCACCGACACCTGAAACAAAAAAGAAGAATTTCCTGCACCAAAAACTTCTATTCCAAATTTCATTAAATCAAAAACCAAAGTATCTTGTTCCAAATGTATCATGGATAATGAGACATTACTTTTCCGACTCAAAGCATCGACCACTTTATTTGCTTTTCCCGGATGGTAATGGATCGTACAATCATAATCCTTGATTAATTCCAACCACCTCCTTTGTCTCATGTTCAATTATTTCTGAGTGAATATATACTTCAAGCTTTTGTGATCAGTATATATTTCACATTTCACTCAATAAAAATGATGTCTCCAAATTTTTAAAGCAAAAAACTACAGCAGCTAATTCCAAATCATGTGTAGGGTAATTTAACTCATGTGGTTTCAACTGACGTGAATCATAAGAAATTACCTGATCATTTTTCATTAGGAAGCAACCCAGTCCGTTCAGCAAAGCATCATTGTAGATAAAAAACTCACCATTTTTGGAAGGCAGTTCCACAACTAGGGCATTCACCAATATCCTTTTCAATTCCTAAAAAAAATCATCACATTCATTTGTCCAGATGAACTTAACACCTTTTCGAGTTTACTTAGTCATTGGACTAGATAACCGTGGACAGTTTTCAACAAACCTCTGGTAATAACCTTCCAATTCAAGAAAACTATGAATCTCAGTTATATTTGTGGGACTTGGCCATTCTTAAAAAACTTTTGATTTTGCAGGATCAATAGTTATGCCATTTATTGAAACAATGTGACCAAGGAAAGAAATTTGTTGTAACCAAAACTCACAGTTGCTGAATTTTCCATAAAGTTTATTTTATTTTATGGTTTTTAAGACAACCCTTAAATGACTTTCATGTTCGTCTTTACTTTTTAAATAAACCAAAATATCATCAATAAACACAACCAAAAACTTATCCAAGAACCCACGGAAAATTCTACTCACAAGATCCATGAATATAGTAGGTGCATTGGTTAAACCAAAAGGCATAACTAAAAATTCATAATGGCCATAACTAGTACGAAAAGCGGTCTTCAGAACGTCGGATTCTTTGACTTTCAACTGATGGTACCCCGAACTCAAGTCAATATTCGAAAGATACTGAGCTCCAAGGAGCTGATCAAACAAATCATCGATATGAGGCAAAGGATACTTATTCTTAACAGTGATGTTATTGAATGCTCTATAATCAAAGAAAAGTCTCATTGAACCATATTTCTTTTTAACAAACAAGACAGGGGCACCCCAGGGTGATGTGCTAGGTTGAATGAAACCTTTATCTAATAACTCCTGCAATTGCTTCTTTAACTCTAAAAGTTCTTTTTGAGCCATTCGATAAGGGGATTTTGAAATTGTCTTAGCATTAGGAATTAAGTCAATAGTAAATTAAACTTCTCGATCAGGTATAATACCAGGCAACTAATCAGGAAAAACATCAAGGTACTCATTTACCACTGGCACATCGTTAATCAGAATAGTTCCTTTGTTTTCAACAATATGTGCAAGGTAACATTCATTTCCATCTTTTACCAGTTTTTTGACTTCCTGATATGTTATTTCAAGCAAGGGTTCATTCTTGTACAAAAACTAAAAATATTTCTGAAATCAAACCTCTTTAGCTCTGCAGTCAATCTTAGCATGACAAACAGAAATCCAATCTATTCCCAATATAACATCAAACTCTACTATTGGAAAAACAATAAGGTTTGTAGGTAGATTCTTTCCACACATAAAGACATGAATGTTTTTATGTTTTCTTTTTGTATCAACATTTCCTCCTGGTGTTTTTACCATATGTTCAATATTCATATCATGAGATGGAATTCCCAATTTACAAGAAAACTTTTCAGAAATGAAAGAGTGTGTAGACCCTGAATCAAACAACACATTAGCATAATCTGAAAAACAAACAATGTACCTGATACAACTTCATTTGATGGCCCAACATCTGTTGAAGTAGTTGCAAAGGATTTCTCCTCCCCTTTCTGCTTGTAGTCTTGCTTCTTTCCTTCGGTTGAGTTCCTTTTTGGACACTCATTTTCATAATGACCCATTTCATTGCATTTAAAACATTTTACTGAATGTAAATCAGATTTTTTCATACCATTACCCTGATCTTTTTCAGTGAAATTATGAGCCTTATGTCCCATTTTACCACATCGGTAGCACTTACCAGAATTCAAAATACATTCCCCATCATGCTTTTTACCACAATTTTCACAAACTGTAAACATAAGCTTCATACCATCATACTTTTTTGAAGAGTTCTTTCCTTTCGCCTGCCACATCGACCTCTTATTTTGTTGTTTGTCAAAGAATACTTGATCATTGGAAAACTCCATTTCCAACTTCTCCGCACAAAGAACACGTGTTTCATAACTTTTGAACTCACGAGAAGCTAAAGCTCTTCGATACTTTGGCTTTAATCCTGATTAAAAATGGTTGATTTTACTATCAAGATCTCGTACGAAGTTTGAAGCATACCTTTCCAGTCGAGTGAATTTTTCTTCATAAGCAGCCACAGAGTCATCCTCCTGCCTCAATTCTAGGAATTGTTTTTCCATCCTATGATGAACCACCTTAGGAAAATATTTCTCCAAGACATAACTTTGATTTCATCCCAATAAATAGAATCAATCTCCTCACTGTCCCTGATATTTTTCACCATCGACCACCACTGATCAGCTTCACCTTCAAAACGGTAAACAACGAGACTAACCTTTTGATGTTCTGAACTACCCATGACATGAAAAATCTTTTCCAGTGCTTTAATCCACCATTCAGCTAGCACCGGATCAGATGATCCTCTGAATGATGGGGGATTTTGCCTTATGAAATGCTCCACTACTGACATGTTCCTCTGTGGTTGATCTGGAGGATCTCGTACATGGATACCACCACCATTTATAGCTTGAGTCATTTGTGCCATCACAGCAAAAAACTCTTCAGTTCCGATTCCGACCATCTCAGGTTGTTGATTTGGAAGGTTGTATTCCTCCTGATGTCGTCCCAACATAGATGCCATGTTTCCTCTTCAGAAAACCATTCTAAACAAAGAAATATCTTAGGCGAAGCAACATGGTAATCTAGGTATGCTATATTATGTCAATATTAACATAAATTACTTTATGGATATTAATTTAACAATATCCTAACTCCTAAAGTTATCTAAACCTCATTCTGATACCAACTATAAGGACCCGGCCTTAAACATTACATAATATTGAATTAATTTTATAATTCACATTGAAGATCTTTTCAGGTTTAGAGTTTTAGGAAATTAAGACATAACTATTACATCTCAAAATATTACAAAGTAGGCACTTCTACACAGAATCTACTTTTTTTAAAAAAAAACTCATGTAAAATAAATTCATGTCTAATTTCATGTTAAAGAGAGAATGGATTTTCCTTGATCCCATCCATGACCCTATTCATCTTTACATCCTGTGAAAAACATTTCAAAACATGGGATGAGCATAAAAGCCTCAATAAGGGTTATAAAATAGTGAATGAAAACATTTGTTTATAAATACATACAAAACAGGGACTCTTTTACTTACCTCATGAAATCATAAGATTTATGAAAGACACATAGAAATCAAAAATCATAATGGTAACTTGCGGCATCCATACCATACTTACATTGTAGCTATCACAACTACATAGGGAGTTACTTTGGAATACCCATCACAGTATATTCCCTAAATCTCCTCGGAGAAACATTCACGTTTACCTCTGTCACGTTACCCAATGCATTATAGGGCTATCTCGGGCTCACCCTCCCTAGGATTATCACGTAACCACCAGTATACGTAAATAATTCTGAAGAACCATAACATAATCATAACACATAACAAAAGAATTAAGGAAAGATAACATTCCACATTGCTATAAAAAAATATCATTTCAAGATATTGAAATAATAAATCCATTTTAAAAATCATTTTCAATACCAAAATACGTAAAAATTGTATTTGGTATTTATTTTTCCTTTTATAAACATTCCAGCTTGTTAAGGAATCCAAAGATCAAATAATACTCACGGTGGAAGAAAGGTGGTAGTCACCGCTTACGTTAAACAAAACATTCCTTTTTGTAGTTTAGTAAAACGATTCATATAAAAAGATCCCCATTGAATAAAATGAAAATTCAAAGGGGTGTATACATCGTATAAAATAATGTCGTGTATAAGAAATGCCTCAATGAAAGGAGATTGAGATGAAATCCCTTACCTCATGTCTGACTTGACCCGTTCATTCTTTAATCTCTTGAATAATAAACTATAGTTAATTTCTAATTGATTAAGAACCTTTTTCAAGTTTATTATTCCTTTTATATCACATATTACCATGTTATAATCATTATGTAATCATGTAAGTTAATAACGTTCATTTTGTCGATATTTAGTACTTGAGTCAAAAATGGACTTTTTATAATTACATGTTGCTCATGTGGTAAAAGGTTCATTATATCCAGAATGATATTCATGATTTGGGTATAATATATATCCTATATATCCAGCATGTACATGTATTTATAATAGTACATAACATTTGGAGGTACGAAATGAAATGCACCGTTTATGGAGATGGTAAGCCATATGTAAACATGAACGCTACTTTCATTTCTATTTCTTATTTTAATAGAATTAAAACAGAATGATAAATAGGTATATTATAATTTCAATATAATATCATATACAATATCATTAACTAAATCCATTATACATACCACATAGGGCATTAACGAGTCAGATCTCTTTGAGGGGGCGGTAGTCCGCACTTCCTCAAATGAGATTATCGTATTTACCCACCATGGAAACCATAAAGTTTTGATATAATTGGGAAGTACAGAAGCATAAAGAAACCATAAAAATAATATATATCATATATAGATACAATTCCATCATAATGGCCACCATGAGAGGCGGTAAGATGTAATTGAACAATCATCATTTTGTGAGGCGTTAGTTTTCCATCCACAGAAACATTATGTTCTTCATCCATTAGATGGAGGTGTGTGTAAGTGTAGTTCAAATCCTTATAATAACAAAATCCTAGTATATTGAGTATACTGGTGTTTTTACAAAAGAAAATAAATAAAAAGGGTTCCGGGTTTGGAGAAGCAAAATAAAAGAAAACAATTTAAGAGAAACTGTTACCTTTAATATAGGAAACTTCGTTTGGTTTAAACCAAAAGGACTTCTTTAGGGCCTTCTGCCTAAGGTAAGGCTTCTAAGAGGAGAAGATAAATGTAGGGAGCTTAATTGGGCAGTGTTTTGACGAGCCAAATGACTTGAGAGGTGTGATGAATTCCATAGAAGTAGTCTCTTTTTATAAGGGAGAGGAGGGGCTCTTTAGGAAAGAGTGAAAATATTATTTTATAATATAATGATATTTGGTTTATAGTGGTCCAAAAACCATTATGGTAGAATATAAGATGACTCATATCCGAAATAAATTCATCCAATCAGAATTGGACATGTTTTGGATAATATTTTAATCATTATAATCTTATTTAATTTAATCATCTATTAATGAGGTAAATACTGCATCATTATTGTGTCATAAATAATTTAATTTATTTGATGTTTAAAATTTATAAAACAAATACCATGATGTTGGAAATCCTTTAACATTTCCAGTGAATATTTATAGTCGAACAGAGAATTTATATAACCCAATCTAGAAATTAATTTAATAAAAGATATTTGCTTTTGCCATTTTTGTATTTTCATTAAGTTAATTATTCTAAACTATCATTATCACACCCAAGTGTCTTAAAGGGGTCCCAAAATCGGCCCAAAGATGCTAATGGTCGTAAATGACTCAACCAATAATATTTGGACAAGTTTTAAGGTAATTTTGAATGATTATAATATTCTTTTAACCTTAAATTACCCTATTTACCTTTAACCGCGGTAAATAAAAGTCAAAAGTAACCATTCACCAAAAATTATTTTCATCTTTTTGAACCACATTTTACATCTTGATAAAAACCATTTATGTTGTATTTTTTAAATTCAATTCACAGAAGTGGTAAAATTCCATTTAAATGATAAAGTCAGTTTTTTTAACTAACACTAAGTGGTGTCACTATTCATCTAAAATTGAAGTTTTTCAGAAAAATACCAAAACATCAGCCTAAGATATATTTGATATTCCGAATTGGGAAATGATGTATATTTTTCAAAATTCAAAACATATAAGTGGCATTAATTAATTTAAACATTAATTCCCCCTGTTAAAGCAAATAGCTTGTTTTTAAGAAACAATAACTATCAAAAGATTGATACTTGTTTATGTCTAATTTCAAAGTGAAATTCAATTCAATGACCAAAATTGGATTAAATAGTAAAAATATAGTTTAATTAAACTTTAAAACCAATTAAAAAGATAATCTATTCATATAAATAAATTAGATTAAAAAGCACTTTTTAATTAAAATACAATATTTTTCACTATTCATTAAAAAATGAACTTTATCAGAAAATACCAAAAATTTACCCAAAGTAAAATTCTATGTCCCCATTCTAAAGAAGGAAATTATTTGGTCAATTAATATTTATTAAAGTAACCAATACTATATTTAAATAGGGTTCACCATTAAAAGGTGATAAATCGGCCTTTTAATGTAAATTACGCTTAAAATTAGATTCATTCACTTTTTATGCCTCTAAATTTTATTGGATAAATATAAATACATGTATAATAATATAATAGTTAGTTTTATTCATTCCCACCAATACAACGGATAGGAGTTAACTACTATTTAAAATTATAATATTATATTATTAGTGTGCAACGTAAGATTCAAAAGAAACCCGTTGTTGCGTATCGGGTACACTATCGAACATAGAAACCCCTTTAAGCTAAAATTAATATTTAATTCCCAAATATTAATGAATATGAAAATATCTTATTATTCATTTACCTGGGATGTTACATTAGCTCAGATGCTCAAAAAGGGTAAATAATTTTGCAAAAGCTATAAAATTTTAAGGAATGATGTGTAATAAAAACAACATCCATTTAAACATACACATGAACATATTATGGAAAAAATAAATAAAAAATTACCATATTAAAATGAACATGGATATTTGACTAGTCAAATAATCACATGTAATAACTAATTTCATAATGAGAGAATGCAAAATTTTGAACATTCCGAAGCATCTTGTCCTGGCCTCGGACAAGATGCCTAAAAATTATTTAGCCCTCGGCCAAAACCATATATCAAATTGGGAAAGGCCTCGGCCAATTCGGCATCTAATTGTCTCATGAGACCTAATGATTGATCAAGGAGCTATAGCGGGCTCCACCCATCAAATACTAAGTCCAATACATTGCTCATATGAAAAGGATGAAGCATAAATAAACATTCGTATTAAAACTAGCATATGAAATTTCAATACTTTAACCATAAACCATGAATGATATAAAAATAACACATCCACAGTCACACATATAACAAAAAAAATAAAATATGGATGATTTGTCTCAAAATAAATCAGCTCTAAACATGTATAAAATCCATCAACAGATGTTAACAAAGATGAAAATGTTTTGTAAAACTCATTGATTGAAACATCATTATTTCATGAAAACATTTAAAAGTCACACAATTTAGAAAGAAAGACATTTAAAGTAATTTTTGAATCAAAGTGTTACATACCACTTAGAATCATTTGAATGGAATTAACATTTTAAAAACATTCATGTCCATATAAATAAATCCTTCAAACCCATTTTTAAAACATAGACATTAATGAAAAGGATTTAGAAGAATTAATATTTAAACCATTTAAAATGATGATCTATTTAAAGATTACCTTCCATGAAACCATAAACGATTCCTTTTGAAATTATTTTTATGAAATATGGACAGTGATGAAAAATATGACCCAGTAAATATTCACTCATAAACAATCTTGTATAAGAATGAGATTGAGGAATTAACCCTTACCTTATATTTCCTTTAGTCAAGGGTAAATTTAACCATGTATATAAAGACCGTAGTATGTTATTAATTTATTCTAGAACCATATTTATATTTATGATATCATACATGATTCATTTATGACTCTATACCACCCATTTTATTATAATTTACATGTTAAATTAACATGTCGGGTAATTATCGCATTCATTATCATACGTGTTTTAACTTGTAACTTTTGATTGAATCACTTATATCATGATTGAAAAACATCCAAAATATAAAAAGTGATTTATATATCATATATATTTACAATTTAAATACCTATAATAGTAATATATATGAAATTTAATACACCATTTATGGAGACGGTAGGTCGTACCTACGCATAAACGTATTTTCCATTTTCATATCATATTTAATGGAACTAAGTGAATAAGATATATGTAAGAACAAAAATATATATATATCAAGTATAATTATTATTTCATTTATTACATAATTATTAATTATATATATTTATATATATATTTATAATCATCATTGAATGGAGAACATGGAAAAGAATCTCATCGCGTCGTGGAGACGGTAATCTGTACGTACACACGAGCGACAATATCAATATATGGATGGAGAAATCATATGTAATTGGATGTTATATTGTATATAATGTATAATTATAATGTTATATTTATTATTTTCTTCATTTATACTCATTATTAAACCCAACCAAATGATAACGTATAAGTTGCATTTATTAATTTAAAATTAATTCTCGTTGTCATAACCTTACAGTGTGTTTTAAGTAAAACCTATCAAAATATTGAAATGTGTTTATGTAAAATTTAAATGTGAAAATACTTATTATAATTAATTTAAATTAACTATATTTATATATGTGTGAAATTAATAATTCATAAATTATTCTGTAACATTTAAATAAGATCAACCAACTTTTTTTATTCCATCAAGAAAATGGAAGCAGGTTTCATGTGCACATATAACTAATTATTTCATAGAATCACTACTGGAAATCATGCTTTTCCAAATGCTTGAATACCAACGATTCATAGAAACCGTTGGTATGGTAATCTTTACCAACAGTTTTCATAAACCGTTGTTAAAAATCTGTAAAACTTGTGTTTTCCCAAAGGTTTGATGAAACCATTGGGAAAAATGGGTAAAAAAGATTTTTCCCAACGGTTTAGTGAAACCATTGGGAAAGATAAAGACTCATATACCAACAGTTCTGCAGAACCGTTGGTATATATGGTATTAAGAGGTTTTTCCCAACAATTTTTTGAAACCGTTGGGATAAAATAACTTTCCCATTAGTTTTTTAAAATCGTTGGGAAAAAAATCAACAAATATCTTTGATCTGCGACTCGAGACATCTCGAAAATTTTGCCCCAACCGAGACCTGGATGCACCCTCTCGAAATTTTTTCCCTAAAACTGAACTGTTTGGAAGGTTTGCCTCTAAATCTCGATGCAAATGCTACTTCCCAACACAACAGGTCTGGTTTCCAATGATTTTCTCTTCCCGTTTAAATCAGTATGTGTGAGTTCATTTATTTTAGATTTGTTCTTCCAGTTTAAATCGGTGTGTGTGTGTTTATTTATTTTAGATTTTGTCATTCTATTTTGGTGTGATCTAGTGTGTATTATGATCCCCTTATAAAAATAAGGCATATATAATTTTTTGTTACGGTTCGAAACCTACTTCCCAACCTACTCTAGAGGGTGCTAACTCTAATTTCCAATGGGACATCTATCTTTGATTCAAGAAATTTTCGTTCTTCCATTCTAAATATGTAGGTGTGCCTTCATTTATTTTAGATTTTTTAATTCCAATTTTCTAAAATTTATTGTTTATTATGATTCCCTTATGAACACAATAAATATATCATTTTAGGTTGTGGTTTTGTTTTGATTTAACTCTGTTGAATAATTTTGGTTCATATTAAAGAGGTCAATATGATCTTGAGTTATTTTATCCTTGATTTATTTTAAATTTAAGGACTGTTGACTTGATTTTGTTGGTTAGACATAAATACAGAGAGGGTTTTCCAGGTGGGGTGGGTGGGTGGGTTTTCCATGTGGGGTGTGGGGGGGTTGGGGTGTCCAGGTGGGGTGGGGGGGGGGGTTTCCAAGTGGGGTGGGGGTAGGGTTGTCCAAGTGGAGTGGGGGGGGGGGGGGGGGGCTGGGTTGTCCAAGTGTGGTGGGGGTAGAGCTATCCAAGTGGGGTGGAGTGGGGTTGGGTTGTCCAAGTGTGGTGGGGTAGGGTTGACCATGTGTGGTGGGTGTGGGGTGGGGTAGAGCTGTCCAAGTGGGGTGGGGGTAGGGTTGTCCAAGTGGGGTGGGGGTGGGGCTATCTAGGTAGGTTGGGGGAGGGGACTGGGATGTGCAAATGGAGTGGGGGTGAGGCTGTTTGGGGTGGGGGAGGGTTTACAGGTGGGGGTAGGGTTGTCCACTCAAAGTGTCTCTCTATAGTTTAAAATGGACTTCATTTTAAATGAAAACAAAAACTGACATACGAAAAACTGACCAAACGTATTCAGATTCTATTGAAACATTAGGACAATGTTCCATGAGTCATTTGTGATGTGTATGAGTAAACCCCACCTCAATCCAAGGCTAGGTGTGGCCGGAACCACTCAAAGTGTCTCAGGTTTATTTGAAATAGACAACATTCAATACTACAAAAACGGGCAATATCAGTGATCAAACTGGGCTTTAACAGCGCTAAAAAGCACTGTAAAGCTCAGCGAAGAAAAAGGGGTGGGCCCCTTTAATAGAGCTTTTTTAGCGCTATTAAAGGCGACCTTTACAAGCGCTCAAAAGCGCTATTAAATCCCAGCCTACTGCAAATAGAAAATATGCATCAGTATAGCAAGCCAAACAAGACCTGTAGAAAAACCAGTATATCAAACATGCAAATGTGATCTACTAATTATTCATTATTCAAATCATAAAGGTACCATTAAATACTTACATTTCCCCCAAACACCCATAACACAACCCAACCACAACCTTCATCTCAATGTACTCAACCGATCTAAATATCAAGATGGATTTTACCCAAGAATATCTAATTCAAAATGCCGATCATGTCATCAACCGACCACTTAATTTCTATGGTTCTCCCCACTATACGCTTTAGCTCACAAACACCACCATCTGATGTTTAACACCTCCATCATCAGGAAAGAACCAATAGAACCCCAACTAAAACTCCACAACATACCCAACATGTTTTCTAACATACCGTGCTTAGACATCCATGATAACACCAACCAATGTTATCATCCATCCTTTCTATCAAAACTACTTAGAATGGATGTGAATCCATCATCCATACATGAATCAAGGAAAATTAAACATTTCCTCAAAGATAGAACCCATTTTCAAAAAATAAATAACATTTGAAATCATCAAATAGATGTCGCTTACAACTCACCACATTTGTCCCTTTTTCCTGGAGGAATTTGAAAAATGCACCACATTGGTTGTAAAAGAAGTAGAGGATAGATCTCTTTGATCATAAAAAGCCATGAACGCAAGTTTATCCTTTAGGAAACTGATGAGTGATGTTTTTGAATGCTTTTTTGAACTAGGAACTGACTCGCTTGATGAAACACATGAAATATCTTTAAATGTAGCCTCACTTGCCGAATCATTGGAACAATTTCCTGTATTAGATGTTCTTAGTGTCAGATTTAACATCCCATCTTGTTCATCAAATGGATTGGTCAACTTCAAATCTATCATGGATGCTGCCGCACCACCTTTACATGCATCTAATGATCAGAGGCAGCTTGATTAGAAAAACCATCCTGAGGGCACTGGAAATGAAAGATCATGCGGTGCCATAGTTGCTCAGCAACCACAATTTACCCCACATGATATAAGGCTATTGCATGATGTCCAAGACATACAGAGAGGAGAAGAGATGGTTATAGTCTCGTAGACGAACAACATCAACAATGAACATCCACCACCCTTTCCCTATATACATCAAAATGATATATTTAAGAATGTCCATGTTTATTTCTATCTTACTTCCATCGAGGATGATGCATGTTGGTCAACTTGTTTTAGAAATTGTGTATCTTCATCTGTGCCTTGTACTTGCACCCATGTATTTGAATATGATTATGCGTACATCATAGTTGACCTTCTCATAGAAGAGTTTCTGGAAGAATATAAGAGACATGAAGTAATGAAGATCATTAGAGTGTTGGAGAAAATGTGGTCGCTACAAACAATGTGGCAATCGGCTTGTGCAATGCGGCCTAAGTTACAACATGCAGGTATTGTACTTTATTTTTTTTGGAGGGTTTCAGTGTAAATACATTATGGAATGATCATTGATATTCATTTTCTTTTAAGTTTTTTTGATAGCTGAGGGAAAAGGGTGGGGTCTGCAGACATTGGAGGATATGTCGAAGGGTGACTTTATGGGAAATTACATCCTATATTTTTGAAACATTTCCATAGTATCTAACATCTAACCAAATGTCCTCTTTTCCCTTCAAACTCCCCGAACCCCGATGGTGATCTGATTTTGGGGAACATGAAGGGAAAAGAGGCCATTTATCTAACATATTGACACACAAAATCACCCTTCGACATATCCTCCAATTTCTACAGACCCCACCGTTTTCCCTCGACTAACAAAAGAACCTAAAAGACAATGAATAGAAATGATCATTCCAAAATGCATTTACACTGAAACCCTCCATAAAAAAATAAAGTACAATACATGCAAGTTGTAACTTAGGGAGCATTGCACAAGCCGATTTCCACATTATTTGTAGCAACCACATTTTCTCCAACACTCTAATGATCTTCATTGCTTCATGTCTCTTATACTCTTCCATAAACTCCTCTCTAAGAAGGTCAACTATCATGTACGCATACTCACCTTCAAATTCATGGGTGCAAGTACAAAGCACAGATGAAGATAAATAATTTCCAAAACAAGTTGACCAATATATGTATTTAATGGTACCTTTATGCTTTGAAGTGTCAAACCTGCCTCAATCCTAGGTATGGTGTGACCACCAACAATTGAAGTGTCTCAGATTTATTTGAAATGGACAATATTTTAATTGAAACAAATACTGGCATATGGAAAACTGACCAAATGTATTAATAATCTGTTGAAACATTAGGAAAACATTCTATGAGTCATTTGTGACATGTACAGGTCAACCTCGCCTCAATCCGAGGCCAGGTGTGGCCGACACCACTCAAAGTGTCTCAGGATTATTTGAAATAGACAACATTAAAAATGAAAACAACAACTGACATACGGAAAATCGACTAAACACATTCGTATTCAGATGAAACTTTAAGAAAACAATCCATGGGTCATATGTGATGTGTACGTGTCAACCCAGCCTCAATCTGAGGCGTGGAGTGGCCGACACCACTCGAAGTGTCTCTCAATAGTTTAAAATGGACTTCATTTTAATTGAAAAAAAAACAACTGACATAAGGTAATCCGACCAAACAAATTCAGATTATATTGAAACATTAGAACAACTATCCATGGGTCATATGTTACTTGTTTGAGTCAACAGTGCCTCAATCCAAGTTGCAGTGTTTCCAGGATCACTCTACATGTCCACTTTTGTTTAAAATGGACAAAATTTTATGTACATACAGAAAACCAACCAAACGGATTATGATTGTGGTCATACTTTACCACAATGATACATGGGTCATATATGACTTGTAAGAGTCATCCTGACCTCAATCCGAGGTGCGGTGTGGAAGGAACTGCTCAAAGTGTCTCTCTTTAGATTAAAATGGACTTCATTTTAAGTGAAAACAACAACTAACATACGGAAAACTGACCAAACACATTCAGATTCTATTGAACCTTTAGTACAACAACACATGGCTCATTTGTGATGTGTATAAGTCAACCTCACCTCAAGCCTAGGCACAGTGTGTCTGGAACCACCAAAATTGTCTCTCTTTCGTTTAAAATAGACTTCATTTAAGTGAAAACAAAAAAATGACATACAGAAAACCGACCAAATGCATTCAGATTCCTTTGAAACTTTAGGAAAACAATCCATGGGTCATATGTGATGTGTATGAGTTAACCCCACCTCAATATAAGGATTGGTCTGACTGGAACCACTCAAAGTGTCTCACATTTATTTGAAATGGAAAAAATTTTAATTGAAAACAACCACTGGAATACATAAAACTGACTAAACACATTCATATTCAGTTGAAACTTTTGGAAAACGATCCTTGGGTCATATGTGACGTGTACGTGTCAACCCAGCCTCAATCCGAGGTTAGGAGTTGCTGACACCACTCAGAGTGTCTCTCTATAGTTTAACATTGACATTATTTTAATTGAAAACAACAACTAACATACGGTAATCTGACCAAATGCATTAGGATTCTATTGAAACTTTAGGAAAACGATCCATGGGTCATGTGTGACATGTTTGAGTCAACCGTGACTCAATCCAAGTCACAGTGTGGTCGGGATCACTCTAAATGACTCTCTTTTGTTTAAAATGGACAACATTTTAATGACATATGGAAAACCGAAAAAACACATTATAAATGTGTTGATGCTTTAGGAAAATGATTCCTAGGTCATATATGACGTGCATGAGTCAACCCCGCCTCAATCTGAGGCACAGTGTGGCCGACACCACTCAAAGTGTGTCTCTTTAGTTTAAAATGGACATTATTTTAAGTGAAAACAACAAGTGACATATGGAAAACTGACTAAACGCATTTGTATTTTGTTGAAATATTAAGAAAACAATCCATGGGACATATGTGATGTATAAGTGTCAACCCAGCCTCAATTTGAGGTGTGGAGTGGCCGACACCTCTCGAAGTGTCTCTATATAGTTTAAAATGGACATCATTTTAATTGAAAACAACAACTGATATACGTTAATCTGACCAAACACATTTTGATTCTGTTGATACATTAGGACAATTATCCATGGGTCATATGTGACGTGTTCGAGTCAAACGCGCCTCAATCCGAGTTGCAGTGTAGCCGAGATCACTCTAAGTGTCTCTCTTTTGTTTAAAATGGACAACATTTTAATGACATAAAGAAAACTGATCAAATGCATTATGAATGTGTTGATGCTTTAGGAAAACGATACATTGGTCATATATGACATGAATGAGTCAACCCCGCCTCAATCCAAGGCGCCGTGTCTCCAGCACCACTCAAAGTGTCTCTGTTTAATTTAAAATGGACTTCATTTTAAGTGAAAACAACAACTGACATATGGAAAAATGACCAAACGCATTAAATTTCTAATGAAACTTTAGTTCAAAGATCCATGGGTCATTTGTGACGTGTATGTGTCAACCTCGCCTCAATCCGAGGCATGGTGTGGTCGTAACCACTCAAATTGTCTCTCTTTCGTTTAGAATAGACTTCATTTTAAGTGAAAACAAAAAATGACATATGGAAAACCAACCAAATGCACTCATATTCCATTGAAACTTTAGGACAACGATCCATGGGTCATATGTGACGTGTACGAGTCAACCCTGCCTCAATCTGAGGCCTGGTGTGGCCAGAACCAATCATAGTGTCTCTCTATAGTTTAAAATGGACATCATTTTAATTGAAAACAACAAATGACATACGGAAAACCAACTAGATGCATTAAAATCCTATTGAAAATATAGGACAACGTTCCATGAGTAATTTGTGACATGTACAAGTCAACCCCGCCTCAATCCCAGGCCAGGTGTGGCAGAAACCACTCAATGTGTCTCAGGTTTATTTGAAATAGACAACAGTTTAAATTAAAACAACAACTGACATACGGAAAACTGATTAAATGCATTCGGATTCAGTTTAAACATTATCAAAATGATCCATGGGTCATATGTGACATGTACGTGTCATCCCAGCCTCAATATGAGGTGTGGATTGGCCGACCCCACTCGAAGTTTCTCTCTATAGTTTAAAATAGACTTCATTTTAATTGAAAACAACAACTGTCATACAGTAATCTGACCAAACGCATTCAGATTCTATTAAAACATTAGGACAACGATGAATGGGTCATATGTGACGTGTTCGAGTCAATCATACCTCAATACGAGTCACACTGTGGCCGGGATCACTCTAAGTGTCTCTCTTTTGTTTAAAATGTACAACATTTTATGTACATATGGAAAACTGACCAAACAGATTCTGATTGTGTTGATAATTTAACACAACGATCCATGGGTCATATATGATGTTCACGAGTCAACCCTTATTCAATCTGAGGTGCGGTGTGGCGAGCACCACTCATAGTGTATCTCTTTAGTTTAAAATGGACTTTATTTTAAGTGAAAACAAAAACTGACATAAGGAAAACCGACCAAATTCATTTGGATTCTGTAGAACCTTTAGTACAACGATCCATGGGTCATTTGTGATGTGTACGAGTCAACCTCGCCTCAATAAGTGGCACAGTGTGGCCGTAACCACTCAAATTGTCTCTCTTTTGTTTAACATGGACTTCATTTAAAGTGAAAACAATAAATGACATATGGAAAACCGACCAAATGCATTTGGATTCCATTGAAACTTTAGGAAAATGATCCATGGGTCATTTGTGACGAGTACGAGTCATCCCCGCCTCAATCTGAGACACGTTGTGGCCAGTATCACTCCATGTGTATGTATATTGTCTTAAATGGACATCATTTTTAGTAAAAAACACTTGTATGTATTCTTGATTTTGTATAACACATATAATTACTTATTCAATTTTTTATGTATTTTATTGATAATTGATAATTAAATTATGTATGTATTCAATTATGAATTGAATTCCAGATTCGACAAATAATTGTCATCTATGTTTTAAATTGAATTCTAAATCAATTATGTATGTTTATAATTACGTTATAAATTATGATTTAATTATGGATGTGTATAGTTATAGCATGCAATGTTAAATGTGTATGCATTATATGTTAAATAATTGGAAAGGAGAGGGAATAGATAATTACAACACAATTGACAGGAATGGGATTGCACACCTATGAAAATTGCAGGAAAATTGCAGGCTGCTATACAATTTGCACAGCATATCCTATGTCAATGGTTTCAAACCATTGTCATACAATTTTCATGATGTTTTTACCAATGTTTCAATGATAACCATTTGTAAAAACCCTTTACCAACGGTTTTGTAAACCGTTCGAAAAGGTTCCTCAAAGAGGGTTTTGCCAACGGTTTGGTTGAACCGTTGGGAAAAATTATACCAACGGTTCAACCAAACTGTTGAGATAGGTTAGTGTAACCAACCTATCCCAACGGTTCTACATAAACCTTTCAGAATTTTTTTTGAACCGTTGGTATAAGATATACCAATGGTTCTGTAGCCTATCCCAACGGTTCAGAACCATTGGGAAATATGCTATTTCAAGTTGTGAATGGCGTAATAGATTCTCTATATCTAATTTTTATGAAATAAAATAGATAAAAATATAATTAATATATTTTTTATTTATATTATGGTAAAAATTAGGTACATCAATGAACCATGATCAATATAATATTACCAAAATTATCAAACCAAGACATATATATATATATATATATATAATAAAGAGGTTATTCCCCAAAATGTGAAATTAAAAAATTAAATGTTAATAGAGATAAAAAAAGGGCATATGTAAATCATATACGATATGATATATATTATTATTGAGTTAGAATAGATTCTTCTTATAATATATTTGTTATACATTTGGACTGAATGTGTGTGACGAAATTTGATACTTGAGGTATAAGATTTTCATCCCAGTTCTATTTTTTGGTATACAAGCCATATTCACCAATTTTTTCTTATATGTGTTGTATATACTACCCATGAAAATATTTATAATTTTCAACTAATTTGATCTATGGTTTATAAAAATCTATCGATGGTTCTTTCATCATGTATAATTTGATCAAAAAGAAACCATTCTTGTAAAAGATTTTTGTTACAATGTCTGTGTTAATTAGGATTTCATATGATTATGCTTCTTATGATGATATATTATTATCTTTATATCAATAAAATCATTTATTTTTTTATAATATATATATTTATCGAAAATAAATTTTACCCTTTAACATTAAAATCATAATATACTCAAAAATATGAAATATTATTTTATAATAAATATTATCTTTAAATTAATCCAATATCCTTTCCACCCATTTCGATAATTTATACATCCATTTTAATGAAGTATTATACAATTATTCTGTAATTATTTAATGGAATTTGTTTAACAATTATAGATGTTTTTAAAAAAAATTAATAATGAAGTAATCTACTAGGTTTTTGAAGAATTTTATTTTTAATTTTAACCAAAAATGGTAATGGAATAATAATTTTAACATGTATGTTATGAATGTTATTTACCTCAGTCATGACCTCTCATTGAATTAATTATTCTATTTCACATTTTCATTTTTATTTTAAAATAATATGTTTCATTTTATAGTTATGATATTTTCATATTTTTAATATGTTTTTTCAATGTAGAATGTTTATTTTCCTAATTAAATGTTCAATGTGATATTTTAAAATAAGGTTAAATCTACCATGACATCCAATTTTGTAACATAAACATTAATTGGGATATTATCTATCTATATCATCATTATTTTTTATATAGATTGTTTTTTGTTATGATAATATATTTTTTATAGAACGTGTTTCATTTCCATGAGTTATTGTTTTTGAAAGATGTATATTTTTATCGAGATACAAAATTATTAAATGAAGAAATTAATAGGAAACCAATTTCTACTAAATGGTTTATATTGGGATGATATTTTTTGAAAAACAAATTAAATTATATTTTTACTCATTGATGAATGTTTTATGATCAAATAGACCACATTTTTATGTTATTAGTTACGTGAATGGGTGAATATATATCATACTCTAATGAATTTGTAAATTATTGATATGTCATAAGTTACACTAGCATTGAATAGGTTTTAACATCATTTAGTATTGTATTTTTTCAACTTTGAAAATATTAAGAGTAAACTCTGACTGGTACTAGTGTTTGGACAGTGAACTTATCAAACTATAGTAGTGGTTTAAATTATCCTTGAATACATGGAAAACTATTTTCTATGCATATGTGTATCGAAAAAATATATTTATTATGTCATTTTTATTCTCTTAGGGATTATATCCATGTTTTTAAGGATTTAGGTCATCTAAACATTCATGGTTTATACCATGACTTATGATTGTGATCTATGATATATGCATTATGGATTTCATAATTTAGGATCTTGTCCACATACAATTATACTCATGTTATTATTTTGAGATCAGTGATATATCCCATTTTTATCCCATGTATGAATCTTATAACGCACCTTGTTATGTTTCCTTTACCTTGGATATGAAGAATGGTCACATGTAGGATAGTTCTTATATGGATTATAGTAATGAATAATTTGATGTGATATTAATTTGTTCAATTATGAACATGTTTTTCATGTATCCAACGATCCAAAATCACGATAGATATATGCTTCTATGATGGATCTTTTTGTTCTATATTTAATATTTTCCTTTTAATATTTAATATCTATGTCTGAATATTGTCGTTCATTATAGATAATAATAATGTTTTTTGTTATAGGAATATCACAACCCTTGATCCTTCATAATGGAGTTACGTTTCTTGTCAATTTCATCATATGAGAGGTGAGATATGAAATATCAGGAATGAAGTGGTGATATTAGTCCTTAAATCCTACAGTGTTATATTTCTCAAATATGCATTTTCATTTATTGCAATGATATGACTGCTTCTATCATCTGAGATCTTACAATACACAATTATCACATATTAAAATCCATTAAAAGGGAACTTCATTTTTCCAATGTCTCTATATGATTTATTTTAAATAATTCATTTCTTCCAAAAGGTGCCTAAAATATTATCTATGAATTAATCATGGAAAAATTTAACATGGGAGTACAACATAATATCACCTGTAAATACAACCAAAAATGACGAAACGTACCACTCAATTATATGTTTCATCAATTCCATTAATAAAATTTTATCATTTATTGTTTCAAATGTAATAAGAATGTATTCTTCATGATTTTGTGATAGTATTATAATAATTTCCATGTAATTAACATGATGTTAATGATAACCTATATCATCAGTCAATTTTTTTAAAACAATTTGGATCTCATTATTGTATTTAAAAGATTATAACGTTACGGTAGCAAGTATCCATTTCTAATCATAATATAATCTATTTTAATATAATCAAAAATAATCATAAGAAAATAATCATCATTTTTTGTTAAGATAATTATATAATACCAATGTGATATACTTAATATTATTAATCCCATAAATTCAAAATCTGATTTCCACACTTTCAATTTCTTATAATTTAATCACCATTCTATATAAAAGATTTTTAATTTGATTCCTCTTTAAAAGTAGGTCAATTGAAAATTTTCCATTAATTTATAGTGGAATCCCATATAGTATTTCTAGAAATAAATTAGAATACTAATTAAAATATGGTATTATCATCTATAAATTTATCCAATATCATCAATAGTATATATATAAAGTTGATATGTTATATATCAAACTATTAGTTATAATGTTCCTTCTCAGTCTATTTTAATATTTCAATTGGTTGAAGAAAACAACACGTGTTTTTTAGCCCCCAATTTTTGAGGTATGTATCCATTGTTTAATCCATTTTATGTGTATACATTTCAAGGGTTGAGTATGAAAGAGTTTTGGATTGTTTTGAATAACTATTGATGAATTTTTAAGGCTGCACTATTTGAGTACGGTTAAGAGAAACTGTGAGAGATGAACTAAATGTGTATTGGGAAATGCATTCCTTGGGTATGGTTTTCCTAACCATGTGGGATAGGTCGTGCAAGGTACCCTCTTGAGGTAGCAGGTGTCACAGAGTTAGTAGACAATTTTTCTAACCATGTGAGCTAACTGTGTAGCCCGTAAAAATGTTTTCTTAATTCTCAGATTAGTCATGATTTCCCTAAAAACACCCAACCTCTCTCCCACTCTAGCCTCAATTTGGATTCCATATTTTTAGGGGTTACACGTGATCTCCCACAAGAAGGGTATTCTTGTTGTGTTTGAGATGATTATTCGCTGGTAAGTCTCCATGCTTAGTTCATTGTGGTTATTCCTTGATCTACACTACCCTACCTCACTTGGTTTTCTTTATTTTTGTAGATATAGGGTTCTTGTTTCATTCAGTGTTGATTTAAAGATTTTTGGTGATAGTTAAGCTTATCTAGATCTGTTTTAGTGGAGAGTTTGATCGGATATGGGTGTGATTGCTTGTGGGTCGAATTCATCGGAACCATAAGAGTAGGTGGCCTCTCTATCAACTACACATGGTTAGAACTTGTACATTTGGTGGAAATTAATTTGATTTTCATGAAATTAATTGTGTATATATTTTTAGAAACATTGTGGAAGCCATTTTGGTAGTGATTTGGGGTATTTTGGGTGAAATGGTATATTTATGAAAGTGGGGTTTTGTTGTGTGTTTTGAAAATGTGGATTTTAAAATAGGTTTTGTGGTTTTGATTATAAGAATTGTTTATGAAAAAGTTTTTGATAAAAATGTATATTCATAAAAATGTGGTTTTGCATGGAAAATGGAAGGAGGTGTCATAAAAAAATGGGTGATTTATTGATATGAATTTGCTTATGTTGGAAATCATGGTGTTATTATTGATGTGGGCTTGGTGTGTTATGTGATTGTTTATTAGTTTGTGAATTCTTTGTTTGTCATTTCATTGTTGATAAGTGGGAAGGGATACCAATATTAAAATGGGATGGATATTCTTTTGAAGGGCCACCATCAAAGTATATGTGGGTGGAAAGTACCACTATTAAGAAATGAAGCAAACAAGTTTAGTTGGGATGTTCCAAAATTTTGGTTGCATTTTTGTTTTTTGTATTGAAATATGGAATTTTTTTCTAATGATAAGTGGTTAAATGGATTGTTACATGGTTGTTTTGTGTGCCTATGTGTTGTGAGAATATAGGTGAAATGGATAGCTAAAGGAATTTTTGAAATGTAATCTGTTGTTGATCTATTAAATGTTTTATATAAACTTTTTTTACAGAAATGCGCTAATAGTTTTATAATAGTGGTGTGTGTAGGAATCTTATTTGGGGAAAACCTACAGAGTATTGCACTCACCAACTAATTTGGAACTTGGGGGATTGTTAATATGTTGTACTTCGAGAAAAATATAAGGGTAAAACAACACATTTTTCTAGAGGTTCTGCAAGATGATTTGGTGATGTTGTGGTAAATGGGGCATGGAGCCTGGTGTGCAGCTATAGATAATGTCCCAGTTCATTTAAGGTCATGTAATTTAGTCTTTCAAAGGGTACTCAGATTGTTGTATTGTTGATATTTGGTTGGATTGGTATTTTTTAATGGTAAGGATAACATGGGTCATTTTGTATGCTACTGGTAATGTATGGGTTGGGTTGTTTTGTAACATAAATAATGTAGAATTATTGGTAATGTCATTTTTGGTAGGTCAGTTTTTATCTTAAGGTAAAATCATTCCCCAATGATTATGAAATCCCATGGAATTTATTTCCTAGAATTGGTGTACAGGGAAGGTCTCTTAAGTCCATCTAGTATTCCTATAACCTCCCAAGCAAATTGGAAAGGGTTGGAAGTTAGAAGTGGTATCAGTTTGTTTGTTCCTTGGCTTACAAATGAGATCATTTTTTCGGTCCATTCACGTTGATAGTTGGACTTGTTGTTGAAATTCATTTTTTTTCTATTCCTCGATTTGGGAAGGAAAAAATGAGTCGGATTTTCAGAACATGGAAGGTATATCATAAAAATATGTAGCTAACCCTTTTAAAGAGAACTCCATGTTTTTAGGGAGTTGGTTAAATAAGTGTTAGGAGAAATTTATATGCATTGGAAATCACATTGCAGTGGGTATATTCAATGATATGATCCAGACATGAATTATAGAAATGACTTCCAATTTGGATGAATATTTCATTGGGGGTATAATGATCTATGGAGTGATATGAATGTGTGGATTCTAAAAATCATAATTATGATTCAAAATGGAAGGATTTGATACCTGGAAACTCATGGAATTTTGAAAATGGGTTCTGTCACGACCCGTACTTGGGACCCATGTCATGACAACACCAAGCCCGCCTTCCATAGGTCGGGGAATGGCGACATGCATCAAAGGTGAATTCCCGATAAAAGGGGAAGGCATTGCCTTTAAACATGTAACACACAAAGTCTGAATTGAAACAGTAGGATCATCAAGTACTAATATAGATCAGGAAAGTGTGTTGAAATTAAGTGGGCCAGAATTCAAACCCAACCGAACAACAAGTACATGTACAAGTACAAGTAAAAAGGGATAAACAGCTTCTGGATCATCCACTGGGGAATCCTACCTCAAGGGTAGGTAAAAATCTCGAACAAATTTTCCCTGAGGTACGTCTCGTATAGTCCAGCTCTGAGCAGCCTTTTGTTCCACTCCTTCAGCCTCGATCACTGCTGAATGTCGTCTGAATAGAATAAAACAAGGTGTGGGAAAATCCCGTGTAGGGGTGAGTATAACAATACACGGTAGGGGGCCCTGAGACCCCTGAAGGTCTCCCTGAATCCACCAAGGATAAACGACATAATAAAGATACAACCATGAAGTATCTACCAACCATACATAGGTATATTCCCATACATATACCTATGATATCAATCATAGTCTGGCTTAAACTCTCGAGCCCAATCACAACACATTCTAAAAAGGATATAAAGCCAATCACATTGATGATAATGATTGAATGAAAAGACTCAGATCACACTGGAATACAACTAATGAAGAGGGGTAGAGATGATTAGATGTAGCCTCTGAATCATCTCCTCTGTCGAACCCACGTAGGATCCTGGAAGCGTATATGTACTGTCGATCCCACGAAGGATCCCGGTACAAAAGTCATCACTCTCGAACCCATGGAGAATCTCTGTACCTATTTCATCACTGTCGATCCCATGGAGGATCCAGGTATAGTATCGTCGCTATCAAAAAAACAGAGGATCCTGGGGTAGTAGTAGGTCCATGTAGTATCCTATCATCTCACTCGCATCTGACCATAGGGTTCTCTCACACAGCATGCTCAATTCCGGGAGGGTCCGCTCCTCGATCCATGTTTCAATACATAAACTACCACAAATTCTCCAGTTGATGTCTCTCATAAATCCGCTTATTCATAAGGAACCCAACGTGACAGACGACGCGTTAATCAGACTCCTGATCTGTGTGTTATTGGCATTTCCATTCCAAGGGCCCGGTTGGTTATTTGGATCAAGCCAACCCGGTTGTACCCCAACTACGACCAAACCTCAAGAGTGGTATGAAAAACGATCCATCCTTCTTTAATCCTTCTATCACAGCAGACAGTTCGTCGTTCAGACAGCCATATCCCAAGATAGGGGAGAACAGGTGTAAACTGGCTAAACGATTCCGGGTCTGGTCCGACCCTGTCAGAGAGACCTGCCCCAACCCAATCCAGACTGGGGTCCGACCTGGTCTGAGGGTATGAGGAAACACCCCGCACTGAGCTGGCCCGGCTGGGGGTGGCCTGGCAAAGGACGTCCCGGAAGAGGGCGGCCCATCGGCCTGCCATAGCAGCACCTAGGGGGTGGCGCATGCCCCCCATGGCACACGAACAGTATAATGGTTCGGGTGGACATAACCATCACCATGTGGCATTGCTCCAGCTCACACGGGATCTGACAGAGTCCCGATCCTCCAAGTTAGCCAAGCATCTAGCCACTGCACCTCCACGGCGGCCGGCCAGGCCGGCCGCCGCTGCAGCTCCACAACGGCACGACGACGTTGTGGTCCCGCTGCCCTCAATGCGTAGCGACGACAGCTCCCCTCCTTTGTCATGGCCCGGTTTGGTCACAGCCCTCAGCTCCTCTTCATGGTGTGACGACACCGCATGCCTCCACCATGGCCCGTCATTGCCGCGACCCTCCTCCCGCACTTCACGACAGTGCCGCGCTGTCTTTGCGGCCCGGTGGCCTGGCACCGCCAGTTTTCTTCGCGGGCCGCCTCCATCTTCATCAAACAAGAACTACCCAAGGGGGAGGGTCGGGTCATGATCATGTGGTCCGAACCCTCCTCTTCATTGTGATAACTTTTGTTATACCAATCCAGAAATTTGAACGACAAAGAACGGAGATTTAATGTCAAATTTAATATAACTCAAATCCCCTTACCTCGATTCAATGAACATTGACGAAGTCACGGAAAATAAGGTGGACGTTTGATTCGTTGATGTTGAGAAACATCTGAGGATGGAGCGTCGTCAGTGTTCCTCGCAGGCATCTCCTTCTCTTTCGGCTTGGTCAAAGATCGAAGGAGAAGTTCGTAATTATATGGTGGTTCTTTGTTGGGAGGATGAAGCTCTCCTCTCTCAAGCTTTTCCAAAAGATTATTCCAAATCCCCAAAAATAATAATGGATGATCTCTATTAATTCTTTGGCACAACAAGACAAAGTTGTGCTTAATTAAATCAGGAAGCTCATTTAATTAATGCTAAAGAATGGTTCAAATTCAATAATTAGAGAAGGTGAGATGTTCCAATTAATAAAGAGAGGTGTCCAATTAAATATGAAGTGTTAATGGGGGGGGGGGTTATGCTCATGTGGTCCCCACTTAATAATATCCTCCAAAAGGAGATTATGTGCGGGTGGGCCCCACCTCCAACCTCCACATGGAGGTTTTAGCTACCTCAAATAAAATTAATGCCAACATATTATTTTTAATTAACTTAAAAAAAACCCAAAAGAACTATCTTCTATTCAAAACAGAATGCAACTGCGGTTAAGGTCTCATTATGTAATCACCGATGCTGCGAGTTCAACGGTGCCTTTAGATTTCAATTCCGAGAACTGGTACACAATGTTTTTAAAATCTGGCTCGTACATTTACTGAATGTTCCCAAATGAAACTTCAGGAATTGATTTCGGGCACACAGTGTATCGAAATCAAGCATCGTCAGAAACTAAAAACTCATAAAATTCCCATGTATTTATGATAAAAATTTCCACGGAATATCCGGAAAATTACATTCTCTCCATCTCAGGGATTTACATCCCTGTAAGGTAAAAATCACACAATGAAAACAATTATGAGTACTGAGCACGCATTTGAGCCTCCCACTCGCATGTGGTCTCCTGGAGGTTCCCATGCTGCCAGCGAACGCACACCAGAGGAATAGACAATCCATGTAGGACTCGTTTCTGTCGATCCTCAATCTCCACTAGAACTTCTGTGAATGTCGTCCCATCATTGATGTCCATATTCCCATGACTGATGATGGGGGACGAGTCCTGCACGTATCTCCTCAGCTGATATACGTGGAAGACATCATTCACCCGGTGCAACTGAGGTGGAAGAGCCAAGATGTAAGACACCTCACCTACTCTGCTGAGGACCTATAAACATCCGATGAATCGTGGAGATAATATTCCTCCGCGGACAAATATCCGTAGACATCGTTGAGGTGGGACACGTAGAATGACATAGTCTCAAACCTTGAACTCTAGTGGTCTCCATCTCCTATCAACATAGGACTTCGTCCTTCTATATGCAGTCTTCATCCACTCCTGGGTGATCTGCACCTTCTCTGTCATAGTCTGCACCATCTCGGGTCCCATAAGTGCAGACTCCCCTTGGTCAGTCCCGCAAAGAGGTGATCTACAAGGTCCGCCTTATAGTGCCTTCAAAGGTGTAATCCCGATGGTGGAGTGGTAGCTGTTGTTATACGCAAACTCTACCAAGTGTAAGTGGTCTTCCCAGCTGCGACCGAAGTTGAGGACGCATGCACGGAGCATGTCCTTGAGAGTCTGAATTGTCCTCTCAGTCTGACCATCCGTCTGAGGATGGAAGATAGTGCTCAATCGAAGGTGCGTCTGGAAAGCCTCCTGGAAACCCCTTCCATAGCGTGGAAGTGAAGCATGCATCTCGATCAGAGACGATCATCGATGGAACAACATTAAGTCGTAAGAACTCCCACACGTAGAGGTGTCCAAAGCTCTCTATTGAATGCTACTCTCAGATCTTTAGGAAGTGGGTCGACTTGGTGAGTACGTTGACAGTCTCCCATATAGATTCGTGTCCTTTGGATGTATGTGGATGTACCATCAAAAAATTCATGGATATCCTATCTTACATCAACTTTGGGTCCTCTAAGGGCTAAACTAATCCTGCTAGAATATGGTTCTCCACCTTCACTTTCTAACAGTGAGGCATCGTGTGAAAAACTCTGCCACTACCTTCTTCATACCTGGAAACCAAAGCTGTCGTCGAAGGTCCTAGTACATCATTTCCACTCCTAGATGTACCGTTAATGTAGATGTGTGGAACCCCTTATACACTTCCCCCCTGAAGTGCAACAGGTACCACGATATGTGATCTGAAGAGAATGATGTGCTCCCCACCTTTAGAAAATCCCTATGGTGCCAACCCTATGGATGACTGAGCACGTCACGTCTCACAGTCAACATCCCCACGTTGTGCCTCCCTGACTCACTAAATAAGTGGGGGAGTGCCAGTGAGAGACTATAGAAAGGCGGCTCTATCTCTATCCACAAAGGATATATGCAACACATCCAACTGTTCTATCACCTCTCCAAGCAGCTGAATTCCTGATCTCCTACTGAGAGAATCTTCTACAGTGTTCCCTTTCCTAGGAGTATAGAATATCTCAAAGTCATTTTCCTAGAAGAACTAATGTCATCGTTGTTGTCTCACATTCAGGTACTTCTGGGAGAAGATATACATGAGACTCCGGTGGTTAAAGAAGACTGTAAAACATTCTCCCAAAAGATAGTGCCGCCACATCTTCTAGGTGAAGACCACTGCTTCTACTCCAGGTCATGGGTATCGTAATTCTTCTTATGTTGTCTCAACTACCGAGAACCATATGAGATCACTGCACGCTCCTACATCCGGACACAACCAAGTCCAGTCCCTGATGCATCACAGTAAACTACGTACCCCACTCCCTCCTCTAGAAGCCTCAAGATGGGGGTACTAGTCAACCTCTACCTTAGCTCCTGAAATCTCTGCTGGTATCTCTATGACCACATGAAGGGTTTCCCATTCATCTTCAATGATGAAAGCTGTGCTACAACTCTAGAGAAATCTGGCACAAATCTCTGATAGTACGAAGCTAGTCCCAGAAAACATTGTACCTCTGTCACATTCAAGGGTGGCTCCCAAGAATGTACTTCATCGATCTTCGCAGGATCTACTGCAACTCTAGCCTATGAGTTGTCAGGTCCCAGAAAGTTTACCTCTCAGATCTGGAACTGTCACTTCGAGATATTACCATGAAGTTGGATGTCTCAGAGTCTGTCTAGTAATACCCGCAAGTGGTAGATGTGCTCCTCCTCGGTAGCTGAGTATATCATAATTTCATGGATGAAGTCTATTGCAAATTGATCAAATTGTGGCTGAAAGATCATGTTCTTGGGTCCCATGAACACTAATGGTTCTTTGGATACGTTAAATTTCATAATTAAGAACTCATAGTGGCCATACCGGCATTTGAAGGTCATCTTCTGCAAATCCTCACCTCGTACTCTGAGCTGGTGATAGCCCGGCTGAAGATCTATCTTTGATAACCAACATACTCCCTTCAGATGAACAAATAGTTCTTCAATCCTCGAGAGTTGGTACTTGTTCTTCACGGTAACCTGGTTCATCCACTGATAATCAACAAACAGTCGTAAACTCCCATCCACCTTCATGGAGAACAATATTGGGGATGCCCAGGGTGAAACACTGGGTCAGAAAAATCCCTTCCAATGAAAATATTCTACTAGTACCCGCAGCTCACAAACCACGGCGGGAGACATCTAATATGCTGGAGTATATATTGGTGTCGTTCCATGGTATAGGTCAATGTATATGTACACCTCTCTGTGAGGAGGTAATCTTGAATCATAATCAGGGAAAACATCCTCGTATTGATCCAACACAACATGAAAACATGGACTTCAGACATCAACCGATCCGAGATTGAGGCTCCCCAACTGACGTGTGATCAGCTACCCCCTCTTCTGGGTATGTCCATACTTCATTTAAAAGGCTCCCTTCATTCCGGTGAAGGTAAATCTCATCTCATCTTCACGGAGCCACCACACTTTCCGCCTAATATAGTCAATATAAGCATGAACTGTGGATAACCACTCGATACCCAAGATGACATCGTAAGGCCTCGACGTAGTTACAAGGACATCTCAGCTGATGCTCTCACCTCCAAGAGTAATCTCACACTACCGGCACCAGTGCGTAATCATCCAGTCTCTAGTCGTAAGGATCAACCCAACGATACCATCGGGATCTCCGAGCTCCGAACGAGGGCAGCAGAAAAAAAATAATGACTCGCAACTTTGTCTATAAGAACTGCAGCAATGGTGGAGTAGAAAACGATAGTACATAGAATAATCTCAGGTGCACCATGGATGTTGGCCCGACTTCCTGGAGCTATGCATGCCACTATCTTCCAGCTCCCTATGGTTGAGGTGGACCTCTTGGTGTTGGTGGTGGTAGGTCCTCGAAACTTCACCCACCACCTGATACTTAGGCAGCTCCTCTACCACGTCTGACTGCTCTCGGCGGACTTCCATGGTTGAACCTCTGCCTCTTCATGGGAGGTCCCTCTAATGTTATCTACTCATCTACATGGCGTGTCGGGCTGTCATGAGCCATGTGACCATGACTGCCGCATGCATAGTACTGCATGCTCCTCGTATGGCTGGCTCTGTCTCGTGTGCCTCGCACAACCGAACCTGTTGCCTGGGTTTGCCCACTTGATGGCCTAGTATGCATGGAACTCTGTGACATCTGTTTACTATCGGCTGTAGAAAACTCTGCTATGTTTCACCCGGGGGTGGGTCTCGATGCTGGTGACTACTCAACAAGAAAACCCTCCACTAGAAGTACTCTCTCTAGCACCCCTGCCTACGTCCGGATGCTGAGGGAGATCATCTAAGCCCTGATCTCATGCCTGAGTCTATTCTCAAAGGTTCGGGCCCTGAAGAATGGGTCTTGTACTATATTAGTGGATTATTAAAAGAGGATGGTGAACCTCACTGAGTACTGAGCTACTATCATGTTGCACTGCTGCAGATGAAGTAACTCATGAATCTGCACCGTACGAAGGGTGGCTGGAGCAAACTCCACCCGAAATAGGCTCTTGATGTCTGCCCAGAGTAGTGATGCCTCGTGATGCACCTGGAGAATCAGGCTCCACCATCTACATGCTTCTTCATGCAGGAGACTCGCGGCAAGGATCACCCTGAGATTGGATGGTAGCCCTACCAATATGAAAACTCTCACAACAGACTCCTTCAAATCCTCAGCTGCATGTGGGTCCATTCTCCCCGAAACATGGGTGGCCTCTAGCACTGGAACTTCTGCAACGCACTCAGATGTCAAGCACTCTCTACTTCTGGATCAGGTGGTATCGATGTCCTAGTGGGTAGTGGTACCGCTGGTACCTCTGCTGTGATGGGGCCTTGAACCGAGGCCTCGTAGCTCGATGGGGTACCATCTCATATGAAACTGAGACCCCTAGCTGGCTGCATAGGTGGGGAAATCCTGAAAAGAAACAGGTGCACCATGGTCAAAACAATATACCTGGTGAGATGACACAATGTAATTACAAAGAAAACATTTCAATGGAAACACACACGTAATCATTGTTTTTGTGCACTGAGTCGGAAATCAGAAGTTAGAGTCCTAGTGTATGGATACGTCGGCCATCGTACCAACACTAGTTTACCTAAACTGATAACCACACCCAAAACACTTAACACTATTTGCTGTTAAAAGAATAAGAGTCCATGTTCTGTTGTAGAACTGACTCCTCTGATAGAAATTTTTCACAACCTGTCCTCAGTGCCCGTGCTGTGACTACACTGAGCCCACCTTCCGTAGGCCAGGGGTTGGCGACTTGCACCAAAGGAGAATTCCCGATAAAAAAGAAAGTCATTGACTTTAAACCTGTAACACACATAGTCTGAACACAAGCAGTTGAAGCATCAGGTACAAATATATATCAGGAAAGTGTGTTGAAAGTACGTGGTCCAGTATAAAAACCCAATTGAACAACAAGTATAAGTACAAGTAAAAATGGGATAAACAGCTCCTAGATCATCCACCGGGGAATCCAACCTAATGGGTAGGTACAGATATCAAAAAACTCATCCCTAAGGTACGTCTTGTATAGTCTAGCTCCAAGTATCATTCGGTCTGTCACCCTCACCTTCGATCACTGCTGAATGACGTCTGCACAGAACACAACAAGGTGCGGGCGAAGCCCGTGCATGGGTGAGTGTAACAACACTTAGTAGGGGACCCCAAGACCCCCAAAGGTCTCCCAGAATCGACTAAGGAAAAACCACAGAAGAAAGATACAATCATGATGTATCAAACAATGATACATAGATATATTCCCATCAATACCTATGTTACCAATCACAGTACGACTCGAACTCTCAAGCCTATGAACAACCCATTCCACAAAAGAAGTAAAGTCAATCACCATGATGACAATGATTAAAATACAAGACCAATATCACACAGGTATTCAACTCATGAAGAGGGGAAGAGATGATTTGATGTATCCTTTGAATCATCTCCTCTGTAGAACCGAAGTATAATCCTAGAACAGTATCAGAGTTGTCAAACCCAGGGAGGATCCTTGTACAAGATTCATCACTGTCGAACCCACGGAGGATCCCGGTATAGAAGTCATCACAGTCGAACAAACGGAAGATCCTCATATAGTATCGTTGCTAGCTAACCCATGAAGGATCCTGGTATAGTAGTAGGTCCACGTAGGATCCTATCATCTCAGTCGTAAACGACCATAGTGTTCTGACACACAACACACTCAATTTTGATAGGGTCTGCACCTTGAGACATGTTTTGATACATCATATACCACGAATTATCAAGATTATGTATCTCGTAGTTTCATTTCATCATAAGGAACCCAACACGATAGACAGCGCGTCAATCGGACCCCCTGTATGTGAGTTATTGGCATTTCCGTTCCAGGGGCCTGGTAAGTTTTTAGGTTAAAACAAACCAGTTGTACCCCAACTATGTCCAAATATCAAGAAGGGGTTTACAAAAGATCTATCCTACTATAAGACTTCTGTCTTCGTATACGGTTCGTCATTCGGACACATGTAGCCCAGGATATGGGGGAAAAGGGGTAAACTGGCCAAAAGGGTCTAGGTTCGATCTGACCCAATCGGGGCTACCCCGCCCGACCTGGTCTGAGGAAACGGCCCGGCTCGAGGGGGCAGCCTTGCGGTCTGCCCTAGCAGTTCCTAGGAGGGGTGGCATGAGTACCCATGGCTTTTGAATGGTATAACTCTTCGGGTGGACCAAACCGGCACCAAGTGGCCCTGGTCCAACTCACGCGGGACCCAACGGGGTCCCGCTCCTGCAGGCTGGCCGAGCGGCCAGCGACTCCGGTTCCACGGCGGCCGGCCCCACCGTCTGCCACCGCTCCTCCACCACAGTGTGACGATGCCACGGTCTTGCTTCCCTCCACGCGGAGGGCAACGTCGCGCCTCCTCCGCCGCTGCCCGGTTTGGACACAGCCCTCATCTCCTTCGCAAAGGAGCGACGGCGCCGCGCGCCTCGGCCACAGCCCGTCATGGCAGTGACTCTCCACTCGTGCGGTGCGACGATGCCACACCCTTTTTGTGACCCAGAGGCCTTACACCACCTGTTTTCTTCACGGTCTTCCTCCATCATTGTCAAACAAGAACAACCCAAGGGGGAGGGTCGGGCTGTGTTCATGTTGTCTGAACCCTCCTCATCAAGGCGATAACATTTGTCATACCAATCCAAAAATTTGAATGATGATGAACTGAGGTTTAATATCTTATTTAAAATAACTCAAATCCCCCTACCTCGATTCGATGAACGTTGATGACGTCATGGGAAATAGTGTGGAATTCGATTCGTTGACGTCGAGAAACGTTCGAAGATGAAGCGTTGTCGGCGTTCCTCGTGGGAATCTTCTTCTCTTTTGGCTTGGTCGAAGATCGAAGGATAAGTTCATTATTCCTCTTTGGTTCATTATCGTAAGGATGAATCTATCCTCTCTCATGATTTTCCAGAAGATTATTCCAAATCCCCAAAAATAATAAAGGATGATCTCTTTTAATTCATTTCCACAAAAAACACAAAGTTGTGCTTAATTAAATGATGAAACTAATTTAATTAATGCTATGTAATGGATCAAATACTAAAATTAGAGAAGATGAGATGTTTCACTTAATAAAGAGTGGTGTCCAATTAAATATGGGGAGTTAATGGAGGGGGTTAAGTTCGTGTCGATCCAAAGTAACATTATCCTCCCAAATGAGGATATGTGTGGGTGGGCCCCAGCTCCAACCTCCACTTGGAGGTTTTAACAACCTCAAATAAAAATAAGTCTAACACATTATTTTTATTTAACTTAATTAAAAACCCAAAAAACTATATTCTTTTCAAGACATAACACAATTGTGGTGAATGTATCACTAAGAAATCACTGACGCTGCGAGTTCAACGGTGCCTTCAGATTTCAATTCAATGCAATGATTCAAAAATTATAAAAATCCCACTTGTACGTTTACTGAACGTACCTGATCTAAACATCAGAAATTGATTTCGGGATCTCCAGGCCTTGAAATCAAGCGTCTTTAGAAACTGTGGACTCGAAAAAATCCCATGTATTAATGAAAAAAATTTCACAGAATTTCTTGGTCTTTATAGGTTCATTTTCCAACCGTGGTGGATTTTTTAGCATAGTTTATTAAGGGAAATGTGAACCTGATGAAAGAATGGATGTGATAAATTTTATTTAATGAAAATATAGAATTGTATTCCATTTCTTGTTGAAGGAGTGTGACTTATGGTTATTTTTTGTTGATAAAAATGGAACAAGGTAGGCATCATAGAGACAAACTATAGGAAGCTATAAAAATGTGGTTTTACTTGAGCCTCAGGTGATCCAGAAGCTAGGGAAGAGTGTAGTTCAAGCCTTCCCAGATGTGGAATGTGGGAATAAAGCAGATGAACCAAGCATGTGGATCATGTAGTTCAATTTCAATGGATGAATCCACCCATGCTAAGGAGAAATTCAGAGATAGAATGGGATCAAGCATGACTGAATATAATTAATAGGGTATATGACTTCATTGGAACACCAGTTGAGATAAAAGTGATGTTATACACGTAAATGATGGAGGATCTACCACTTTAGTGGTGGGAGCTGGCAGTCCTAGTTATGACTACCATTAGGTTACATGGGAGGGTTTTTGTGATTTTTTTAAAAAACAATTCATCCCTCATTTGTTAAAAATTTAGCATATAATAGATTTATCCTTTTTGAAACAGAAGAACCATTCGTTAAAGGAATATGTGGCAATTTTTTTGAACATAGTGTATTTTGAAACCTATGTGGTGGGTAGTACATTATTGAAGGAATTTTTTTTGAAGTGGGGCTGAGATAGGAAATTTGTTCTATGAAAGAAGTGTTGTGTATAAATGATTACACGAAAATGGTGAATAGATCTATGGTGGCCAAGTGGGATAATTTAGAGGCTATAGGTGGGGGAAGAATGCCGGTACCCCTTGGAATGAGTGGAAACTCTAATGCTAAGTTATAGGGGTAGAGGGAAACTTTTGTCTACGGTGGGAGTATGGCTCCAAATCTGACGGAAGGATCGTTGATTCTGTTTCCAAATCCTGAGATTATGTTGATATGTTTTATGAGTTGTTCTACGAGCCACATCAAACAGGATTGTATTTCAAAAATTAGTGAAAGCCATAATTTTAAGAAGATATTTCATATAAATTGGTTTTGTGGCAATGCATTAAGGTCGGGTGTCTGTGACACTCCTCAGGGGTTGTAGGGGTCTTCTACCTAGACGTGATGAGGGAAGCCACTATCCCTCGCCAGCAGAGCGATGTGGGTCCAGGTGATTCTGTGAATACAATAACGCCTCAACAAGGAAATAATTAGCAGAGTGTGGCAAGCAAGTAGTTGTTTGGGGATGAATAGTCAGTAATGGATGATGAGTCGAGACTATCCCAGATGTGAGGTAGTGTTTTTCTAAATTCGACATTGATGCTATATTTTTTTGAAATGGGTGCTTCACATTCCTTTCAGGCTTCTCATATCATTGATTTTTTGGGTTTACGTGTGGAAATTATGATTTCTTTTTTTAAACTACAATCTCCTCTGGGTTAAAGAGAGTGTCGAGCTTTCCTATGTAGAGTGTTTCTTAGTTGTGGATGGTATTGTATTGATGTGGTATTTTTCGTTGTTTGAGAAGGATTCTTATGAAATACTCATGGGATTGGATAATTCGTATTTATTTAAGGCCCACATGTATTTCAATATGATAATGGTATGTTTTCTCATGGAGGATGGAATTAGACATCTCTTTTGGGGGATAATAGTGATATGTAGGGTGTGATAGGCTTGTTTGAACAAACCATTTTCATGATATTATATCAGTTTTTGGATTTTTCATTGTTATTAGTGGAATGTGTTGAACCGAGTGTTCTTTCGGCCATTATGGATTAGTTAGTGTTTTCCTCTCCCTAATAATTCTCATGGGTGCCACCCATGAGTGATGTGGAATTTAATATTGATCTCTTTCAGGGGACTACTCTTATCTCAATTCCGTCTTGCCAAATACACACAAAAGAATATTGGGGATTAATTGTATAGTTGGAAGAGTTAGAGAACAAATCACTCATCCATCCTAGAACATCTCCATGGGCAGCACCTATTTTGTTTGTTAAAAAGGGGGATAGAACCTTATGGCTCTTTATTGATTATCGTAGATATAATTAGTTTGTAATAAATAAATGATGTCCAATTCTACAAATTGATGATTTTTTGGTGAGTTGAGGGGATCTCAGTGGTTCTCCAATATTGAATTGAGGTTGGGATATCATCAAGTGTGGGTTAGAAAGAAGGATACTCCCAAATCAACTTTCAAAATTAGATATCGCCCTTACGAGTATGTGGTTATTCCTTTTGGTCTATAGAATGAACAATCAATGATTACGGAATTGATGAATCAGATATTTTAGGTATATCTGGATTATTTTGTGGTGGTTTTTTTAGATGATATACTTGTGTATTCGACGAAAAGTATAGAGTATGAGCATCGCTTGACGATAGTGTTGGGGATCCTGAGGGGTCCTCGTTTGTATAGAATATTTTCAAAATGTGACTTCTGAATATAAGATCTTCGTTTCCATGGCCATTTTATTTCTAAGAAAGTAATTTCCATTTATACAGAAAAGATAAGGGTTGTTGTATCATGGAAAAGACCAATGAACGTTTACAAGATACTAACAATTTGTTGTCTATCTGGGTGTTATCGATGTTTTATTCATGATTCCCAATGATTGGATTCACTAATGAATGCGTTGAAATAGAATAATATCATATTTCAATGGGATGAGTAGTGTCACAAATTCATTGATGAGTTAATGGGTCGCCATATATAAACACAAATCATGGGTTTTCCAGAACTATAAAATGTGTATATTGTGTATTGTGACCCATTGAGATTAGGGGTGGGGTTTTTCCTCATACAAGGGGATCATGTGGTTGCATATTGATCATGGACATTGAGGTTTCATGAGAAGAACTACCCAATAGATGACTTGGATTTGGCGATAGTGGTTCATGCTTAAAAAATGTGGCGTCATTATCTCTTCGATGAAAAATTTAAAGTGTTTGTTGATCATAATAGCATAATTCATTATTTATCAGAAATTGATTTTAACATGAGGAAAAGGAGATGGATGGAATATCTCCAGATGTTTTTTTGACATAATATACACTCCGGGTAATAGGATTTCGGTGGAGGATGTATTAAGAAGGAAACCATATACCCAGATCATAAAACTAGAATCAGATCAGTGGTCGTTGATCTTATTCATATCTAACATATTGTTAGAATATGAGGAACACGGAGATAGAGTATACTTCTATACATTTTCATATGTTCCTGAATTGGATAGTTTGGTTATAGAGGAATATGCATCTGATTTCTAATGTATGACGATGTGGTCAAATGTCAATGTTGTGTATACCACTGAGAGCTAGGAATTTAAAGAGAATTTAGTTTTGTGCTTTCAGAATCAGATGATAGTACCAATATATTTTCATGATGAAATTCTCATGGATTATCATAATTCTAGGTGGGTTGTTTATTTGGGAATTCAGAAAATGTAAAATATCATTGAAATAATAGTTTTCATTTGATTTTATAAAAAGGAAAGTGGCAGAGTTGGTTTTGAGATGCTTGAATTATAAGCAGGTCAAGGATGAGAATCAGCGACAAGAAGGAATGTTGTAGTCAAAACGTATCCCTCTGTGGAAATGGAAGCAAACATCATTGGATTTTGTGACATGTCTCCCTTGAATGGTCAGGAAAGAAAATGCCTGATGTGTGACTACAGATTTTCTCCCAAAGTTAACCCATTTCATCCCAATTCATGAATCTCATATGGTTGGGGATCTATCTAAAATCTATATCTAGGAGGTTGTAAAGAGGAATGGTGTTCTACTTTTTAATATATCATATTGAGACCCAAGTTTCACATCAAATTTCTATAAATACTTGCAGCAATCCCTTGGGACACAATTGATGATGAGCATGACATGTCATCCTTCGACGGATTTCCAATTCAAGAAGATGATACAAAAATTTGAAGATATGTTAAGGGATTTGGGGATTAATTTTAGTGGTTCATGGTAGGATCAATTACTATTGGTGGAGTTCTACATTAATAACTATTATTGAGCTTCGATATATATTGATCCATTTGAGGAATTGCATGGGTGTCTGTGTAATTCACCGCTATGTTGTGTGGAAAAGTGTGGGGATTTGATGATTGGAATGAGCCCTATCCAAGTGACTAAAGATAGATAAATTTTATTAGAAATTGGATGGTGATGACTCAATGATATCATAAATCATATGCAGACCGTCGTCGAAGACCATTGTCGTTCGAGGTGGGTGACCAAGTGTTTTTTAGAAACTCTCCCCGGTTAGGAAATTGTATGTTTGAGAATCTTGGAAAGAAATCATCACTTTTTATTGGAAATTTGGAGATATTTGATCTAATTGGAGAGGATTATTTTTTTTTCTTTTCACCCACAGTTTAGTGCGGCGCAGAATTTTTTTCATGTGTCGCAGTTGAACAAGTATCATCTGGATCGTGACCATGTGATTTGTTGGGATCATGTTGAGATATAGCCAAATGAGTCATTGGTGGACGTGATAGTGTGGATTGGGGATAGGAATGGGATAATATTTCATTGTAAAATAATTTATTTTTTTTGGGTTTCTTTGGAAGCATGTTCATATTTAAGAGAAAACTGGGGAGTATGAGAAAGAGATGGTCGAGCAATGGACTGAGCTCTTTCGGCAAAGTGATGGTTCTCTACAATATGAGGACTGAAATTCCAATGGTGGGGAGAATATATCACCACAATATGGAGGCAATTTTATTTTGTTTGTTCCTTTTTATGTGAATAATGTTCTTGGGATGATACTGGAAGAGTTTGTGAGAGTATGGGATGGTTTGGGAAAACTTTTGAGGCCTTTTTAAGGCCACACAGTTTGAACACAATGAGGAGAAACCTGGTGAGATAAACCATACTAGAAGTAGGATACTCATAGATTTTACATGTTTTTAAAAACAGTTCGAGGTGGGCCATTTGAGTTTCCTCTTCGAGGTAGTATAAGGCACACAGTTGGCGCACAGTTTTTCTAATCATGTTAGCTAATCGTGCGTCCCGTAAAATTGTTTTTTAAATTCGAGATTAGTTAGGATTTCCCTAAAAACACAGAATATATCTCCCCCTCGAGCCTAACTTGGTATTTCGTCTTCTTAAGGGTTATGGGTAATCTCCCACTCATTTTAGAAGAAAATCAAATGAATTTCATGGTATGGTTTAGCTGATTCATCTCTGGTAAGTCTCAGCACTTTGTTCAATGGGGTTTCCTCAAGCTCCACTCTTCCCTCTCTCTCTCTCTCTTAGTTTTCAAGATATAAAACTGTTTTGTGAAGATGTATGGTTTTATTTTCCTTGGAATTTTAATTTTTGTCTTTTGGATGATATGGATGGATATCTAGAGTGGTTTTAGTGGATCTCCCTCTTAGATTGGGATTTGCTTGCTAGTGGGTCGAATTCCCCAGATCACTAAAGGTAGGTGTCATATCTATTGATACTACATGGTTATAACTAGCGGATTTGGTTGTTGTTAATTTTTTAGCATCAAACATATAGTGAATATGGTGTTCTCATCTTCGTGGAAACCCTTTTGGTGGAGATATATGGATTTTTGGGTGAAATTGGGTATTTGTTGAAGGTGAGTTTTGTTGTGTTATTCTGAAATGTCAATTTTAAAATTGGTTTCTTGGTTTGGATTATGCAAGCGGTTTATCAAAACAGTTTTTGATAAAAATTTGGTTTTATGGAAATTTGGATTGGAAATAAAATGATAGAAGGTGTACTTAGTAAATGGGTGATTTATTGAAGTAAATTTATATGTGTTGGAAATTATTTATTGCTAATTGTTATGGCTTTGGTGTGTTATGTTACAGGTTATTGGTTTGTTCGTACTGTGTTTGAGGTTGGATTGATAGGAAGTGGGTGGGGAGTACCCCTATAAAAATAGGATGGATAGTGGATGGAAGGGAATCTATTAAAGGATTAGTGGGATGTATGTACCACAAGATGTTAAAGTATTATATAGGATTGGATGAGATGATCAACCATTTCGTTTGCCCTATTGTGTGTGGAATTTCTAGGTGGAAATTATTATTCAAATGTGAAATGGTGAAATATCTTGTGGCATGGATGTTTGGATTTCAAATGAGTTGTGGTAATAGGGTTGAAATGGATTGTTAATGGAGTGTTTGTCTTATTGTAGTCACTGCACTATTGAATGCTTTATATAAACTTTTAAAAAAAATGTGGAAACGGTTTTATCCTAGTCGATTGTGTAAGGAAGTCATTTGGGTAAAACCTTCTGAGTGTTGTACTCGCCCCATACTTTGGCACATGGGTGATTTAGTAGATGTTGTACTCCAGGAAATTGGAAGGAATAATGCATCTCATATTTCTAGTGGTTCAGCATGATTCTTTGGTGATTTTGTGGTGCATGGAGCAAGGATATTGGTGTGGAGATATGGATTTTGTCCTAGTGTTTTTTGATTCACTTAGTTTAGTCATCCACAGGGTAATTTATTTATTTTTTATTTTCATGGTTTTGTTTGATTGTTCATGGGTAATGGTAGGGTTGTGTATAGTCATTTGGTTGGATCTTGGAAATGTATGGGTTGAAATGTTTTGTTAACGTGCATCACATAGCCTTGTTGGTAATGGAATTTTTGGTTGGTCTATTTTTTTCTTAAGGAAAAATCATTCCACAATGATTCTATAATCCATTGGAATTAATTTACAGCCTTTGGAATGCATGAAACATAGCTTATGGCTATGAATCATAAATCCCCATGGCCATTCCCATTACGGAATTACTACCTTGATCGTACAGAATGGCTCTAATCCTATCATTAAATATCGATCCAAAAACTCCTTATAATCCAATATTGAGACCATGATCCCCAATGTATTGAAATAAACATCTTCTAGTTTCCTTATCTTATTTCATTAAATCATCTTTGTGATTCTTACCATATGACTCATCAAATTGAATTAGATTTACTTAGACAAATGACATGAATTTTCTTGTGTAGTTATCTAAAATTTTATCAAATGAAAAATAGGTTATTAAAATCAATAAAAACCATTTTCATTTATAAAAAATAATCTAAAAAAGTATTTACCCAATCAATTTCCCCTCCCATGGTATACATTAAAAAACTAAACGTATAATCTTTTAAAAAACATTCTTACGTGATATGTCAATATCAAAGGAGTTAAAAAAATTCATTTTGTTTCACATGGAATAATAAATGATTAATTTTTTATCCCAATTAAAAAAATCCACACATTCCAATGATACTGACACACCATGAAGAATTGATTGGGATTAATTAATCTTCATAGATATCATTATATTGTTTTAGCATCTTTTTTGCAGTTTGAGATGACTTTATATAATTTTCTAGTTTATTTATTCATCTACATGTAATAGACATAAGGATCATAGAAGTACATCAACACACCAATGACCTAAATCCCTATTAATTTGAATTGATATTATTTGATTCTAAACCCCACATATGATCTCCACGTATCACTACATATGAATCAATCATCATGTATTCATTTAAAAACATAATAATTTACTGTCTGTTATAGGTTGGTATTACAATGTCACCTAGATTGTAAAAATAGTCAGACATATGAAAGACACAAACCCTTCAAAAAGAATTTAATTCCACATTTTATTAGGTAAATTATCCCAAATAATGTTTTATCATTATATCTATAAAATAACACTCATTGCATTTCATACCAACAAATAGATTTCCATAAAATGTGATAACTAATCAAAACATTTATTTCATTCATAATTTTATATTATGTAACAAAAACTTCACACACCTAGATACCCAAACAAAAAATCATTATGTCCAATGATTCATTCATTATGAGCATAACATTATCCTAAATCCTAGGTGTGGGCTAAGACTCTAAACCAATACGGTCGTCATCCCTTCATTCAAACAACTACAAAAAACCCAAATATCTCTAAATATTATTACATTTGATTGACCATACTATAGTAATGTCATACCTACCTAAGATTTCATCTTCTACAGAGACATCCACAAAAACTAAAAAATCTCCAGTCTACTAATCACTATGTGATTCCTAACAATTCATTAGATTTTAATTGTAAGGGACAATCTAGACTAAAATTATGAGGGACCTACACCACATCCCCAACCACATTTACTTATATTAGTATAAATATTTTCAATTTTCCACTAACACCTTAAATAAATTATTCATCTAACCCCATGAAAGAAAATTAAAATAACCTTATAACAAAAAGGATTTCCAATAAGGCTATAAAATTCTACTCTTTTATATAATTAATACATTTCTTCATGGTTCATGGACCTCTATGATTGGAATCATGGTCTATTTTAGTTATTCAATGACTAAAGGGATCTTTATCCACCAATACTAAGAAAAAATAGTGATTCTTTTCAAAATGGTGTTTCCAGGTAATGAGTTTCATCACACAACCGTAATCCGACATGTTTTAGATCAAGCAGCTATTTTTTACAGATTCTTCTACTCTCTTGGTTCTGACCTCATAGGATACTTACTCAATGTCCATTAGTATTTCCATTGTAACCAAGCATATCTAGAATCCGGATCCTATACCTCAGGCCAAAATCATCCAAACAATGAAAATCCTTGTAAATTTTCATGAGTAGAAACACTGAGGTTTCTCTATACTACATGTTTTCAAGGATATTATCAAGATCTTCTACTAATCCTACCCATGGTAAATTCACATGCATAGAAGAATATATTCTGTGCTACTCACCCTAAAAAAATAACCCACACTATCACATCACAGGGAATATATCACTTAGTTTACTATGTAGCAGCACTAGACACTACTTCATGAGTAAACAAAGTCTCCTTTTTAAGACACGCGGTCTTATACATTACCTGTATTAATGTTTCACTATGTTTCTCATCATATATAATTTGATCATTATAGATATTTGGGTACATTACAATATTGTTTCACTCATAGATTATCCACATCATACCAAATATTCAAAATTAATCTAAACATGTTACTACTATGTTCTTGATAGATTAATATATATATGACATAGTTTTCACCTCAATTCGCTAGAACTATCTTAAGGATTGTATAATGTGTTACTTTCTGATGAAATTAATACAAGAAAATTAAATAATAATGTACATTATTCCATACATTCATATAAATACTATGTTATTATCATATTCACATCCACAACCATCATACACATTATCATTGACATCCATGTTCACCATAACAAAGTGTCACATTACATAATACAAAATGTATTCATCGATGTGGGTTAATCTGAATAAATTTACACAAGGAACTCGTTCATGAAAACACTATACCAACTATTGAAAATAAAATAGTTCTATGCTCTTTTAAAAGTAAAATAACAGACAAGTAGCATATATGTCTGGGGAAACCTATATTGTGAATATAATGAATGTGACACCTTATAATCTTATGGTCCATAGTAAATTCCCTAAGAAATTATTTCCTAAAAATACATTTTCATCTTATGATGTGAAAATAGATGATCATAATAGTGCAAATGAAGACCATAAATCCCATTCCCTGGTAAACTGAGCTTCCCACATGAAAAGTGCTCATGAACCACCATTATTATTTTCACCAAAAGCTCCTACGCATTCCAATGTCTCTTATCTACCATCTCCAAAATAATAGGAAATCATAGACTCTTATTTATAATAAATATTTGTGACATCCTAAACTAAATACATGATTCCAATATGAATTCCACAAGGCCACATATGTGCGAACGAATATTACAGATACTTCCAACTAGCATCAAGGGTCTAAGATGGAATAGTGGGTAGATTATACCCTAAATTTGAGTAAATATTAAAATGAAAATATCAAAATATATGAAAAATATATAATATTTTCATTTACAAATCCAATAGATATTCCATTAGTAATAAATGAATATTGGAATAATATACTTAATAGTAATAATTGACTATAGAACCACTGATCACCCACTACGAAATTACATATATATTTAAAAAATAATAATAAGAGTCTATACACCCATCTCTAATTCATTGTGCATCCTAGTATGTAGAATATTAGTTCTCTATCACAATAGATGATCAAACATATATAGCATATTAACTAATTCCTCTAACATGAGAGGGATTCATTGGTACATAATTATCATAGACATCCAAACAATGTGTGAATCCAACTTATTTGAATACATACAAAGTGGTCCTACATGAAACATGTAACTACTGTGTATGTGTATATTATTTCATCTTTAATTATTAAATATATTATTCATAGTTATACAAACATCACATAGATTCACCAATTCAAAAAGGAAACTAATGTCAACATGTTGGGTGTTCTTGCGCTTGCTGAGTCTCCATGAAGCTCAACAATATATTCATTAATCCAAGAAAAAGGAATATTTAACTTCCATTTATTAAAAATCCTCATGAATGTTATTATCTACAAATAAGTTTTATAGATCCCATAGAAGGGAATATTATTTTCACATATTGAGAAAATTTCTTCCACACCCCCCTTAAAGAGATAATCCTTGATTCTCAAAATTCATTTTCAAATTTAAACAATATGGGAATATTATATTTTATATATATAGAGTGTGATTGATCAAATAGAATGAAATTTAAAACAATATTCATATCCAATAATAATTAACATGGGAGAAAACATCAAGCATAAGTATCATAGTATATACATGCACCCCTCATGTGATAACACATCAAACATATGTCTCCAAATCTATAAATAGACAAATGATCAAGGAATAAAACATCATATTATGAGATATGAACTCACATATGATCATAGAAAAAATCATGGGGTCATAAACAACATAGGAACACATATAATATTAATTTAAAATCTATGACCTACATTAACAGTTGATCCTATGCCATCAGGAACTATTACACTTGTCACTAAACCCACCCACCAATGATACCATAATGACAGGAGAGAGATAATGACCCTCAAGTCTCTCCTATTTTAGGTACTAGGATGGGGACTATCATCGAGGGATAAAAAATCTCATTATTGGGGATTATTCACCTTATATAATATTTTGGGCCATGATATAAGATGGATCATCCAAAACAACATCATTACAAAATAAAAAATAATTTGAAATCAATACAACATGAGTGAATAAATTTAAATGATACATATAAATGTATCAAATGTAAATAGAAATAATGTAAATCTAATGAAGTAACACAACAACTATCAAGTAACATAGATTGTAATGTCTTGAATAGTCCACATTGTCCTTCTATTAACAAAAAATATGTTTTATATACATAAGTTGAGTATACAGGTATACTCAGGAGGATGACCAATGTCTATCATGAACATGTGATAGAAATATACTAATGCACCTATGAAAAAATTTCAGAACCATAGAACACCTATCAATGTATAATAAAATCCCATATTCCCCCAGGCATGCTCACAAAATAAAAAAACATTTAATATAATATAATATTAATCACATAAATATGGTTTCCCATAACTCTTTCCTATTGGTGTGTCTCACCCACACCACATTCCATATGTCCTTGTGCTCTCTTCTCTTAGGTATAACACCCCACCGCAAAATTTGGGTCACAACACACCTTGACTGAATTCACCTGTGCTTGCTGCCGCACAATCAAGAAAAATTCACACCACACCCAATGAATCTTGGGATATTACCCCCTACGTCCAATCATGTCTCTCATGAAAACACATGAGATACAACCCACGAGAATGCTCATGTGTGACATTAAAATAACAAGGCCATCACCCTTTGTCTGCAAACACCATGGCTATCCAACCACCATATTACACACTATCATAACCCCATTTGTCACATCCTATGCAATTCCTACCTCACATAGAAGAGATATTTTGGAGGAGAGGGTATCTAGTCATCTGTACTCCTCCGTGAATGTTGGATAAAACACCCCCACATTACTACGTGGGTGTTATCACATAGTTCTCATCATGGGTAGGGTGTGTATTGAATTCAAAATAATATAAAAGTGTATATAATTAGTATAAAAACTCAACCCCATCATATATATTCAAAAACTAACAAAGAACCAAAAAACACCATCACCTTTTCTGCCATCTCTAAAATTCATAACAACACATAGAAACCCACAAATATTACAGATTTCCATCCAATTCCATTTAATTATTCGATAATTTTCATTATTTATAATCAAACATGATTAATCACCCAATATATCATTTAAAAATTAATTTACAAATTTCAACCCTATAACCAAACCAAATACACCCTTTTCAAACATTATAAAACGATTATTTTTTTATTCCATCACTACTTTTGAATCTAGCATAATGAAACCTCCACCTCAGACCCCAAAAAGGACGTCCGAAAAAACAACCCATATACACCAAAATAATGGCAAAAAAAATATTTTTAAACCCTAAAATAAAGGCCATAAAAACCACCTCACCACCCTAAAATCATGTCCAATCAAACCACCTCACCTCACAAAATGTAAGACAAAAAAAAACCTCCTCTCCAAAATGAAGGTAATGAAAAAATCCTCATCATCACAATAAAATAATGGAATAAGAACCATTAGCCCCACATTCCACTACCAGTCATCACCATCATGAAATACATACTAATTATAAACCACATCAAGATCATTTTACATATTTATAAATCAGGTTTTTACCAAATACCACATTTTTTCCAAATTTATCAAACATTTTATTATCATGTGTAACTAGTTTGACTATCATAACATATATACATAGAAAATTCCCAATTTAGGGTAGTATCAAACAACCAATAAAATTTAATAAATATCAACACACATATCCAAATACAAAAAAAATCCCCCAATGGAAAAACTTTTCAATTGGGCATCAAGCCAGAACAATTCACTCTATCAAAATAATAATAATGTTTTAAAAACATGTATTTAAACCCTTTTGACTATAAATTTAAATTTAACCCTCTATTCATATTTAATTAAGAGTGAAATATGTGAACCAAAATCTAAAAAAGAAACCCCCTATTGCTTTATACACAATAAAATTGAATGTGGAAATCCATACCACAAATAATCATTTCTGAAATTTTGTACACCTCGGGGTAATGAATAAAGCATAAAAACAACAATCATACCACCCGAAAAAAATATCAACTTACACTGAAACCATGGACCATCAAATTTATTCCCATAACACACCCAAATCCCTAAAAACATCATCGTAGTGAATCCCCATGAGAATAACATATGAAAACCAGCCATGATGAAAGAAGGTATTTCCCTAAATTGAATATAAAAAATCAGAGAGACCAATGGATCAATGAGGGAGGAAGAGTGATTGACGTAATGCTCGAGGCACCTAGGGTGTGCCAAAAATGTGATCATAAAGATTCAATTTACATGTTAATGAAAATTTTGCTAGATTTTTTTTAAAACTACACTTCATCAGGTATTTGCATGCCATGTATTCACCATTCATGTCATGTAATTTTCATACAAATCCACTATTTCCAATAGTTGTTTTTCTACAACACTAGATTCCACCCAAATCTCCTAGAACCTCCCCAAAAAAAAGACAAAACTAGAAATGTATCATATAATGAGGGATTAAAACCATACATAAAATACCATTCAAATGATTCTTAAACTCAATAATACACAAAAAATTCCATACAAAATGTCGTAAAAAACCCATGAGATAACTCTAAAGGGTCTCTTCATACCCCAAAAACTACCACTATACAAACTCAGAACACCAAATAACTAAAAATTGATCTCCCAAACTCATCACTTAGATACTAAAAATAAAAACTATCTCCTCTCACACCAAGAAACATACAAACAACCATTTCACTACTAACAAACTTCCCCATCATGAAAATAGAAATCATGGAATTCTATAGTAAATTTTAAGATAATATCTGATGAGGGTGGTATAATCTCTCTTGTATTTGTTTAATCACATAACATTTAATGCATCTCTATTAGGAATAATATCATCCCCTTTTCATATGTCAATATATTATCACACATCGCAACACATAGATCATAAACCAAGGAGAATAAATCATCCATTAAATAGAAATATCCAAACTTCAACTAAAATATACAAACATAGTAAGGTAACACTCAAAACTTCTCAATATTCAAGGAACACATGTATGCATATTTCTCCCATGTACTCTCCTCAGTTAAATAATGCCTCCATGATCCAAAAACTATAGATACAACCCTTCCTCATAGTTCCTTCTCTTGGTGATCCAATATCTCTTTTGGACACTCCACACTGGTCACATCATTCTAGAAATCCAAATCTCCTTATTAAAGGAAATGGAGGTCATGTTGAAGATACCGATGGAGCTGAGTGATGTAGAATACTTTAGGGATCATTTTATACCATGGTGGTGATTCCAACTGATACACCACCTTGATAACTCACCCCAATAATTATATGATCCCAAATAACCTAGGGGAGAGTTTACTCACTCTATCAAACCTCTTCTACCCATGTCAAAATGATAACTTCAAGAATATGTTTTCCCTAATCATAAACTATATGGGACTCCTTATATGATTGGAAAATGTCATATACCAGTCCTGTGATGTTTTCATCCTATCATGATTAAGTAGAAATTTATTTTTCATACTCTTCACCACATTAGGCCCCACATTTGTTATCTCCCCAACCTCCATCCAAAACAACAGATAATGAAAAAAACTCCCAAATAAATCCTAAAACATGGTCATGATAATTGGATTATGGTATCCATTATTATAAGAAAACTCCACCAAGGGCAGGTGTTGTGGACATGATCCACTAAAGTCGAAGACATAGGTTAACAATATTTCCTTTAATATCAAGGATAGTCTGTTCATTCATTCAATCTGTGAGAGGGTGGAAATTAATGATGTGGCACTACTAAGATTCAAAACCACGCTTCAATAACATCAAATGTGTGATGTCAAAACATCATGAAGATATGAAATAATGGAACTCGGAACTCTATATAGCCAATAAAAATCCTCAATAGACCCATTTTTATCAAACCATCAACTTATCATAACTCTTTGATTTATATAATGTTAGCTGATTTTGTTATCTAATACACAATCTCACAGATATCATTTTACTATCCATGATATCTATTTAAATATGTTATGAATTGCATTGATATGTCATCCAATTTCAACTCAGGAACATCCAATAGTTGAAAAACCCCTATAGAAACGATGATAAACCATTTCTTACTGAAAAACCATTGATTAAGCTACAAAATCTTCCACTCCCAAATTCATCCTATGCCACCAAAACTGTATTTTCATGCCATGGTAAAACATGGAAACTCCATGGTGTACAACCAAAGGGGGGTTGTGAAATCAATGGAAAACTAAATAGCTAGATATTAATAGAACAAACAAACTTGAATGAATTAAAAATTTTCTTCTGGGAATCCTCTGACCACCCCTCTTGGGTATCACCATTACCAGCACGATAAGACAACACCTCTTACACTAAGTCTCCCCATTGAGACTCCTCCACCAACTGCCTCAGAGATGACTAAATAGATATTTTAAAATATAATTACCACTACCACAATCTAACCTATCATTTAATTTTAGGGCTGATGACTCCTCTATATCTATCCAAGAATTTGTAGAATCATGTACAACATCCTTATGATACATTATTCCCATAAATTAGTAATGAAATTCCCCATTAATGTGGTGTATGGGTTCTTAAAATCATAGTATTGAGGAAAATCCATCCACCACCCCCTTCACAAATATAGATATCGATGCGAAAATACATAAAATAAAATCAAATTATTGGTGGTGAAAAAAATCTCTCTCCAATGGGATAATTTCAACACTGATTCAGTGAAAACACATCATTCATTAAGTCATGATCATGGGTGGCATTGTAACATTCGTGAGACAATATATTCCTTGAACAATAAATGATCATTACCTTATAATCCATCAAGACACTCCGTAAACCTAGATGGGATGTGCCACATAAAAAACAAAATAAGAAACAATAATGAGAAATGAAATGACTTTTGAAATTCACTTATCAATTACAAATCATACATAAGGATAAAATTCCAAAGAGCTAGTGGCATTGAAGAACATGAATGATAATTTTGAGATTCTCAGAATTCCCATCCTCAAAGATCGATTAGGTTAATATACAGTCAAATAATATGATGAAGAACTAATGAAATGACTCATTGAAAATGTAGCTCATAAGACCCATGTACATGGATATTCAATTCATAACACTGAATCGAATTAATACAAAAAAGATGTCCCCACCCAATCACCATAACATAGTCTTCCAGATATCAACCTCCATCACCATTATCTGATAATATACAGTCCTGAGATTGATCATAGAAACCCAACTCAACCCACTCAGGTAGTCAAAAAGATAGTCTGTCCATCGAAGAGGGTAATCGGTATTGCATGTCACCTGATTAAACCTCTAGTATTCTCTTCACAGTCTTATAATACTATACTTATAATTTGAGAACTACATTGGAGCACCCCATAATGACACACTGGGTGGGATAAAATTCTTTATCATCATACCATCAATATGAATCCTCAACTCCCTCAACCCACAAGGTTCTATATTATAAGGATCCATCAAAAATAAATGAATCATTGTTATGAAATTCTACCACAAACTAAACTTCTCGTCGAAGACGATGTGTAAAAATATCTTAAGAGAAAACATCAAAGAACACCCTTAAAATCATGGTAATCTCTATAATCTCAATGTCCATTGATTATCACAACTACTCATATAACAATGATTATACTGGTTTGAGATACTAACATCTCAAATGAGAACACTTCTTCCCAAAGAAAACTATATATTGTCCTTACACATACGAAAATAGTACTCACCTTGTAAAGTAGTTGATAACAACACATATGTTATAAAACTAGTCAATTATGAGGATTGCATTATAAGAATGCATTTGTTTAAATAAAATATACCAATGAGACTGAAGTGGCCTCATCATCAGTCTTCACCCACAACAAAAATAAATCATGATGGTTTGGAATCCAACTATAATAGTAAATAGTAGGGGAAGATGATTCTTGAAAATGTATATTCTTATATAATTGGATAGTTCATGTGAAACAAAGTAGTGATATTATCTAGAATCAAACAAGGCCCAAAAGTGTAATAAACAAACTAATTAGACCTCTTACAATATATACCCCATCTAGAATTGATTCCATCGCTTCTTGCAGCATACCATGCCTAGCCCCACTACATCTATGCTGATGACAACCTCCATGACCATGCTCGAGTCACAGTCTGTGAACTTGAGGAGCATCCTGGGGTCTGTATCTATATGGTATATGTCCCTTTGGTTATGAAAAGTCATGTTTCCCTTTCTACTAAAACTTTCACACCTGAAACTGCTGTTGGGGATGGAATTGAACCAATAAACAACCACCAAACTAAAATTTGGGAACCCATGGGAACTGGTTCTCATGTTGGAAAAGAACCACACTACCAAAACACAATGACTCAAAACTAATAATAAAATGATGAAAACCAAAAGACTAAGAATAACTGAAAGGATGCTGCTAAGGCCAGCTCCTTACTAGTTCAATCGTTGAAGGTCCTGGTGCCTTATAATTTCAACCATCTACTATATCCCTATAGAAATCGTGATCGATTACTTCCAATGTAAAACATCATCATGAGTACCTCTTCATGATAACCTCCACCATTTTATGATCCTCCTCATCAATAAAAAGTTATAGAAAAAATGGTTAATGTCCTTGATCATGATACCCATATCCAACAATTATATTCACTCATGCTAATGAAAAATAAGATCATAACTCTTGACTAACTTCATGGATGAAAAATGGAACTCTACTTGGAAATCCTTTTGGAAATAGACTCAAAAAACATATTCCTTTTTATGTTCTCCTCATTATGGAATCCACCACTAACACCTAGATCACCTTTTATGCATGACTGTCAAAGGGACCCAGTACTCTGTTTGTGCTGTTATCAAATTGAAATAAATATTGATATCATCCAGCCATCCCTCTATCTCCACAACAAAGACAATTCCCTCACACATCCCCAAATCCAACCATTATACAAAATGAAATTTACTCTACCATAGATCATCCTCCACAACTAGATCAAACCTATAGTGATCAACCGGATATTCATACATATCCTCAATGTCCTCAGCCACATGTGAATGATGAAAAAGAGTGATAACAGAAACAAAATTTGTAGAACTTCATTTACCCAATAATGTGGAAATTTATTCCATTTCATTTTCACAAATTTAATTAGTTTTATGACCAATTTAAATCATCCCAAGAAAACCCAATTAAAAAAATAACACGTGTCATCATGATTCATGTACCTCACAAAGGTTTATACTTAGGAAACATGTCCACCTCAGTTGGTCATTAAATACGCTCCTAGTTCGTGAACTGGATCACAGGGGACCATAAATCTCATATACTAGGCATTATTCTTAGAAATTTTTATACACCCATTTTTAATAGATTATTTTCCACCCCCACATGAAATTATATATTCTCCTAACATAAAAATTGATTTTATCTCTCAACCACTAATTTTATATAACTATCTCATGACCTAATCCCTCGTGATATGTTGGAAATTTACTATATATAATAATATGTGTTATGGATATATGACGAATAATCCACAAACAACACCAAGACCTAATATAATAGAAATCCAAAACCATCCCACATTAAAAAATAAATATAACTGATTTAGTAAAATGTCTCCCATGTAAATACAAAAAAGTAATAAAAAAGCAGTGACATCGAAATTTTTAAGGATCAAATCTAGTAATTTCCATCATAGACCATATATTCCTCCATAAAACAGAAAACATTTTATATATAGTGTTAACTTATAACTATACTCCGTAGGAAAATGAATTTTTCTCATGCACATGTAAAAGAAGCTTACTAATTCAAAAATGTGAAAACAACAGAACAAAACAATGCCTATCATGGTATTTTTACCATCTCAACCTAAAAATGGAATGCTTACTAAATAATGAAATAAAATTAATAAAATATAATTAGAATCACATATATAAGGGTACCCATCATAGCTTTCCCACTAGTATGAATCCCTCACACCCAACATCATATGTCAAGGAACTTCTATCTATTTTGTATACCAGACCACCCCATAAACAAGGTCAGAAGACACCGCACTCGATGGAACAATAGATCATAACCCAATAATCATAGCCACATCAAAACTCACCAGTAGATACCTAGTCTTCCACCCCATATGAAAAGTCATGTATTGTAAGAAAACACCCGGGCAACCATGCCAAAAGCATAGTTACGTCTTGACCAAAAAAACATGGTCAATCATACGTCACCTGAAAATACCTTGGAAATAAAAACCACAATCCCAAGAACTAATAGACCACATGTTATCACAACATACCTCTCCTGGAAGGGTGATAGGGAATGAGTGGGAACCAAACTAACCGTACTCCTTACCAGATGTTGGAAAAAACACCCCCACATGAATATGTGGGTGTCGACATAGATTTCTAAATATTTATTATGTGGGTTTAGAAAAAACAATATTATACAATTTTATATGTGTAGTATCAAACAATGAAGGCCAACATATGGGTTCCAAAACATACTACCCCACTCAAAACACCATCACCATTACTTCCACCTCTATATTAGTAATACCACAAAACAAGTCGCAACCATGTTACCCATTTCCATCCAATTCCATTTAATACTAAATTATTTTCATTATTTACCATAAAAAAAATTTAATCACTCAAAACATAATTATATTATTCATTCAAAAATTTCACCCAATTAATCAATCAAACGCTAGAGATTTCAACAATAATCAAATATATATTTATTTATTTAATCAAAACTCAGAAAACTAATTCCAATAAACCTCCACCTCACTGCCCCAAATTCACAACTAATAGGCCATATCACTAACCCAAAACCAAGGCCCACATTCCATATATTGCACTAATTAATAGAAAAACCCATCTCATCACCCAACATCAAGGATGATAAAACCACCTCGTTACATCCAATGAATGGCCAGATGAACCTCATCTTTTCCCAAAAATAAATCCCATGAAAACCACCTTGTTTCGACAAATACTCAACACATGAACCATAAGACCCATATTCCCCACCCAAAAAATATGATATCACAAGAAAGACCATATTTCACAACACAATGAAATCATAATATAGAATAAAAATGTGGCCATTACCATATTACACGTTATTTTTGGGACGTTATCAGACATGTCATTTTATAGTGGAAATTCTATTATTTTAAAAATATAATTATGTATCTAAATTAAATTTACGTTGGATATAAAAAAACTGCATCCAACATATAAATTTAATGACATATATACAATGTAATAAAATAACCCAATGGACACACTTTTTATCAGGAATGATGCTCACACAATTCACAATATCAAAATAATAATTAGTCGATAAAAACATCTGATTCAAACCACTTTTTACAATTAACTATCAATACTAAAAATTATTTTTCATTTATTATTCCATAAGTACCATAACCCATATGTAAAAAACAATCCCCTCCTTCATAATTCACAATAATGAGAAATGATTAATTCCCTACATGAATGATTTATTGCTGACTCTCTACACTCTACACGACGAAGAAGAATGCCCAAAAAAAACATAATGAGAAACACCATATCAACCTTTTCTAAAACAAATCACCATCAAAGAACAACCCAACACACACCCAAAATCCTAAAACACCACCTCGGTGAATCTGTGGAATATTAATGGAACAAAACCTACAATGAAATGGAAGATCTGACCATGAATTGCAAATTAACACCCCATTGGACAAGAATATCAAATAAGAAGGATGTATACTTAAATAACTCCTCAGGGTTACTAGTGTTCACCCAAAATGGGAGGAAGAAGAATCCATTTCCCAATTAATGATAATTTGGCTAGAATAGAACTTTTCAAATATTACTTCATCATTGATTTATATGACGTTTCATCCACTTTCCCGTCTTTTCATAAACATACACGAAATGTGTTTCTGACATCAATTCTTTTGCACCTCCTACTTCAACTGAAGACTCATATATCCTCCCATGAAAATCACTAACAACTAATTCTGGAAATGTAACGGACTAGGAGGGCATGGACTATTATAAAACCAGCCATAATGTTGTATAATGGTGTTCAACCATTCCCAGAACACTACATGATCGAAGATGATAAAATCTACCAAATCAATTAGATGATATTCATGCAAATTTAAAATAATTTGAACATTAAACAATGACGTGATCTAGAAGGTACATACCATAAATGAAACACATGACAACCATTTTATTTCTTCAACATTGGTAATACCATATCCATGTAGACTTGAGGGTTCATCAATCTTAGACAATTCTATATTGAAATGATCAGATATTATTTTTATTATCTAAATTTTATTTAGACAAAGATAATTCAACAAAAAATTAAAACAAATTGAATTACATTCATTGATAATTAATGAAACATAGTATTAAAAAGGAAAAAACATACCAACCTGTTCAATCCAAGATGAATGAAATCATGATTTACCAAGTCTCGAGGAAGAAGGATATCATGATTCATTATAAATGAATGATTACACCCAACTTCCCCAATAATAATGATTTAGATGAACCTAATATCACCAAAATAATATAGAGGAAAGGATGGTTGATAACATGTCTTGGTAGCTCATAAAATTATTCACAATGTAGTTAAAACTCATGTGTTACTTTTTTCATAATAGTCAATAAATCCCTATAATTTAGGGAATCACATTGTCCCACCTTGGTTGATTGTTCAACATTATTTTCCTTCCAATACAAGATTCATCGCTAGATGTGATCAATTATTGAATTCTTTTCTATTTTCTATATCATCATCAAGTCAGCCTTGGCTCAACATCGAGCTTGTGAGTCTTGTTGGTCATAATTTCTTCTTCATAACCAAAAAACTATTCAGTGGCTATTAGAGCCTCCCTTCATCTTAGATACACCAACATTAAGAATTAATGCCCGGATTCACCCTTCTAGATTCCATTCTACTATGAAAAAATTACCATTATAATGTTGAAATGGGTTATACTTCAATTCATCACCCATTTATCTAAATGATTTATCCACCATGATAAAAAATAATGTTTCCCCTTAAATAAAAAACCCATAATGATGTAGAAATTCATATATTAAATCAATGAAGTAAAATATGATTTTAAATTAATGTACCATTAAAAATGAAAATTCTAAAACGAACAATATATATATTGAATTCATTCAGTTTCATTTAGATGATATAAAATTTAAATAGAACATGTTTTTTAGAAGATAATTCAATGAGGGTTATAAAAATAAAGAACAAATTAATGATTATTCAAATTTATAAGATTCAATATTATTATACATAAGTCACACACACCAATAAAACAATATTTCAACCTCTCAATAATGGGATATCAATGAAGATAATTATTTATGTTTAGGTATATGATTAAGCCTATTACATTATATTAGGATAAATAATCCTTTATATAATCAATAAATTTAAAAAGTTACATACAAAATTAAATGCATGCGTGATATAATATGATCAAACTTAACTAATTCCTTAACAAAACAACATTATAGTGTTCATGAATTATGATAACATCTTATGATAAGTTCACGAAACATAATTAACTTCCATAAAATAATAAAGAAAAAAATCCCCCCAAAAACATAAAATAAAAAACCATTGGTTTCAAGACACCTTTACAATTACCTAATCAATCTAAATAAATTAATAAAAATTGATGTCAATGAAAAAAATAATATTCATTTAAACAAAATCAGGTCTAAAAAATATAAACACTTCATAAATAATTGGAAAGAACATTTGGTTTTATCGTATTTTATAAAAAACACTTAAAACCATTTTAAAAATATTTTTCTATTTATGTAAATACTATTTATAAAATTTTGAAGACAATGAAATTTAAATGTTAAAACACTAGAATATATGATTCTCAAATAATTGTTTATAAATTTAATTTATCATAATCACAAATCAAAAAATCATCACAATATACAAAAATTTCACAACACTCATATCAATATAGAATTATTGGAAACATAATTTTTTGTCATAAAACATATTGTAATATATAATAATTTATTCTACCACCAACAACCATTCTCAATATTTTTAATGTTCGAAAGGGATATCTAACAAATAGAGGTGTGGTATTTTTAGTAATCATAAAAAATAAATAACAATTCACACCAAATATTTTAATGTTCAAAACCCTCAAATCAAGATATGAATGAATATAAAAAAATTATTAGTTCATAGTAAATTCTATGTCCTGGAATTCCCCTGTAACATGATCATTCTCTATAAATATGTTGATCAATCCAATTTACTCTTTAAATATGTTGTTCTTAAATGAGTATCATCACAATCCATTGATTAAAATATTAAATCATTCTCTAATACTACCTTTAATGAAATAATTTTGATATCATATCTGGATACACAACTTAGCATGTCATATGGGCCGAATGGTTTTCCTAGTACCCAAGGATGGAAAAATGGTTTATCTGTATCAAGAATAATGCTTCTTGGGATTTAATATTCACATGAAAAAATCAATATATTATGAAAGGAAACAAAATAATACAAAATTAAATATATTTAAGAAATTTGTAAATGGAACATGAATCCTAAGTCATTATACAACATGTATCATGAACAATAAAATATTCACATGTCTAAATAAATTCAAAATTGAAATCTATTAAAGCATTATGATACATGAGAACCTCTTAATGAACCCCATACATTATCATATACTCAACTAAATGGTTGATTTTATATATTCAATTTTTATTTTAAATTACTAACTTGAATTATTTCATTACTAATAAAAGTATATAGTAAAGGTAATTTTCATATTTTTACCATAACCACTTAATGAGACCATTCCTCCAATTGTTGAAATTACACTTCAGGATAAATTTTTTATAATATTTATCAAAATAAAAATCCATGTGATGCGATTATTATTTTTTATTTTTCAATATTAAAATTACAGTTATCAATATTTTGTTACATTCACCAATTTGTCCATTTCATGTGCTATATGGATGACATATGAAGATTCCTAGAATAAGTTAACTAAAATATGACTGGATATGATGTTAATTTTTTTAGCTCTATAAAAGTGTCAAAAATTTATTAAAACTCCACGTTTAGAAAAATTATAATAAATTACAACATGAGTAAAACATTAATGGCCCAAATAATCTAATAATGGAAATTTTATGCCTGAATTTCCAGCCAATATTTCATTTAGGGATATGATAACAGACAAAAAATCTGGATTTTTTCCAAATTTAATTTATTAATTTGTCTAATATTTTATGGTTTGAAATAAAATAATTAGGATCCTGAAACAGTAGGTGAAATGTTTTGTATATTATGGAATATTTCTATCATTTTACACATTCACATTGTTTCCTTTGAAAATGTCTGGATTAAAATGAATTACAACACATGTTAATGTAAAATTACAATAATATAAGATAAAAAAAGTGTGATGGATGAAAAATATGGAGGTTAAACTAAATAAATCCATATATACAATGTTTAAGAATGTGATTTCACTATATTTAGCTAACAAAATGTTCAGTTGGTCAAGCCAACATGATGGGATATTTTGGAATCCATAATGCTCACCACAATTGTATACAAATTCATCCCCCTCATTTCAATATTGTGTTTTGGAAGTACATCACATCGTAGGATAAAATATAATTACAAATATCCCCACAATTTCCTTTGTAGTACTTTACAATCTAAATTCCCTACTTGAGAGACCATTCCTATTTTGTTTATTTTCATGAACAAAGTATGTTTTCAATTGTAATAGTCTTAGATTGTCTTTATATAAATTAGTTTTAATGAATTAATTTTCATCACCATATATAAATAAATTAACTTTTTATGTAATTCAAACATTCTAAAAATAGTTTAAATAAATACAATAATCCACCCCTTTTCTAACATTCGTATTTAATCTAAATAGGCTACTTAACACAATTCATGATTCATGTGTATTCGGTGCCCCAAAAATTTACTATCCCATTATCCCCCATGTAATCCAAAACCATATGTATCAAACTATATATTAATAAACATCTGAATGGAATATTAAATCATCAAATATAGTGAATCATATTTGTGGAATGTCAAGTTGTGGAGATCATTTTCTCATTTTATATTTTTTATGTTATCAGTGTGAATGTTAATAATTAAATGTCATAAATAAATGACATGTTTTTTATTTAATTTTTTTACATGTATTTTTTAACCATAAAAAAACTTCCATAATAAAACTTGTGAGTGATATAAGAACCCTAGTTAAATTGTGGAATTGATTATATACTCGACGCTTGAGAATTCCAATATAAATAGTCTTCTACAGTAAGTGGTAATTTAAATCAATATCATAAAAATTTAAAGGATATAATAATATGTAATCCACAATAATTAAGTATCCCCAATATATTTAAATTATTTAAATAAAAGATCCTCCAATAATAAATTAAAATAATCTCTATTGACAATCTTGTAATAAAAATCCAAATAAATGGAACCAAATTGACTCCAAAAAAGTACCAATGTTTTGGAATAGACTTGAGTGCATAAATACAAATTAATTAATAATAATAACTCTTAAATGTCAATAAAATACAATAATTAATGAATAAAATGGTACTATTACTAATTATATTGTGTTAATTAGTGAGTAATTTTTTATTTTACTAAAAAAACCGATACATTCTACCAAAAATTAAATAAAAAATTATTTCAAAACATAATGAAAAACATCCTTTTTCATCCATGAAAAACATCCTTTTCATCCATGAAAAACATCCTTTTTCATCCATAAAAAATTTATCTGAATGAACCTTATCCTCTAAAAACATATATCCAATATTCTAAACATATAAATCATGCGAACTACAAAATAGATTTTGAGGACATTTGAGATATACAAATAACTCAAAAAAAATAATTCCCCATCCAACTAAATTAGATATGCGAAATCCTAGGGAACATAAAAATAACTAACTACCTTCTATGATATTAATTAGTATCAACTTTTATTCAAAATCCAAATATAAATTGTGATTTTGAACTCAAATAAGGCATCATTCCTCCTCTATGTCATTTTCATGGGCATACTGGTGAGAATCGGCATGTTCTAATCAATGATTTCAAAGTTGTGTGCTCTCACTATATTTATCAAGAGGTTTATTAATATCAAAACTAATTTCTGAAATTTCATTTCATTGAATATTACTTCTCCATGTCATCTCTGTATTACCTCTCTAATAGTTACATAATCACATGAAATGACATTGAATGAAAAATCTTATATACATTCTTCCAAAATTCTCGAACGACTATTATCCTAAATGAAATAATGGGTATATGTCAATTAATCATATAATATATCTGTGAATATTGGGGGAGGTTAAAAAATATCTTCCAAACATTCCCAAACTACAAAATACCAAACCACATTTGTATCAAATAATTAAATGAGGTGTTGTTGGATATCAATTGAACATGAATCGATGCCGTAAGTGGTAAACAATAATCATCTTCATGAGACCTCATAAAAACATAGAGAAAATCACACTATAATTCCATTTTCATTCACATTATCTAGATAAACAAATACAATAGAATCAATCCGTAAATCCAAACAAGAATACTGAGTGGATAATAGAACATACATGTATTGTGTGTCAACTTGTGTTGATTGCAATGCCCCGACCTCATCATCTCCAAAATCATTGTTCCTTAGAACATAGTAAATAAGGAATCAATATATCACCATATCATAATACTGACACATGTCAAAAAAGATATGATTATTCTTATGATTCCTAGAGAAAAATTGAGCTCAATTGAACATATTTTTTGTAGTATACAATCCCTAAAAAATTAGGATAGTTTATAATAATGTCCAATTATCCCCACTCTTATTTGATATCATCTTTATGTAACCCTTTATTAGGATATGGAAATAAATTATATTATCCCACTTAGTTTCATCATCAATATCCCAAAAAACTACAATATCATCAAGGTGGTGGTTACTTACAAAAACCAAATCATTATGTACCTCGACATCAATAGAGTGGCCATCCACTTTCTCTACATAGATTCCATTATACTAATTATATTCTTAATTCCCGAAACAATAAAATTGATTTCACCAGAACCAAAATCAAGTGAACACCATTGTGGGAAGAAACTATTATTCTAGGAGACCATGGGAAAGTGTTGTGTTGGAGCATTCCTCATTCAGAAGTTCTCTTCCAAAAAAAAATTTACAATTGAAATAAACAACTTCCATCATATGAAATCTAGAAGAAACATTCGAATTCATCCTATAAACCCATTGAAAAATTATTTAATTCCATCAGAAATGTATGGGACATTTCAAATAAATCAAGAAATCCTAATTATTTTTCAAATAATGAATCCTCTTAATCCCCATTAAATGTTTATATAAAAAAATAAAATAATAAGAATCCATAAATATTACCTGAAGCCACACCATCTCTTCATTCCATTCCTATAAGGAATTTAATATTGTTTCCACTAGACATGTATTTGACAAAGAATCCATTTGATCTGGATTTTGAAATTCTTAACATGTAACGAAATGTTAAATTAAAAATTCTCATATTAGTATAAATAAAAAATTCCCTAATTATGAAACATTTGTACGGAATAATGCACCAATAAGAAAATCCTTAGAATAATTTAATATGTTTTAACACATCATTCCTTTAAAGACCAAAAAATCCATGAATTGTTTTCAAATTTTATGGAATTATTCCGAGTCTGCGGTTTCTGACATCCAGTAATTCCGGGGCCCGGAGTGCCAGAATGTTTTTCCAATGTTTTTGAGTATGTTTATTTAACATAAGAACTTTATTTGGTAACATTAAAACTGTTTCTCAGAATTGAAATCGGGGGGGGGGGGCACCGTTGAACTCGCTATGCTGGTGATTGCTTAAGGGGACCTTCACCTCACCTGCGTTTGGTCGTGAAAGGATGATGGTTTCCCCACCATTCGAGGAAGATAAATAAAATGTTGAATAAAATACAAATTTTTAAACTAAAATTTAATTTTATTCAAAAAAATTTGAATTATTGTGGGGTCCACCCCAACGAAACCCCACTTTAATTATTTCCACACCCCCTCCTTCATTAAATGATGTGATTAGGGGGAGACTTCTCAAATTGATGTGTTTTTCCCCTCCATTGGGAGTTGCGGGAATTGGTATTTTGGATGTTGGAGGAAACCTTGGAGGAAGAACTCTTCTTCCACCATTGATGAACATTTTATTCTTTTTCTTTGATCTCTTTTCGGAACAAGGGGGGAAGCGATATCCTTGAAGAATGTCGACGACGTCATCCTCATCTTCTTCATCTTCTTTCTGGACCTCAACGAATCTGGGGTAGGGTATTGGGATTTGTTAATTGTTTCTTTTTCTTCATTTCCCTTCGAGGATTATGATTTGAAGCTGCATGATATCACTCTAACACAGAGGGTGTGGGACAAACGAACATGGCCCAACCCCTCCGCCTTACATTGTGGATTTTGACGCTAATCGGAGCACGTGTCTGGGTAGAACGATTTTCATCAACGATGGTTGAGAATTAAAGGAGAAATCCAAAGTAGTGTGAGACAACTTCCAGAACGAGAATCAGGCTACCTGAACATGCCAGGTTACACGTGTATGGCTTGATGGTGGTCAGAACTGGAGAACGTCCCCGGGGAAGAAGGGAAGAGCTACCTGCACTCCGTCCAGCCACGTGGACGGAGGTGGTGCAACCGCACCATCATAGGAGTAGGTCACCGTCGATGGGCTGTGAAGGTAATGTGGTGTCCGACGCAAGGATGACCTCGATGAAAACCGTTGGATAAGGCCGCCGAGTTGCTAGGGAAGCCGCGGCGCAACACATGCCGCGCAGTGGAGCGAATGTGGTTTTTGGAGACGGAGGACAAGCGGCCAGATCGTTCGGGTGCTGGAGGAGGCGCGGTGCATCCGTGCCACACGAGAGGTGGCCGATTTCTCGACCCGCTGGGAAGAGCGAGAACAGCCGCATGGGTCCCACGTGACATAGATCGGCACCACATGGGGTCGGATCCGAACCGCCCGAACGGTTAAGTCGTTCGGGACTCCAGGGGGCACAACGTCCACCCTGGATGCATCTAGGGAATACACCACGTGGACCTCCAGCTGTGGGCCACATGCTGGCTGAGCCCAGTGCAAGCTGGACCCAGCGCGGGTTGGACCCAATGCCAGCCGGACCTAGCGCGGGTCAGACCCAGCACGGGCCGATCAGCCCCCATGGGTCGGGCATGCCTTCTTGGTCAGGTTGGGCCTGCGGAACAGGTCAGTCCCCAATCCAGACCTAGGTCGGGCTAGGTCGGTCCGACGAGGCCGGACCGGGCCCATACCCACTTGGACCTGTTTGCACTCATTTTCCCATAACATGAGCTATGAGTTTCTGATTGACAAACCGTCTGTAGCAACATAATCCATGGAGGGATATGGTTTCTTTGATATACCCCGCATGAGGTTTAGATTCAGTTGGGGTATGTCTCGGTTGGATCAAACGGAAATCCAACAGGGCCCCCAGAATGGAAATTCCAATAACTCTCATATCGGGAGTCTGATAGAGGCTTCATCTATCTCATTGGGATTCATATGGAATGATAGATCTTTTGGAGACCTCGACATGGTATTTCGTGGTAGTTGATATATAGGCACATGGCATGGGGATCCGACCCTCCCATAATCATGTGTGCTCTGTGTGGAACCCTTTGGCTGGCTGCATTATGATAAAGGGATACTACATGAGTCTGACAGGACTAAGTACTATTAAAGGATCCTACCTAGGTTCGATAAATTGGATTACTGTTCCAAGATCCTTTGTGGGTACGACATCTTTGATTACTATACCAAGATCATACATGGGTTCGATATAGTATATGATTCAGTGGCTATATCTAATCATCTGTATCTTTCTTTAGATATTTTATACCTGTGTGAACTTAGCCTTGAAATAGTTGTGTTATCAGCGAGTTAACTTTCTTCCTTCATGGAACAAGTTATAAATGGGATCAAGAGTTAGAGACGGTTGTATTTAATTACTGAGGAATATGTATGAGAATATAACTAAGTAGGGTTGGTTGATACTTTGTGAATGCATTCTTACTACTGTGGCTTATCCTTAGTTGATTTTGGGAGACTTTTGGACGTCTCATGATCCCTAAGGAGTATTTTTATACTCACCCCTACACAGGAATCACCCACACCTTATTGTGTCCGGTGCAGATGACAGACAACAGTGATCGAGGCTGAGATAGATGGACGAGAGGCTTCTCGGAGATGGACATAGATGGGATATACAATAGTGATGAATTGATCGAGATCTGTACCTACCATTCAGGAAGGATTTCCCGGTGGACAATCTAGGATCTTTTTTTCCTTTTTCCTGTACTTGTACTTCAGTTGGGTTTGTATGCTAGCCCATTTACATTTATCACTCTTTACATTATCATTAATTTTTGGTTATATCTGGTTGTGTATAGTCTGTGTGAGTTGAAGGTTCAAAGTTAATGCCATACCTTTTCTCTGGGACCTTCCTTTTTAGGGCTAGTCACCATCCCCTGGCCTAAGGAAGGTGGGATTTGTGTAGTCATGACATGGTCCCATGGATGGGTCATGAAAAATTGGAATCAGAGGAGTCGGTTCATCTGTAGAACACTGGGCTTTGATATTTTAATAGAAATAATGTTTTGTTTTTTGGATGTGGTTATCAGTTTAGGGAAACCTGTGTTAGTGTGGCGACCGATGTATCCATACACTAGGATTCTGACTTCTGATTTCCGACTATTTGCATGAAAATACTTATTGCGTTTGTGATTCATTTGAAAATTTCTTTTTGTGATTTCTTTCATTCATCTCACTAGGTAAAACATATTGATTGTGGCACACTTGTTTCTTTTCATGATGGCTCCACATAAAGAGCATGCCATGGTTCCAGGCTTTGTTTGAGATGGAAGCCCACCGAGTGATTAGGCCTCAGTGCAGGGCCCTATCATAGCAGAGGCACCAGTGGTACCACTATCCGTTAGGCCACCGAAGCAACCCGTCCTAGCTTTAGAGTGTGAACACTGCCTGAGCGCATAGCATGAGTTCCAGTGCCAGAGGCCGCCCAGTTTCATGGGTGAGATGGACTTGCAGGTAGCTGAGGATTGGCTGGAGGCTGCGGTGAGAGTTTTCATACTGGTAGGGACACAAGATGACCATATGGAGATCCATTCCATGAGTCTCTTTCAGGAAGCAGTAGTCATATGGTGGAGCTGGTTTCTCTAGGTGCATGACGAGATGACACTTCTCTGGGTAGACTTAGAGAGCCTTTTTGGGCGGAGTGTGTCCTAGCTACCCTATATGCAATGTGGATAAATGAGAGACATCATCTGCAACAGGGGATCATGATGGTTGAACATTACTCATTGAGGATAACTAAACTCTTATTCTATTCCACTAATATAGTGCAGGACCCATTCTTCATGGCCTGGACCTTTGAGCAGGGGATCAGGCGAGAGATCAGTGCTTCGATGATCACCATCAGCATCTCGATGCATGCAGAGGTGTTGGAGAGAGCCCTCTTAGTAGATTATTTCCTTGCTGAGCAGTCACCAGTATCAAGACCCACCATTGGGCATCACATAGCGTATTCTACTACAGTTGGAAGTAAACAGATGTCACATAAATCCAAGAGAACCTGGAAATTAGGTCGATAACCTCAGGATAAGGGTTTGGTGTTGCAGGACACACGAGACTGATCTAGTCATTCGAGGAGCAGGCAGTGCTACACATGTGACGTGCACGGTCACATGTCTTGTGAGTGTCTGAAACGCCATTCAGATGATCAGTAGAAGGTAGAAGGACCACCATATCAGAAACATAGATTCGATCAATGCTATCCGTAGGGCATAGTCGGACGTGGAAAAGGAGATGGTAGAGCATTTGGCAGTGGGAGGAATTTCAAGGTGTTACCGCCACCACCGTTAGGAGGTCCACCCAGACCAAAGAGAGAAGGTGGACATATGATAGCATAGGTCTAGGCAGCTGAGGCTTATGATCATGGAATTCCGGGGATGATTCAAGGTACGGTCTATGTCTACTCCACCATAGTTGTAGTACTTATAGACACATGTTCCAGTCACTCTTTCTTTTCGACTACTCTCATTAGAAGCTCGAAAATTCTGACGGAGAGGTTGGATCCATCATTATTCTACAGTCTTCTACAGGAGCAGATTTGATGATTACGCATTGTGCCTACAGTGTGAGATTACTCTAGGAGGCAAGATCTTCAGCTGGGGTCTCCTAGTAGCGGTGTTGAGGCCTTATGACATCATCTAGGGTATGAACTTGTTATCTACAGTCCATGCTCAGATTGACTGTATTTGGCGGATATTATGGATTTTACACAACGATGGGACTAGTTTTAACTACACTAGAGAGAAGGGAGACTTTTCATCAATGGATGGACTTACCTAGCGGAGGGGGAGCTGATTACTCATCATTTGGCTAGCCTTATCCTCGGAACAGATGATGTGCAGAGTCCAAGCTATCCTGTTATGGTGGATCAGTACAAGGATGGTTTTCTTGATGAGGTTCCTAGACTACCTCCTCACATAGAGGTAGGCTTTTACATCGACTAGTATTTTAGGAAGAGATTGATATCTACACCAGTGTATCAGATGGCTCCCACAGAGCATCGTGAGCTGCGTGTACATCTTGAAGACTTGCAGGGAAAGGGATTTGTCAGACCCAGTTGTTCACCATGTTCATCCCCGATTTTATTTGCCAAATGGCAGATGGGAGTTTGAGGCTCTGTGTGGATTATCGATGCCTGAACCAGTTGAGCGTTAAAAAAGTATCAACTTTCTAGGATTGATGATCTCTTCGATTAGATGAAGGGAGGACATTGGTTCTAAAAGATGGACCTCCGATCGGGCTACCACCAGCTCAGTGTACAAGATGCGAATGTGAATAAGATGGATTTCATATGTCAGTTTGGCCATAATGAGTTCCTGATTATGCAATTTGGCATAACCATCGCACCATCCATGTTCATGGGACTCATGAATAGGATATTCCAGTCATACCTTGACTGCATTGTGGTATTCTTCATCGATGACATTATAATCTACTCGACTACAAAGGGGGAGCATGCCCATCATTTTTGGATAGTACTGGACACACTTTGAGAGCACCAGCTTTATGGTATGATCTCGAAGTGCCAGTTCTAGATCCGAGAGGTTCAAATTCTAGGACACATCATCTCAAATGCTGGATTTGTTTTAGATCCAGCGATGATGGAGGCTATGCTATCTTGGGAGCCACCCAGGAGTGGAATTGGGGTACGAAGATTCATGAGACTGGCCAGTTATTAAAGGAGTTTTGTACCAGACTTATCCCGAGTTGTAGCACCCTTATTGGTATTGGCGAAGAAGTGGAAAACCTTTGTGTGGTTAGAGAGATGGCAGCTGAGTTTTAAGAAGGTGAGGAGGAGGCTATGTAGTATTACCACATTGAGGCTACAAGAGGAGGGCATTGGGTTCGTGGTCTACAATGATGAATCAGGGACCTAGATCATATTAGTACTGATGTATGAGTGATCAGTGATAGCTTATGGTTCTCATCAACTAAGACAACATGAGAAGAAAAATTCTACTCATGACAAGGAGTTAGTAGTAGTGGTATTCACCTTGATGATTTCACTAAAATCTCTGATTGGAGAGTGTTTCATAGTCTACTCTGACCACCAGAGTCTCAGGTATATCTCCTCGAGGAAGGACTCGAACATTAGAAAGCAGTGTTTGCATGAGTTACTCCAGAGCTATGATTTAGAGATTATATATACTCCTGGGAAGAGGAATGTTGTAGAAGATTCTCTCTGTAGGAGATTAGGTATTCACCTGCTAGGAGAGGAGACTAAGCCGATGGTCACTTTGAAAATTTATTATGTGGACTGAGATAGAGTAGCTTTCATGTTGTCTCATACAGTCACACCCCCACACCTTCTGAGATTCATGAAGGTGGAGCTTGGGGATTCTTATTGCAAGGCTCGACATGCACAGATATCCATAGGGCAAGCCCATGATGGATTTTATGTAGGTGAGGAGAACATCATCCTCTTCAGAGGACGTACCATGGTACCAACATCACTTCTGGTGGTAGTGTGGAGGGAGTTCAACACATTTCCTTTAGTGATACATCAATGGGGGGAAAATATGTACCAGGACCATCGACGATAGCACTGTTGGACAGGAATGAAGAAGGAAATAGCAGAATTTGTATCCTGATGCCTCACTAGTCGTCAAGTGATGTCGTAGCACCAGGTACTAGTAGGATTGGTTCAGACTTTCGAGGTCTCAGAGTGAAAGTGGGATGTGATAATAATATAATTTATGACAGGACATTCATGTACATCTAGGGGACATGACTCGATTTGGGTGATTGTCGACCAACTCACCATGTTGGCCCACTTCATACTGATCAGAGAGCAAGGTTCAATAGAGAGCTTGGGACGCATCTATGTGCAAGAGAATATGCGACTTCATGGGGTACCTTCGACAATTGTCTCCGATCATGATGCAAGTTTCACTTCCTGGATATGGAAGGGGTTGTAGGAGACATTCTGGATGCAGCTTCATTTGAGAACCGCCTTCTATCCTCAGACATATGGCCAGACAGAGAAGACCATTCTGACTCTTGAGGACATGCTCCGTGCATGAGTCCTCGACTTCGGCCACAGCTGGGAGGACCACTTTCCTTTGGTGGAGTTTTCATACAATAATAGTTATCACTCCACCATCAGGATGACACCTTTTAAGGCCTTGTATATTTGACCTTGAAGATCACCACTATACTCGACAAACCCAGAAGAGTAAGCACTAGTGTGACCAGAGATGGTTTGAGCTACCATGGAGAAGGTTCAGATCATAAATGAGCGAATGAAGACTACACAGAGCAGGTAGAAGTCATAAGCTGATTGGAGGCGGAGACCACTAGAGTTCGAGGATGGCTACCATGTCTATTTACAGGTCTCACACGGAAGAGGTATGTGGAGATTTGGCCGAGGCAGAGAGTTATCTCTGATATTCATCAGACCTTTCCTCATCATATGTAGAGTAGGAGAGGTGGATTACCGCCTGAACCATCCCCCTCAGTTGCACCAGGTGAAAAACGTTTTTCATGTATCCCAGCTAAGGATATACGTGCATGATCCTTCTCACATCAAAGACTGGGGAGATCTGGACATCAACGTTGGGGAATTTTTTTTGAAGCTTTTAGTGGAGATCTCGGATAGACTGGAGAAAGTCCTTCATGGGCGATCGATACCTCTGGTTCATGTGTGATGGCAGCACGGTAACCTCCAGGAGAGCACATGTGAGTAGGAGGCTCAAATTATTGCTCAGTACCGCCATTTTATTTCCTAGTTTTTTAGTTTTGGCTTTCGTGGACGCAAATTTCTTAGGTAGGGAGAATGTAAATACAAAAAAATCAATGAAATTTTTTATTTTCAAAATTATATGCAATAATTCCGAGTCTTCTATTTCTGAAGGCCCATAATTCTGAGGCCCGATGTTCCCAAAATGTTTTTCCGAAGATTCTGAGTACGTTCAGTGAACTTAAGAGAAGGTTTTGGAAACTTTAGAACCAGTGCTCAGAATTGAAATATGACGGAACCTTTGAACACACAGCGTCAGTGATTTCTGAACGGGACCTTCACCTCTGATGCGTTTGGTCGTAAACAAAATTTGTTTTTCCAACCATTCCTGGAGGATAAAAAAAGGTCGAATAAAATAAAATTGTTTAAACTTAATTATTTGTTTATTAAAAACTTTTTGAATTAAAGTGGGGTCTACCCAAACTAAACCCCAACTTTAATTCTTTCCAACCCTCCCCCCTCCTTCATTAAATTATGTGATTAGGGGGAGAATCCTCAAATTGATGTTTTTGTTCCACCTTCATTAATCCGAGGTAGGGGTTCATGCTTTGAAAATTGTTTCTTGATCTCTGTTTCCATTCATGGATTAAGATTTGGAGCTGTATGCAATCACTCTAACAAGGAGGGTGTGGGATGAATGAACAATGCCCGACACATCCACCTTACATTGTGTATTTTGACGCTAATCGCGACAGAAGTCCGGGTTTATCGATTTTCATCAATGATGGTTGAGGATCGAAGACGATGTCCCGATTAGTGCACGGAAACATCTGGAACGAGAATCGGGCCACCAAAACTCGTCTGGTGACTCGTTGATGGTTCCCCGAAAGTCGGAACTAGCGAACGTCCCCGATGATGAAGGGAAGGGAGGCTGACACTCCAGCTAGATTCATGGACAGCAGAGGCGCAACCGCGACGCCAAAGGAGTAGTTCGCGACCGATGGGCCGCGGTGGTGCAGCAGTGGCTGGCGCAAGGCCGACCGTGAATAAAACTGGTGGCTTGGGGCGCCAGGTTGCAAGGTAAGGTGAGGAGTAGCGCTAGCCATGCGGTGGTGAAAATGGGGCCGCACACTTGGTCGCGACGACAGAGGACTGGCGTCCGGCTCTGCCGGTCAGCGGAGGAGGGGCGACACAACCAAGCCTCGCGGGAGGTGGCTGGCAGCTCAGCCATCCAGGAAGAGCAGGACCCGCCGCGGGGGTCCTGCGTGAAACAGAACAGTGCCATGTGGTGCCAGATCTAAACATTCTGAATGAATAATCCGTTATGGACTCTAGGGGGCGTGACCTCCCCCTTGGACGTGTCTAGGGAGGACCATATGGGGACCGCCAGCCGCAGGACGATCACGGGCCAAGCGCAGTGCGGGCTGGACCCATCATGGGTCGGGCAGCCCCCGTGGGCCGATCAGCCCCCACGGGCCGTGCCCCCCATGCGCGTTAGGTAGGACACATGGACCGGGTAGGACCGTAGTCTAGACCCAGGTCGGGATGGGTTAGGCATGGGCAGTCTAACTGGGTCGGACCAGACCCGGACCCACATTGAAATGTTTCCACACTTTGGCCCATTACTGTAGCTACAACGGTCCGATTGATTAACCGTCTTCTGTGACAGAAAACATGGAGGGAAATTGTTCTTTTGGTATACCCCAGATGAGGTTTGCACACCGTTGGTGTATGGAAGAGTAGGATCGAACGTAAATCCAACCGAGCCCTCGGAACGAAAATGCCAATAACTCTCAGAATGGTCATCTGATTGACATGCCATCTGTCTTTTTGGGTTTATTATGGAAAGATGTATATTTTCAATATTGCAACATGGTGCATCATTTTAGTTTATGTATAGACAATTGGATTAAGGAGTGGAACCTCCCGGAATCAAGCGTTCTTTGTGAAGAACCCTATGGTTGTCTGCATTGTGATAAAGGGATCCTTTGTGGGTTCGACAGTATTGACTATTGTTTTAGGATACTAGGTGGGTTCGACAGCTCTGATTACTATTTTAGGATCCTAATTGGGTTCGATATCTTTGATTACGGTACCTGGATCCTACGTGTGTTCGATAGAGTATATGATTCAGTGGCTGTATCTAATCATCTCTATCTTTCTACATAAGTTTTATATCATTGTGAGATGAGACATGACTTTTTGTTGTTTTCAATGACTTGTATTTCTTTCTTCATGGAATGAGTTATGCTTGGGGTCAAGAGTTAGAGAAGGTTTTTATTTAATTACATAGGTATATGTATGCCCATATACCTAAGTAGGGTTGGATGATACGTTGCGATTGTATTCTTACTACTGTGGTTTATCCTTAGTGGATTATAGGAGACCTTCAGAGGTCTCGTGGTCCCTTATAATTATCATTAGACTCATCCCAACATGGGCTTCACCCAGACCATGTTGTGTCCTATGTAGACAACAAAGAACAATGATCGAGGCTAATAGAGATGGACGAGAGGCTGGTCGGAGCTGGACATTGACGGTACATACCTCTGGGATGACTTGATCGAGATATGCACATACCATTCAGGTGTGATTTCTTGGGGGATGATCTAAGAGATGTTTTCCCTTTTTACTTTACTTTTACTGCATTTGGGTTTGTATACTGGACCATTTATTATCACCACTCTTTACATTATTAGTACTTTATGGTTATCTCTCGTTGTGTATAGTCTGTGCGAGTTTATGGTTTAAAGGTAATTCCTTCCCTTTCATCTGGTATATTCCATTTTTATGCTTGTCGCCAGCCACTGGCATGTGGAAGGCGGGCTTGGGGTAGTCATGGAACGTGCACATTGATGGGTCAATACAATTGTAATCTCATTAAGTCTATTGATCCTGCTAACATTATTTTTCTATGAGAAATATGATGTCCCAACAATGATGATGCACTCATATGCCATAAATCATCAATTAATATCTTTCCGACATCCATTTTCACCAACCATGGAAAAACTACATTGCATTTAAAATGTAATTTTATCTAGTTATCCAATTTATTCACTTCCTTATTGATGTAATATTTTCAAATGTCTACATCTGACTAAATTATATTATCTCCCAGGATGATTTCTATTCCCTTGACATGGAAGGTGAAATAAATTCTTCATCATTTAACCGAATTATTGGAATTCCATTATTTAGGATAATGATAATAGTGAATGATTAACATAAAGGCATCTTTTTCTTGTAATTTGGTGAACAAATGGTCATGTTCTATATTTTTCAATCCATGTGATACCCATCAGAGGATCTATCCTCACTTTATATCCATGATTCAAAGTAAATTTATAAGAGTCGATTCACCCCTAATCAATCATGTTCGTCATGTTCTAATGATAAATGGGATTGTGAAATGTTCATGCTAATTATCCATGTCATAAAGAGGGATGTTGATGTTGACCATTCATTAATAGACACCCTCATTCAAATAGATCATAGAATCACAATTGAATCCAATCAAGAAAATTATCTATATTCTTCCACCATGTATAATATTGAAGAAAATGTATCAAACCCAATGTAATTCCCTTCCTTATTTCCTATGTAGTATGTCCCAACAATTAAAGATGAAACTGATCTAAAACCCATTCATGTGCACCATATATATGAATTAATTTTCAAAGATCCCTCTTATGCCATCATTTTGTTTTCATCACTTGTAGAAATAAGGGATGGAAAACTTTTTAACGTGTTATCGGAAAACAAGAAGGCATTAGGTTGGACCCTATTTGGAATAAAAGGTATCAACCCTTCCCATTTATTGAATCACATCCATCTAGAAGCATAAAAAACCATTCAGAAAACAACCTAGATGACTCAATACTATCATTCTTGAGTTTATTAAGGATGATAAAACCATGAATACTCATTCTGGTATTATGTTCAATATTTTTTATTGTGAATGGGTTTTTCCAATATAAATATTACTTATGAATGGTGGGATATGTTTTCTCACAAATTAATAGATTATTTTGTTCACAACTCGAGTGAAACTCCAATGGTGTTTGAGCAAGGATTTTTTTAAATTGAATGTTGAAATAAAAAAATCACTATCATATTATTTTACTTGATCAAATTATATATTTATTATCCAAAACATCAAATAATTTCATCATAATTGATACACCGAAGACATACAAATTCTAATCACACTTCATGACCATGAACATAATTTATTTTGTTGCCCCTCTAGAACATATGCATATAAGAGACTGATTTTTGACCTGTCTAATTCTCTTGAAACATTACATAGGTGTATATTGAGTATATTTTTGAAATTCATGGATAATTTCATGGAATTATTCATGGATGAATTTATAATTTTATTAATATTCATTGGAATCCTTCTTTAATTTAATGTATTTAGATCTTCATCATGTGTCAATTGTATCTTTGTTATGAATTTTGGATATTTTCACTTCCTGGACACTAATGGGATTGTAATATGGATCATAATTTCACCAAATGGTAATCATGTAAATACAATGTTAATTGAGGTGATCTATTCAATTCCAAATCCCACATCATTTTTAGAAATTTTTTTATTCCTCGGTCATGCATGTTTTAGAAGAGAATTCATCCATTAGATAGTTAGATCATCCTAACACTCACTCAGATACTAAAAAATGATGTTACATTCCATTTTGATGTTTCCTCCATGATATAATAAATTTTACTGATTTTTTTTCATACATCCACACGAAAAATATAACACCCATATTGGAATGTTCCATTTCAATTAATGTATGATGCATTTTACTGAACTATTAGGGCTATTCATGGTCAATGATGAGATTAAATTCCCCATATCATATATTATTCCAAAAAAATAGATAAATCTCAATATCACTATACTATCATGGAAAATCATTTTTAGCTAACATTTATTACCACAAAAATTAAAACCCAATATATTATGTTATAATATTATCATATCGATAGAAAATTAATTATTAACGACCATACTCAATAAATTTGAGTTTAAACTAAGGATAATAAGACTAATCCTACTAACCAATTATTATTAACAAGATATTATATTTGGAAGTATAAAAAAATCTTTTGAATGATAATTTGATTTAATTTTCTAAATATTCTCGTTTAGAAATAATTGATCCAAAAATTTTCTAAATCTTCATCACATGTGATATTTCAATCATGAGGAACATTCAATAAATTTAAATCAATTTACAAAATAAGTGAAATTCCCCAAAATACCATAATATTTTTTGAGATATTTTTTTTGGGAATCGATTTCATGGGACCAATCCATCATTATAATTTATTTTCTTTCATTATTCTTATTTAAAATTATGAGTATTGGTGTTCAAGGATAATACAACTAGTATGTAAAATTCATGTACTGTTAGTGGGTTCCTAAAAACCAATATCTTCCATCGAGTTAGAACTCTATTTACATAGATAATTAACATATGAACCCATTTATATAATCAAACCATGTAATATATTTTAAAATATAATAGTTTTGTATAAACAATTTCAATTACATATTACTCCAAAATAAATGTAATTGATAAACACGCTAATAGATATGTGAAAATATTTCATGAAAGAATTTTTATGGCCATAGGAAAAGTCTACCTTGAATGATTTCAAGATGTAATTTGGTATTATCAAAATCTCAAAAAAAACACTCATTCATATTTGTTCGTTTTATATATGTTTTGATAAATTATTTAATCAATGATTATAAATACAATAAAAAAAATATATGGATGTAAAATTATTTAATTTCGTTTTTAAAAATACTGGTGAAGATTGGTCATTTTGAATGAATAAAATAGTGTAGATTTTACATGATTAATATGATAAATTCAATCTCTAAAATAAAATATACAAGGAACTCCATGATTAACACTTCTTGTGAATGTTATTTCATTATTTTGAAAAATCATTTCTCTTCAATTATTGATTTCAGTATCACCCAGGTATGATTAATGTTTTTGGGATAGTCCTTTCATTATTATTAATATTTCCCATTTGTAGGTGATTAATTACAAGACCATTCTTCTGAACGGACAATAAATGTTATTAAGAATTAGTCAATTCATTACCATGAGAGAATACACACACACCATTAACCATATAAAATTCCACTAGATCCTTACCAAGTATAGTAGAACTACCACTGTATGTAGATGATGACCCACCAAATAAAAACTAATGGGAACCTCTATCCCAATAATTCAATATCCCTCTCTTCTTTCACCAATTATTTATATCTCTATATCGTTCTCACTTTATATATTTCATCCTCTTCCTCTTTTATTATCACCATTTATATATTTTTTACAGCTACCATAATCAAACAAATGATATCCTATTTTTTTGTGGGTGTGTATTTAAAAATAAACATAAAAAACAAAAGTCACAATTACTCAGAATTAAATTTTAAGTATTATTCCATCCATTTTCGAGTAATTTTTTTTTCTTATCAAATTTTCTGTATTTCCATATTAAATTGGATAAAAACATTTTCCTTGACTTATAAGTTCTTAATGCTCAATTTAATATTTAGAATAATATTTTTCACCAACTCTAAGGATAAATGTCATATTTCATTCCATGGTCACTTGTGACCTTCATTTCATATTGTGTGGTTTTCACCCCCAATTAAGGAACTAGAGTATATGGAACTTTAAGATGAATAACCAAATTTTGCTTACATTAATATAAAAGGGTAATTATATGAACCACATAAGAATAAAAATATCTTAATACCCTACCATTACCCTTAAATTAATCCACATTTACAAATCCCCTTTATGAATATGAATCCAATTATTTATTTGTACATTATTATACAAAAACCATGTCCTAAACAACAACTACATGGAATTTCATTTTGTAGTTTATTGATATTAAAATTATGTGTAATAGATTTAATTTTGGAAACAATTTCCTTGATTATCAATGTGGCATCATGTCATTGAGTGCATAAATGTTATTTAGTATGTTTTTGGAATGGACATACATTTATTAAATGATTTAAATGATATTGAACTATGTTCAAAAAATGAAAAAACCAAACAAACCAAAAACAATTAAAAAATAATAATTGGTTGGGACTTGGGAAAGTAAAAAAAAATCAATATTAATTAAAATATGATATTCATATATAATTTACAATTAGTATCTTGTGGTGATCAAATAGGGGTAGAGAGATGGGTGTGATATTTTTTCCTTGTCAAATATCCAAAATTTAAATAAAAAACTAAAAAAAGAACACTTATATCATATTTCTATTATCATTGAGAGAAGTTTTCTATGTTGTAAATAATTCATTTTTTCATCCTCTTCAAATTTTCATTTGTTTTTTCCCTCTATCACACAATCCTTCCCTTCTAATTATCTGTTTCCATAACATTACATGACTTATTTAAAAAATCAATTTTTTTCCATTGTGGTGTTTTTACCCACTTTTCATATCTTTATTGCATTATATTTATACAATTACATAGACACTGAAAAACCCCTAAAAATCGTGATCCATTTTTAATTTATACTATGTAATAGAAGAAAAGAGCTATGTTATACTGTATAACATTAAATTGTAGTTAGTGAATAACAAAAACTCTATATTTAGATTTTTATCATGTTGAGAGGATTGAGTTCTATGTGACCATACTTTAAAATTCAATTATTTTTCCTGAAAAATTAATTTTCTAATAAATTATATTTGTAATTATTTTTTGTGGAATTTAAGATATATTAGTGAACTATTATTGAAATCCTTTTCAGGGTGAATGAAAAAATTTAATATTTTTTGTTCGGTGAAAATGATTTTTTGAATTTTTTAGTTTTATTTTTATAGGTAAATTAACTATATTATATTATATAGAGTGGTTATTAAAAATTATTTCACAATTTTACATTAATCCAATTAATTATTTTTATAAAAAAATATAATTTCTAATCAATCATAATATTTTGATCATAAAAACAAAATGAGTCATTGATGGAATTCATTCAATTACACTAAAGATTTATTTATTGATCATTTATTTTAAAATAATAATTCAAATAATTTTATTCAAATTATTATTTTCTCTTCAATGAAATTAAAATAAATAATTAAACTCTTTCCTTTTCATATTCTTCAATTTCATGGGCCATATGCACCACATAATAAGGCCCAAACAATCAATCAATAAACATTCCCATCAATAATTATATAATTTTTTGAACGAATTAATGGATCAAACTCAAAAGGATTAGGGAAAATATATTACAAAATCTGTTAATTTTATACAAAACAATGATGTTTACAATTTATGTATGAAGGTCCATCCGATAATTATGTCCATTATTGTGGAAAAAACACAATTTTTTACTTCTATCACAATAAAACTCTCCAATTTATATGATATTTGTTGGGTAGAAAAAAGATTCATAATCCCATGTTATTATATGAAAGAGTTGGAATAGGAGGTCACATTCTTCGAATAAATCCCATTCACATTATAGAATTTAATTAAGGATTGATATAATTGGACAACAACATGTGGCTTTCTAAATCACACAGAAACATGGATAAAATATTCAATAGACACCAAATTAATAAGATTAATGTTCCAAACCTATATCTACATCCATTCTGAATAATATATATCAATATTATAATATCATAAATTTAAAATGGCGGAGCCAACAAGAAGGGAAATATAATAATTCCAAATGTCTTCCAACATGGGTAATAGATTCACCCCTTCTTTTTGCTGCAAGGGGTTGTGCATCATCACATTTTATGACACATTGGATTGTACAAATCCATTAAATTGTATAAGAAGTAATTTTGATATCCTTATTTCTATTTTATATACCATTACTCTATGGTTTTATTTTCATGTACAATGATTGTTTTCAATTTTAATTGTAAACAAGTGTTCTCATTTTCATTAAATAAAAATGAATGTATTTTCGAAGTATTATATAATTTTTACACTCTTTATGTTATGAAATTTTAAATGTCAAATACAGTTTAAATAAAGTTGAAATCGATTTCATTTTTTCATTTTCTTATTCAATGAGATTTGTGTATTTAACTGTCTTCACATTTCATGTGTGTGTGTGTGTTCTACGCCCTAGATATTTCATTTAACATTTTTTTTGTAACATTATAAAACATCACCAAAGGTATCATATATAAAATTAAACACCATTTGAATGGATGAAAAAAATTATCAATTGGGTGAATCATGATTTTGGGGATGTCATGATGTTGATAGATTTTTGTCAATAATTATTATTTATTTGTAAATTTTTAATTTTAAACACAAAAATTTTGGGATTAATGTAGGTTTTGTATAACATGTCGATTACATTTATTTTTTGAACCCTAAATATGAATCTATAAAAAATAATTGAATTATGCCATATCATTATTTTTGTTAAGGATTGTATAAGAGAATTAATAATTGGTAATTCCAAACAAAATTATTTGGTAATGTGCGTGTTAATTTAATGAAAACCATAGAAATTTCAAGGATATCATAATATTAAATTAAAAATAATTAACTCCTCCATCATGTATCAAATTTCTATATTAAACTTCTTCTATCCATAAATTTAATTAATCTTTTAAATTAATCCCCCCAATCATCATCAAATCAATATTTTTTGTATTTTCAACATATAATTTTAAGGGAAAAGTGTGAAAACTGACATAAACACTAGAAACGACCCCTCCATGAAGATAATTATAGAATAAAAACCCATTAATTAAAAATAAAACACAGTGAAGACAATCCATGCTCCAAGACATCTGTTACCGCCTTCCAATAATTCACTTCATTTAATTTTCAAAAATCATCACCCTTCCAGACATCTGACTTCCTAGAGATAACCATCGCACAGTCCATCATAAAATCCTGGAATCGAATCGAGCCAAATGTCATGATTGGTTCATGACACAACCCATTGAGGACACACAATTCACCACCATCATATCATCATCAGATAATCATCATAATCATCTTAATTTCAATGAATTATGATATACTACATCTTCTATGCCCCATCATGGAAAAACAATTCTCTAATGACCACTAGCTGCACAAAAAAATTACTCATCCCATTAACACCATCACTCTGAACACTTCATCTCTAGAATCATGGTCTGGATGATAAAATATTTTTTCCATGACACTGATGAACACCACTTCTATCAAACAACATCAATGGCCCAAATATACTGACACCACTACCATCATGGATCAATCATCCCACCAGGATAATGAAACCCATCAATAGAAGCTACAACCTCAACATTTACCAAAAAAACAACCCCATCAAACGAGACCATCGATGAAATGAAAAATATAAATAAGGAATTAAGACCAAATTGGTAAACCTGAAACAAGGGGAAAGCATGGATAAGACCTAGGATGAAACCCATTAAGAACATAAAAAATAGAAAAATATATGTAACAAAACCATTGTACACATCACTCAAAATTCGACCTGGATAATAGTGGTGGAACATGAGGTCAGATCTAGTTGAGTAGCTAGAGATTCCAGATTGGATCTGGAGGCATCCAAATCCCCATCATCCTCCAAACCCCAATACTCTAGGATGGAATGGTCCATTTCCTAGAATACATAAGTGTTATAATCAAACTAGATAAATAGATAATAGGGGAAAAAATATTGATATACACATAATGGTCATATATAGGGTGTGATCATTATAGTAATATAATGATTCTAGTACATGAAATACATAAAATATTTATACCTGAAATGTAATAAATTAGTTTATTCAAAGTGTTAAAAAGTAACATTATATTCTTATTATATTTAAAAAGCATTTTAACCTAGAGTTATATAAATTTAAAATATTTTCATAGGAAAAAAATTAATGAATTAAAAATAATATAAAATGATAGTTAAATAAACATAATTAGTTCACAGTTCAAAAAATCATTTCAAAATAAAACTTGGATCCTAAAAGTCAATAGTGATGGAATACCTGGGATCCTAACAGTTAAATAAATTTATTAGGGAAATCGTAAATATTTTTATAAGGGACACAAATAATAGAGGAATCTAAAACAAGTGGTGATTACAATAAATAAATTATATATTTAATTTTTAATGTCATTCAAACTAAAAAATAAAAAATTATTGCACTAATTTCATGAATTGAATACTACCTATAAAAAATAATCACAAAAAATAAGTACCAAATGTTTTAGTTTCATAGATATTATATATATAAATAGATTAATCTTTATTCATTTTTCATGAATCTTTCGTCTCTAGACTCCCTTATATAATATTTGTCACTTGTACTTATCATTATGACCTATTGAATTAAAAACACAAGAAATGGTTTATATGAATTGATGGGTAAGGTGAAAATATCATATTACATCATGGGTATGATATTAAGAATAAATAAACATGATAAGGGGGTAAATTATTTTTTAAAAAAAATTGAATGATTATAGTTTTCTATATACCAAAATAGAAGGACATGTTATATCAATTGTTTAATGATAAATTGTAGAAAAAATATATTGAATAATATGAAATTAAAAATTATTTAAGAAGAATAATCATGGTTAAGTTATTATTATGTAAGATTTTTGAAAAATAATAATTATAGAAACCATATTTCAAGAATTTCCACTAACAAATTCATAATATTTTAGTCTTGGGATGACCTTGAAAAATCCTTCTTTGTGTTGGGATTACTATTTCCATTACTATGTGGCATGGGATGAAACCACCTATATAACCCATTTGTTTTGGATAAATCATATTATATATAAATTTTATGTCATTAAACATGAAATTATAAAAATTATTTTGAGTTACATTTTGGACCCCACACATAATCACCCATACAAATTAGTTCCGCATAAAATCAAATCATTAATCTTACAATAAATAACCCATGAGATTAGAATATGATTCAAAATTTATCTTGATATTATCACATAAATACTCATGATTAATTTATTAAAAACCCAATCTCCAAAAAATAATTCTAAATAATAGAACATATAATTTTTTATTTCAACCATTACTCTTTTAGAGAATAATATAATAAGTTATGAATGTAAAATAAAGAAATTATTTTTTTAGTAATTAACTTCCTAATTATATGTGACATTACATTCCTCTAAAAAAATATTATTTTAGTTATAGGGAAATATTATTAAAATATTCCTCCAAAAAAACCTAATTAAGAGAATAATATAATAATAAAACAAATTTCATAAATTAATAGAATATTGGATGAATAAAAATACCATTTAAAAGAAAATACATTTGATTATTTTTAGATTCCATTATCAAAATAATATCATCACTAAAAAGATAATGAATAATTCATTTTAAAATGAGTAAATAGGAATAAATGTTTCATTTTTGGTAAATGAAATTCTAATTTCCACTTGGAAAATAAGAACATTAGAGGTATTTTAAAAAGGTTATGGGTTTAAATTATTAAAATTATATGTGGGTTGTTCTTATAGAAATGACATTTTCACAAAATAAGAGATTCAAATGTTATATTATCCTATAATGAAATATAATATACAAATAAAAAATGTTAGAATAGATCGTATTTAAATCATCTATTAATATATGTAAATATTAAATAATTGTACCAAAATAAGAGTGATTGTGACAATGGAAAGTATTTGAGTCATGATACCCCATTAAGAACATCGAGTAATAAGAATTAAAACCCCATGAATGGAATAAAATTATATATAATAGTGAATATTAGAAATATTAATTTAATAATGATAAAAATTATAATGTGTAAATATTAATGATATAAAATACATAGTTTATAATTTAATCATGTCTCAGGGTATTCAAATTTTAGACAAAAAACCGCAAACATTTACTCTCAATTTCCAAAGAAGTGATATAAAATATTTTTCGAAAACAAATAGATACATTATTAATAAATTTCAAAACTATATATAATTCCAAACACTAAATATTATTTTTATGTATTATTAATAACTACATGTATATTAGTTATATTTTACCAATTTTACCACGTCGGGGGTCTATAGTATTAACTGTTTACATTCGTTTCATATGAGAAATGTTGACATTTATTTTTAACCCAATGAACATCCATAAAATTTAATTAATTATAATATAATTCATTACATATAATGATTTATAATGTTTCTAATTTTATTTATGGGTGTTTATTATTTATCCTTGAAGTTGAAATTTTCAACGTGCACACTTTTATTGCATTTGTTAACCACCAAATGACTTTTTCTTCATTAATTAGTTAAATATTTATATTTATATTCCACAAATAATCATTAAATATTTATATCATATTGGAAAATTAATTATTGTATCATTTATATAAGAGTTAAAATTTGTTGTTTTTGTTCATGTGTGTAGCCAAACCGATCCAGACATGAACATACCATTATTAATGGATTACTGGGAGGTGATTTATTTACAGATTCATAATATTAGAAGAATTATTATATTAAAATGTTTTTATTGTTTTGATAAATATAAATATTAAGGATTTATAATAAGAAATAATTAAAATGAAAATATTTTTACATTTTAGTATATTTGGAGTGTTATTTTTTTTCTTGTTTGAGATTGTTTATTTTTATAATGATTTTTATTGATTTCAATTATAAATATTTTATTCTATTATTTTATTAAAATAATTAATATCATGAACATAATACATATCCTTTGAAACCATTCTCATAACCATATGTGTATGGTGGTTATGAAATAAAAAACAGAAATTGATTATTTTGAGGAGGTCGTAGTCTACACTTATGCATGGTTGGTGACTAATTTTTTTCTAGAAAGAGGATAAAGAGAAATATGGTTTACAACTTATTAATGAATGATAAGTCATATAAATTGTAATAAAAAATTATATTACTTCATAGGTATATCAATGTAATGTTGTGATGGAAAAAGAAACACACTACATCACCGAGATAGCAGTCCATACATTACACGATTTATGTTTTCAATATTATTCATGGAAAAGGGGAGGGGGATTTTACTTATTATACCAAAATTATAAAAACATAAAATTATAAAAATGATAATATTATTATCATTATAAATTGGAGAAAATAAATTTTAGCAAAAATATATTAACATAGTGAAAGAGAAAAGTGGGAGGATCGTTTAGAAATAAAACTGTTACTACATATATTATATCAATTTTAAAGAGAATTAATAAATTAAGGACAAATATTTTGTGATCTAAATTACCGCCATATGTTTTATAGCTGTGTTTATTAGAGGTTTGGATATGTTTTTGGATTAACATATGTGTTTTTTGTGTGAGGGGAAATTAGGGGACGAGTTCATATTTTATTAGTGAAAAGGTGTGGCTTTTTGGTGAATATCAAAAAAATATAAAATAATGGTAGTTCAATTTAATAATAACTCGATAAACAATTTATAATTTAAAAGATCATACCACACCAAAACCATAAAATCATTTTTTTTTCATTTTCCAATCCATTTACCCCTCGACTTAATAAATTTTTTATTTAATATATAACCATGAAAACTAGTTTTCATCTATGGTAACAAAATTAATATAAATAAATAAATGGTGGCCCTTATTTGACAATTTATACAAAAATATTCTATATTTTAAATCCATTTCATTTGATTAAATTTTTAAAATTTATAAAAATTAATATTAAAATACTAATGTATAGTGTATTAAAATATATTTTGAGAATTTATTTCACATTTTATAAAATATACAATTTATATTTTTCATTATAAAATAATATTCTCAATAATTTAATTCTACTTATTAAATATGAATTTGATGATGAAAATGGGTCCATATGTTGAATTATATTCTTTTAACAATTTGATGTCATAAAATCACAGTATTTTCAGAAATAGTGATTTTTGTTATTTACCTAAAATTAATTGTTTTAGAAAAAAAATTAAAAAATATAAATATTTTTTTATTATGCAAAGTGAATAAATAATTTCAAATGTGGAAAAAAAATTAAGCAATTCAATATTTACATAGATTAAAAAAATATAGTGGAAATAATATTATTATTTTGAAATTAAGGATTACGGTGTTTACTATTATTTATTATTATTATCCAAAAAAACAATAATAAAATTATTGATAACATATTATACACTTTATAAATATTTTTGTTCATTATATATTAATAATAAAATAAATTTCTAGAAAAAATATTATATTGTATAATATTATATCATAAGAAAAAATTATATTCTTAGATGTTTTAGATATACTAATATAATAAAATAAATATTAATTAGAAAAAAGCTATTTAAATTATACTAATATTCCATAATATTGGTTTTCATTTTCATACATTATAATTATGTGTATAAGTTTTATTTTATACTTATAATTTTATCTAAATATATCATGGTTTTCGTTTTGGTCTTTTATTGCTTATGGGGAAACCAATCAAAAATGTATTTATTAATTATATTACAAAATATAATGTTGTTATATTCCCCACACCTCCCCCTACACCTAAGTATATTATTTCTTAAAAGATTAAATTATCACATTCATGTGAATATATATTTGGGTATCTAACCATGAAAAAAAATTAGTAGGGTACTTAAGAGATAGTCTCGACTCATGATGCAATTTCTAGAGTGTTATAAACATATTTTACCTATATAATTTTCCTTAAATATAAGTCAATACTAATATTTATTTTTACTCTATATTTTTTTTTATAAATTTCCATCGGGATTAGATGACATAAATCCTATAATAGAATTTCATTTGTGATAGAGCTCATAAAAATCATTTAAATTATAAAGGATTGTAGGTTTGTTTTAAATATGAATTATCTTATCATTTTCTTTGGGATTATTTGGGATTTTATGGGCATATGTTCAATATATTACAAAAATCCCCAAAACTCATCTAGATGATGTATAATAAAATTTTATTGATTAATATTCCATAAACCTGAAGTCAAGATTCAATAGAAAGAGAAGTTTTTTTCTTAATATCAAAAAATAATTGGGATGTTGATCTGTTTCTTCTACTAAACATCCCTGGTATAGTTTGGTTAAGAGAATTTGAATAAATAAATATATCCACTAATCTAGTGTAGAGGATAACAATTAATTAATTTTCACGATATAATTAATAAACAAAATATAATTCATTTGATGTAAACGCATTATATTTTACTTATTCCATTTGCTTATTTTGATATTGAAATTGATAATTTAGGTGTCAAGTAAAATGTTGGTGATAAAGTCTGTTCCTAATATAATTAATGCATTTTAATAAGGGGTTTCATTACTAATTCATTACCTATATAAATTTCATTATTTTATCATTTCATTTAAATTTTTAAATAATGTTTTCAATGAAATTGTCTTCCAAAATTGATGCAAAAACGTTTTAAATGATACAAGACCACATACACATCTTCAAAAAAAATTAGATTTCAAAAAATAATTATTTTCTATTATCTGGTAAATTTATCCCATGAAGCTATATGTACATAAATCGATTCCCATTTTCATCTAATCCATTTGAATAAATACAGTCTCTGACATTAATTTCCAGCTTATGTTCACATCAAACAACCTCTTTGTTGTTTCCAAAATGACATATAGGCAATGATTTTTAGAAATTCATCATTAAAAAACAAATAAAATTATAAATATTTAATTTCATGGTTAATGAAAATTACATATTTTCACCTTGCACGTATTGGGATGTTTTCTTCATTGGTAATAATGGAATATTCATCCCTTTTTTTCAACTAAAGGAATTCAAACCCCCTTTTATTATGAAGTGTTTGGGGATATAAATTGATTATAGTTCCTATATAAATTATTCCCATTTAATGGAAAAAATTTCTTCCTTTGGTCTATTGTTCATTATTTAGGACCATAATTTTTTAAAATCGCCTTCTAAAAGAAATAACACTAAATAATTTTAAATCATAATTGCACTAAATAACATTAAATTTATTTCTACTGTATATATACATTTCAAAACAATCTGTTGATATATCAGGAACAATGATGGGATTCCATCAAACCCGACACCTGAACCGATCACAAAAAATTCTATTGTGGTATTCTTGCTTCTCCCAAGTTAGTGACTACCACTGGGTATCAATGTTATCATAGTGAGAATGATTTATCCAAAAAAGTATAAAATAAATTAAATAGATCATACATGTTATCTAATAAAAACAAAACATCAAAAAATATATTAAAAATATATTCAAGCAACCACAACTAAAAGAAAAAAAATATAAAACCAACCAACCAAAGTGACGATATCTCTATGTGAGAACATGTACACCATCATCCACAAACCAACCAACTACAAATGTGTAACCTAAAAAAATCTAAAATTACAAAATAGCTCGGGACTACCGGTGAAGATTATCACAATTAGGGTTTTAGGATAAACTACTCAGTGGGTAATCACTATAGAGTTTTTAAATTTTATTTGTTGAAATATACACATATTCTAGTTTTAAATATTTAGATAAAATAGGTTTTATATATTCAATCTCAAAAAACATTTTTCTAGAAAAATACACTTTTCTAGACAACACATCACATTACTTTTTTAAATAGGTTAAATTTTTAAATCATACCAGTTTCATAACCCAAACATAAAAGATGGATCCAAATAAGGTAATAAAGAGGTATATGAAGAAAATTTATAGAAATATATAAAACGTGAAAAATAATATCAAAATTGTAAAATTATAAGATGGGAGATACAAGTTACACATGAAAAACACCATAGAATAAATAAGAATCACCATTAAAATAGATAATCATTGGAATTTCCTAATCATCTCTTGAATAAGTCAATAGATGTGCTTAGTCTAGATTCATCTTTTAGACTATGGTGCATATCCTCATTCAATAACCAAATGGGAGCTATAAATGATCCAATCATGTGGCATGTAAAACATTGCCTCTCAGTAAATACTAGGTCTACCAAATAGTGTAATAGAGGATTGAAAGAAACCATCACTCTACCCTATAGATGACCCCCATAAATCTCATGATAAGAATATAATATTAATGGAGAGGTCCTCAAATTCATTCCTCCAACCAATAACCCACCACCACTAAGCATTCCTTTCATAAACACTTACACTACCAATAAAACAACCATCTCCTCGGAGGATCCACCATAGAGTATACAATCTCACATCAAGTTATACACAAGTCCCAACTAGGAATTTGTATCGTGTCACTTTCAGACCTATTTATATAGAAATCACAATGTACCAACTGGTCATTATTATCTCAAATCCAAATCAGTTTTCAATACCATTTCTAAAACAAAGCTATGAAAAAATAACATCCATGAGTAGTTCCAAACAGGTCATTATATCATTTAATTGATCATATTAAACATCAAAATGTAAAATATAACATTCTTCGGGAAAAAAATAAGTAGAAATATTTGATATGATTTTGGAATAATAAAACCATTTTGAGAAACATGGGTTGATGAAGAACTATTTGAAAGGAGGATGGTTAGTAAAAAATAGGATGATCTGGGAATGGTGTCTCTAAATCTGAGTTCGAGGTGAAGATAAATTTTTTATTTAATTATCATTTTTGTCCCCATCAACATGTGCAACCCATGAATGTATGAATGTTACCACATCTAAAATCACTCTATATTAATCCATATTAGATCATTGGAATACCCATATACTATTTTATAGAACCACCACATTATTTTTCACCAAACACAACTAGCCACACACATGCATTGAACCATAAATGTCAGTAATTATCACACACAACACCAAATTCACATTCAAATTGAATCATTGAAGAATATGAATGGATAGAAACACTATTGATATAACTAAAATTATTTAAAATGTCCAATTGAAATTTTATCAAACACATAACATGCATATATATATATAAAGATATTGAAATATTTAACAAACCACATCAAACCCGATTCACACCTATTTTCCCTCATGAAAACATAGAAACAATTTATGCCAACACATAATGAAATTAATAATTACAATTAAAAACTAGTTAATAATACTCCAAAATAAAATGTAAGGGTTTAGAAAGGAAAATATGGAAAACACATACCTCAAATGGTAGAATCATGTCTCCATCAACAAAATCTAATAGAAAGACACTCATTCCATGAATCATAACATAAATATTGAATAAAACCCAATTATAAAGAACCCTAGGTATCTAGATTAGCCAATTCTAGCCACTAGGGTTAGTGAATAATTTTTAAATTTAATAAAAACCATGGACTAATTTTAGGGGATCCTGAACCATTTAATATGGCTGATTAATCACTATGAAACCACCATGAAATCAACTTGGTGATTCTTAGAGGAGATAAGAAGCTCCCTTGGAGGTGTCTAGGTCATTGCTGTATAATTGGGAAGGTGAATGGAATAAAATGAAAAAAAAAATCTTTAGAAATGTAAAAAATCACCATCTTTGGGTTGGTTTCTTTGTTAGATCCAACGGTTAAACAGTCCATGTAGAAAAAGTGAAATTAAGAACTTTCAAGAGTCGTATGGGCATCATACATATTCAATAAGGTTATATTAATCAGGTTTCTTAACCATGTGAACTATGAAAACATAGTATATGTGGTTAAAAAATCTATGAACCTTAACTATGAGACCTGGATAATGTCCCCAAGCATCAACAATCCCCCAAGACTCATCTATGTCATGGGGATAAACCATCCAAAAACACACACCTATTAGTTAGGTTTCACTAGGGATGTCACAACGTCTTCCCTCTACAATTTTCTCCCCATATCAATCAAATTACTGATGAATAAGGCCAAAACACCACAAATCCCAAAAAACTAAAACACATTTATAGTAAAACCATAACCCAAAGTTAAATAATAAATATAAATCATATAAATTGAAATAAAAATAAGTGTAATAAATGAATTCCAAGGTCCGAGTGTGATAATTCTCCCCACCAAAAAATTAGTGTGCACCAAAAAGATAGCCATGATGAATGAGAACCAAAACTAAATCTCATAACAGAATAAATCTGAAAGAAATCACATACTTTGTGGTGAACCATCACTACAAATGTCACTAAAAACTATTTCTGTTGAAAAATAACAAAATTAAACTATGGGGAGAATTCAACAGTTCTCCACTATTCGGACCAAGCCTTAAATGGTAAATAATACAAATTTATGTCAAGAAATAATGCTTAGTATTTTTTATAGTTTGGAGTTTTAGAAAATTATGGCATAACTATTAAAAAAACTAATATATGACAAAGTATATACTACAATTCACGAATCATTTTTACAAGATAAAACACTTTTAAAATTAATTTCATTTTTTTCATGATATAAATCATCATAACATTCATATTGAAAAGTTAATTTATCTTTCCCATGCTCAAACATAATGGAAAACATCTCAAAAACATAGTATGTTCACAAAAAAATATCATCAAGGGATATAAAATAAGTAATGAAACCATTAGTCCTAGAATATTTTAATCTCATGAAAACAGTTTATGAAATTCGTACTATTTAATCAAAAAATATAATCTCTTTAACAATCCTATTGAAATTATAAGACTTCTAAAAACCCTATTTGCAATCATAAATCATAAAATAACCTAGTGACTTCCATATAATACTTACATTGTGTCTTTCATAGATATAAATGTAGTAAATATCATGGTTACATTTCCAATACACATCACAATATATTCCATTAATGACATAGGAGAAACATTATCATTTAAAATCTTCTCATTACCCAAATGAATTGGAAAGATATCATCAGCTAACCCACCCTTATTTGGTCACATTACCACTCGTATACATAAGAAATTCCTAATAAAAATAACATCATCATTACACATCAAAATTTTATTGAGAAAAAATTGAATTTTATCTCTAAAATAAGAGTATATCATTTCAATATATATATATAATCAACCAATTCATAAAAACAATTATAAATACCCAAATATCTGAAAATATTATATGGTATTTATTTTTCATCTATGAACATTATAGATCACAAAGGAAGCCAAATACCATAAAATGTTCATGAGATAAGAAAAGAAATTGTCACTCTATACATTAAAAACATCAATTCTGATGTTAAGTAAAATGGTTCATATAAAAAATTTTCTTTTGAAAAACTTTCATTTAAATTAAACATCAATGTAGTTGAGTATACACCTTTTAAAAGGAGGTGGTTTATAAAATCAAAATATTCCTCCATTAAAAGAGATATAGAGAAAATGCCTTAACTCGAGTGTGACTTTATTGTAAATTCTCTATATTCAATAATAATAATAATATGATAATTTATAATTTCATGGAAACATTTATAATGTTTTTTATTTCCCTTATATCAATTAATAATAATTTTATTGAAATTAACTAATTATTTATGTTTATGTTGGGCGTTTTGTCAATATTCGGTACTTCAGCAAAAAAATGATCATGGTATGTTGTAAATTTGTCCCTGTGGTCATAAGTCAATCATCTACATAATAATATTCATCTTCTAATGAAAATATTATTATGTTAATTATACTTTTGAATCAAACCATTAATTATGGTTTTGATAAATGGATATCGTTACAAACATGGATATTGTAGGTCGTACGTACACAAGAGTATTGTTTTGATTTTTAGTTAATCTTTATAGAAATAATGAATTTACTGTTTTACCTTTACAAAATGATATTAAAAAAATATTAATCAGTTAATTGTACTTATATATATATATAATGAAATTGATGAATTGAATAAAAATGAATCACATTGTTTGGTGGATGTGATTGTTCACACGTACACACAAAAAAATGTTATCATTTTTATTGACATGGTAAGTAAGAACATAATTGATATATTATTATCATATAATTATTATTATTTCATTAATACAACAAATTAAAATTAATTATATCATTATAACTAATCATGATAGACGATAGTAATAAATGATCTATATTAGTTCGTAAGGCGGTAGTCCCCATACACACCAAAAAAAGGTCATTTCCAATATTGATGAAATAGGAGACGGATTTAGGTGATGACATAATATAATAACATAATATTATAATTAGGATATATTAGGTACTATTTCATCATGATTGAAGAATAACTGAAATTTATTTTAGTAAGAATAATATATAAATACTTAAAAAACATTATCTTCCATTTGAATGATCACATTTCATCACACTATAACACCTCTAAGAAGGGTGTTCTGCCTAATATAAGGGCTCCACAATGTTTTAAGGATAACTTGGAGGTGTTTTGGAAATATTTGTGTAGAACCAAGATATTTTTTTGAAGTGTTTGTAATAAAGAAGAAATGTGACATTTAATAGGAGAGGGGAGAGGCACTCTTAGAATTTTAAAATGTATTAAATTAGTATAAATTCATTTTATACAATGTATTGGTCCCAGTTGGTTATGTTAGAATATATGATTATAATGGGGAAAAATCCATTATTCCAATAAAAATTATATATGTTTCGATATTTATTAATCCATATCTTTATGTTTTGACACTTTTAACTCTTACTATGTTTTACGAAGTTTACACTCTAAGAGTTAAAATAATTACCATAACATGTAAAACAGGAATTGAACAAGTAATTAATGACATATTAAGACTTATCTCATTTATTTGAATTAATCATTTATTATTTGTTTTTTTACATTTAATAAATATTTTTATATTTTCACATATGAATTATATGTATTTTGGAACTATTCATTACATGGAATTTTTAAAAAATCATATCAACTTGATTTATTAAAAACAACTACATTTACTAATATATGAAAAGTGAAATGAATATTGAAAATTTATGTATAGAATAAAATATTTCAAATTATATTTATTTTTATATTATTAGTATCATTTATATGATTCTTCCTTTAATAAATCTACTACTACATCAACATTATTTTAAAATAAAATTTAATTATTAATTCCATAAAAATTCGAAATATATTACCCAGATGTACGTAATATTTTATCCTTTCTAATGACTATTTATAGTCCATGAAATCACATATAAAACACCATATTAAAATTTTTATTGTTTTGAGATACATGATTATAACAACATTATTTATACTTTTAAAAAAAATTATATGTTTCATAATCACACCTCGGTGGCTTTAAAAGGCCACATTTTCTACTGAAATATTATATTCATAGAAAAAAATCATCCTATATCATTGGGATAATCCATATAGTTGTTTTATAATATTAATAGTATTATATTGACCATTAATTTCATAATTTACCCTTATCAAAAGAAATAAAAATAAATCATGAAGATACTATTCATAATGTCCAAAAAATAAAAGGGTCCAATTTAAATAATATGGAACATATAAATAGAAATATGAAAACAATTTTTTCAAATTGAATAAATCGAAATGGTAAAAATTATTTAAATATTTCATCATTGAAAGATTGAGAAAATGAGTTTTAAAGTAAAATGTTCAAAAGTTCACAAAGTTTTTATGTTCAATTTCAATATGAATTTGATGAAAAATGAACTACATTGGATTAAATGATAGAAAAATAACTTAATTATAATTTAAACATAAATTTTATTTAACCCTATAAATAAATTCAATGAAATTGTAGTCTTTTTCTAAATTGTAGAATTTTTCACAATTCCATAAAATAAGTAATTTATTAGAAAATTATATAAAAAAAATCAATGTAAATAACGATTTTTTTATTCCAAATAATATGTTTAATTTTTCTTATATATGTTATATATGTGTCGAAAAGTATATTTAAAATGGTTTCTCTTTAAAAAGTTGGTAAAAATGCCATTTAAAAATATTGCTGTATTTTATTTTTATAATTGGATTTATTCTTATGTAAAGTCAATAAAATTTATCTAAATAAAGTAAAAGATATTAATAAACAAGTTTAAACATATTATATTATGTTATATTCATTCTTTCTAACAAAATGGATAGGTGATAAGTACAACATACTATAATAATAATAATAATATTTTATTGTATTTCATTATAAATCAGTCTTGTGTGCAACGTAAGATATCAGAGAGAACCATTGTTTAGTGTCGAGTATTCTATTAGAGATATAATTCACTTTCAATTGAAAATAATATCACATTCATTAATATTAGTATGTATGAATATGTGTTATTAAATAATTACTAAGGATGTTACATAAATCCCACACTGGGAAAATACATCATAGTAATTTTATTCACTTATCAAATAAGTGAGGGTATTTATACAATAGATAATTTTTGGATTCCAATGTTTCTTCTTTAACAATAAGTTTTATTCATAAAACCACAACATAATGAATCACCTGATAATGAAACACTTGTTGTATGAGATCAAAAATATGAACTAACTGTTCGTAATAAATTTATTTTTTCCAAATGTACTAATTTTAGACTAAACAAAGGAGATGGATCTGGAATATTAATTCTTAACATTGAAATATTATTAACATTATGAACGTGGAAAAACCAATAAACAATTACACAGGGTATGGAAATGATCCAATATTATCTTGGAATTCATATGATCTAATGAATTGTGGACTCAACTTCCCCTTTTTACCAAAACACACCATTCATTTATGTGGAGAATCTTTGATATTGACATGATCACATCCCTCAAAATAATTGTCCTTCCAATTATTTGCATAAAGTTTTTCTTTCTCTAAGCTATCCCCATTTGTTTCTGGAACAGGTGACCCTTTTTCCATCTCATCTACCATTTTTTTCCAATCATCTTCTTTCCGTGACATAATCAAAAAAATCTGTAGTTCGACACCTCCATCCTTATAACCTAAAATGGTTTCATATGTATACATTGTCACGACCAGTCCCCTAAGGTCTATGGTATGACTACGCCATTCCTGCCTTCTATAGGCCTGGGGCTGTCGACTCGCACCGAAAGGTGTATTCTCTAAAACTTGGATGGCATTACTTTTATATCCTGTTAACTCACCCAACTAAGCACAAAGAAAGATACAAGAACAAAATATAAATATATAGTAAACTGGGTGTGTACAGAACTAAAAAGGTGCCATAATTCAAACCCAACTAAAAATTACAATTAAAATAAAACATACAATATAAAATAAAAACTCATCCAGTGGATACCCACTAAGGATCCATCTTGAACGGTAGGTACATCTCTCGAACAGTCGTCTATGTGGTATTCATCAACTAATTTACACCTTGAGCTACCATTATTCCTAGTACTCTCATCCTCACTCAGCACTCTCCGTTGTCTGCACCAAACACAACAATGTGCGGGCATAGCATGTGCAGGGTTGAGTATAACGATACTCAGTAGGGACCCCGTGACACTTTAAGGTCTAAAAAAATCCACAAAGGATAATCCATATAGCATTAAAACAACTGATAACCCTACATAGGTATATGCTCAAACATATACCTATGTTGTTGAGTATTGCCATCTCAATCATGGGGAAACACATGGAAAACTCAAAGCACAAAGCTCAAATGTTCCATGAAGGATGATATACCACAAAGGTGAGTACGAAAAACATAGTAACGCATAGGTAACACCACATAGAAAAATACCACAAATTCATCATCTCATAGAAGTGTACCACAAAGATAAAGACTCATCTCACACCATGTATAACTTAGGAAAGGTGGTAAATATGTTTAGATATAACTACTAGATCATCTTACTCTGTTGAGTGGCAGACCCACGTAGGATCCTAAATCATCAGACCCACATAGGATTCTAATATTGCAAACCCATGTAGGATCCTGGAGTAGTCCCATGTGGATTCCTCGAGAAGAAACTTGTGGTATATCGTAACACAGACATATGTAGGATCCCTAAGCATAGATCCACGTAGGATCTTAAGGCACATACCCACATAGGATCCATTTCTCAGGTTAAAACTAGTCACAGTGTTCCCCCACTATGCTCTATTGAATCCTGGTGGGGGGGGGGTGTGGTCCGATACTCAAGCCACAGGTCGATACTACCACTTGCACAATGCCCCATGAGGAAGTATCCCAATGGACCTCCACGTAATAGTGGCCTCAACGCAATAGAAAATGTTTCAATCGGATGCCCGACCTGTATGTTATTGGTCTTTTAGTCAGGAGGTCTTAGTTAGATTCATGTTTGATCAACCCTGTTCATTCCCCAAAATTATCTAGAACACATGTGGGGTATATAAAAAGCACCATCTCGATCCAAGGTTTCTGGTTCTGTAGATGGTTCGTCAAATGGACGCATGTAGGTCATGTTATAGCTGAAAGATTGAAAAGGGGTCAAAGTTGGTCTAGGTATGATCTGACCGGTTCAGACAGACCCAGAATGACTTGGCCTAGGCTGACCAGACTTGGTTCAGGTCGAACCAGTCTGACATCGGGTCCGACAATGGGTTCGACCCGGCCTGCTGGGTGGCCCACTGGGCGGCCTGCTATGGCACCCCACTGTGTGGCCCTACATTGGGGTCTTCCATAGCCGCTGTCCTTGGGGGAGGTTCCCCTAGGTACCCTGAACGGCTAAGCTGTTTGGGATGGGTGCCCAATCGGTTGGCACCACGTGGCTTCAGCAGCAGGAACGCAGGACCCGGGGTCCTGCTTGGCTCCACTGCTATTCGCACAACCAGCACACCTGCATGGCATGGTGGTGAATCGTGCCCCCACTGGCGGACGACAGGGATCCGACCACCCCTCATTCGCCGTCGTGACCTCGTGCTGTGGCCCCTATATGCCCAACGGTGTGGAGGCACCCCGCCATCCCCTTTACACGGTCGGATGAGCGCCGTCTGTCGCCCTTTCTCCACCATGGCCTTCCGGAGTGCCAACCACCACTTTCGATCTCTTTCGGCACCGGTCACCAGCACTGGTTGCTGGTGACATTCCTCGGGTCACCAGGCACGCCCCTATGGCCCATTCATCATTCTGGAAAATCTCGCACTCAACTCAGGACGTCACTATCGATTCCAGACCACCACTGCTAGAAATTTCTCAACCTAAAAACAAGACTCGAAGAACAACAAAATCTACAAGTGTTGAGGAGTGGTTGGGTCGTGTTCGTTTGGCCTTCACTCTTCACCTTAAAATGCTATCAAGTAGCATAATTTTATTTGAATCAAGAAGAAGGACAACAATGGGTAAGGGGTATATCATAAAAAACAATCCCTACCTCTAAGATTCGTTGACGTCATTGAGGATAGGGAGATATGGATGTTCGTTCGTCATCCTTGAAGACGTTCCTCGTTGGAGATCCTTTGACAAAGTTCATCATTAGAGAAAATCTTCGAATGAGATGTGTTCTTGCTCTACGGTGCGTTTTTTCATGCAAGATCCTCCACCAAGAGCCCAAACTAAGTGATGATGAGCCTCCCCCTTAATTGACAATTTTAATGACTTCATTTATTTAAGTCATTAAATGATAGGGATTTGTCGGAATTAAAAAGAAAGGGGTTGAAGAGATCGGGTGGTCCCCACCGAGAATTCAAAAGAATTCAAAAACTAAATAAAAATAAAGATATTTTTTTCAACTTTTTTTATTTTCCACCGATGGCTAGGAAAAACCGACATCCACCATCGACCTACTAAGGATGAGTTGAAAGACTTTTTAATAGATTATCGACACTGTGCATTCAATAGTGTCCTTATATTTCAATAATTAGTACCTGTTCAAAACTAACAAAAACCCGATCATACATTTATTGAACGTAACAGAAAAAAATCATAAATTAAATCATGGCACACCGGGTCTCGGAATCACATGTCTTCAATTTCAAGGTCTTGTAAAATTTACATATAATGAATAAAATTACATGGAAAAGTCGGGTCATTACATTCTCCCCAGCTCTGGGCTTTGCGTCCCTAAAATCCACAACCCAAACTAAGGAAAAGTTGGGGTAAAAAGCATGTATTTGAGCCTCCACTACCAATTACTCTCTTGATGTTTCATGTGCTTCCAACGTAAATGAACCAAAGTTAGCGACTGCCCACGATGGACATGCTCCAATCGAACCTCAATCTATACGGGAACCTCCGTAAACATCGTCGCATCATCGATGTCATGCTCTCCCCAATCATAGATTTGAGATGGGTCGATCAAGTATCTCCTCAACTGGGATATGTGGAAAACATCATGAACCCAGTGCAACTATGGTGGAAGAGCTAAGAGGTAAGCCACCTTTCCTACTATGATGAGGACCTGAAGGGGTCCGATGAACCTTAGAGATAACTTCCCGCCCTTGCCAAATCTCTACAAACCATATCGGGATGAGAACTGTAGAAAGACGTGGTCACCATCATCATACTCTGGAGGTCTCCATCTCATTTCAACATAATACTTCTTTCGACTCTGTGTAGTCATCATCTTCTCCTAGCTAAACTGAACCTTCTTCATGGTAGTATGTACCATCTTTGGTCGCACGAGTGCTGATTCCCCAGGGTCAGTCCTGCACAAAGGCGATCTGCAAGGCCGGTCATACAGAGCCTCGAATGGTGTCATCCCAATAGTCGATTGATAGTTGTTGTGGTATGAAAAATCCACTAATGGGAAGTGATCCTCCCAGTATCGACCACTGATGAGGATGCAAGCACACAACATGTCCTCGAGGGTCTGAATGGTTCACTCAGTCTGGTCATCCGTCTAAGTATGGAAGGAGGTTCTCAAATGAAGTTGCATCCCAAATTCCTCCTGTAACCCCTCCCATGGCCGGGAATTGAAATGTGCATCAATATCAGAGGAAATACTTAAGGTTATTCCATGTAGCCACAAAATCTTTTACACATAGAGGCATCCCAGTCTCTCTACTGAACCCTGCTCTCTGATCCGTAGGAAATAGGCTGAATTGGTGAGTCGGTCATTGATCACACATATAGAATCATGAGCCCAGGATGTACGTGGATGTCCTTTCACTAATTCCATGGATATTCCATCCCACTTCCACTCTAGGACCACTAAAGGCTAAACTATGCCCGATGGTACATGATTTTCCACCTTCACTTGCTGAAAAGTTAGGTAACGAGAGACAAACTCTTGCACTGCTATCTTCATTCCCATCCACCAATGTTGTCATCAGAGGTCCTGGTACATATTCTCCACTCCAAGATGTACTTCTAGAGGGGATGTTTGGATCTCCCTAATCACATCCTCCGGAAGCGACACTAGTACCATGGAATGTCATCTGAAAAGGATTTCGTGCTCCTGAACTTCATAAAATCCATATCCTGCCTCTCATATTGAAATATGAGCACGTCGAGCCTCGCAATAAGATTCTCTACGTTTCGCCTTCCTATCTCTCTGAAGAAGTGGGTGAGTGAATATAAGAGACTGAAGAAAAGATTCTACATATCATTCCTTCATTGATATCTTCAAACTGGCCAGCTTCTCCATCGCCTCACCCATCAACTATCTACCAGATCTCATACCGAGTGCCTCTTCTATAACGTTCCCCTTCCCCTAAGTATAGACTATCTCAAATTCACTGTCCTGGAAGATATCAAGCCAACATTGATGTCTCAGGTTAGGGTTCTTTTTATGAGAAGATATACCTAAGACTCTGGAGATCAGATTAGATAGTAAAACGCTATCCCATCAGATACTTTCACCACATCATCACGGCGTAGACCACCTCTGCTATCTTAATGACATGAGTCGTCTAGTTCTACTAATGTCGTCTCATATGTCGAGATCCATATGTGATAAATACTCATTCCTGCATCAGGACACACTTGAGCCCTATCCCTGATGCGTCATTGTAGACTACATACACAACGCCCTCCTTAGGGGGCTTCAACATGGTGGCACTAGTCAGCCTCTTCTCTGTTCCATAAAACTCTACTGGAATCTATCTGACCACATGAAGGGTTTCCCCTTATTCTTCAATGCTGATAAAGGTTCTGCAACTCTAGAAAAACATGGCATAAATCTCTGATAGTATCCAGCTAAAACCAAGAAACATCATACCTTCATCACACTCCTGGGTGGCTGCAAAAAAATTACCACCTCAATCTTCAGTGGGTCCACTGCAACTACAAATTCCGAGTATACGTGTCCCAGAAAGTGAATTTCTCATATCTATAACTGGCACATCGAGAGCTTACCATATATCTGGTTCTATCAGAGTGTGTCCAGATCTACCTGTAAATGATTGGCTTGCTCCTAACCTGTAATCTAGTAGATCAGAATTTTGATGATGAAGACTCCTAAAAAGCGATCATGGTATGGTTGTAAGATCCTTTTCATGAGTCCCATGAAAACTACTAGAGCACTGGTCATGCCGAATGGAATGACCAAAAACTCCTAATGGATTTACCGACATCTCAATGTCATCTTCTGCACATCCTCATCTCGTACTCTGAGCTGGTGATAGCCTGATCTAAGGTCTATCATAGAGAACCATTGTTCTCCCTTCAGTTGTTCAAAGAGGTTGTCAGTAATTGGAAGTGGGTACTTGTTCTTCACAGTCACCTTGATCAGGCACCGATAGTCAACACAATGTCTCAAGCTCCCATATGCCTTCTCGGTGAACAAAATCAGGGATGTCAATGGAGAAACACTGTTCCGGATGAACCCCTTCTCCTGTATGTCCTCCAACTATTCCCACAGCTCACGAAGCATCGTGGGATCCATCTAATATTCTGGTGTAGATATCGGTGCCATCCCAGAGTACAAGTCAATATAAAAGTCCACATACCCGTGAGGAGGTATACCTGGATCACCATCATGGAAGACACCCATGTACCGGTCCCCCACTATAGGATAGTTCAGACTATCCACATCAACACCTCTAAGGGTAAGGGAAGACAACTAATGAGTGATTGGCTGCACTCTCCATCGTGTAATTCCAACCTGTGTCGTGTTTTATCTAATATTTCCAGTGAAGGTAAAACTAGTCCCTTCCTCGCAGATACTCTGCACTTTTCTCCTAATGCAGTCAATCTGGGCATTGACTGTAGATGACCAATCAATACCCAAGATGATGTCGTAAGGCCTTGATGCCCCTACTAGAAGATATCAGCAGATGATCTCGCCTCCTAGAGTAAGATCACACTACTGGAACCAGGGTGTAATCATCTAATACTATCACGTAGGAGTGTCTAGCCATAATGATCGATCAAACAACTCCACTAAAATCTCTGCACTACTACAAATTTGGGCTATAGCCACAGACCTATAGCCACAATTTTATATCTCCGTGGCTATAGGTTTCATACTACCATAGATTTTTTTCCAATCCGTGGCTAAATCCACGATTCCGTTTTTTTCCCCAATCCATCGGGCTTCCTCCATGCCTCGTGTTTCCTCCTCCCCGAGCCCTCCTCCTCACTGCGCCCTCCTCCTCCACGACGCCTCCACGCCACGCCCTCCTCCTCCTCGACGCCTCCTCGCCGCGCCCTCCTCGCCGCACCCTCCTCCCCGACACCTCCTCGCTGTGACCCTCCTTCCCGACACTACCCTCACCAGCAACACCTCTTCAGCGATTCCCCATGGCGGACGACCTCCCCTCCCTTGTGCTCCCTCGCCAGCCACGGCCTCCCCTCCCTACGCGCATGCCTCCGGCGCCCCACCTCCATGTGTGCACGCCTCCGGCGCACCTCCTTGTTGGCCGGTCCACCTCCGGTGACCGGACCCCTCCTGGTCGAGCCCTCTTAGCACCGCCACACTGACTCCACCTTGGGTAGACCCTCCATCTTTACTAGGTTTTTGATCATTATTATTTTGGGAGACCCAAACGATGGTGCCCAGTCCCATCCTCCGTCTCCCCCACTTCCTCCTCCTGCTCTCCCCGCTATTCGTCACACACCTCGCCACGCTGTACTCGCATTCTATCATCGACCACATTCCCAGATTCGAAGGCCCCCTTCTGTTTTATCTTGAAACCGGGTCAGTCACCAACACACCCACTCTTTGCTTCCATTCCTCTCTATCTACTGAGAAATACATGAGGAGTGGGTGAGGGAGCTTGCAGGTACATTGGTTTGGGTGAATCTGAAGACGTGCAGCTCTTCTACTACTTTGTCAGATCTCAGAATGAACCAACGAATGACACGCTCAGGCTTTGGCTCACGGGGGGCCCTGACTGCTCATCCTTCACTGCCCTAGCTTACCAAATCGGTAGGCTTCGACTCCCCTTCCCTTCATAGCTCTGTTCTTGTTTCGTCTGAAACCAGATAAGGTGAAGCAATTACTCTGTATGCGTGGAAAATGTAGGTCCAGTCTCTTTTAAGACGGAGTGCAGTGGAGTTCTGCCCACTTTGTTTTTTAATCCAAATACATGGACAATGGTATTATTAATTTGTCATCCTCTACTGATCAAAGAAAGAAGATACCTATATTGTTATTTTCTTCAACTTCAGGTATCGTGTATCATATTTATAGATTCGCCAGTTGGTACTGGATATTCATATCTAAAAACTCTCGTAGCTGCGTATTCCAGTGACTCTTTTGTAGCAATCCAACTCAACAAATTCTCAAGGAAGGTGCAATGGACATTTCCCTGTTCAATTCAGTCTTATTTTATACCGTATAATTACGCAACCATTGAGATGGGTGGACTTTTTATAAATGTTGCAGTGGTTGAATGATCACCCAGAGTTCATCTCAAATACCTTCTATGTCTGTGGAGACTCTTATTCCGGCATCATTGTTCCGCCAACCTTCTTGAAGATATTAGAAGGTAAAACAACCTCAATTAATTGTGCTCTCTTTTTCTCGCTGGTTTCTCTAAGAGCCAAACTTGAATGAATCCTGTTCGTAATTTTTTTCCTTCCATTTTCCTAGATAATGATTTTTCATGTCTTTTAAGATGAAAAATACTTTGCCTTCACATGGGTGATTCAGGAAAGGATGAGGGTATGCAACCCACTGTCAATCTCGAGGTTTGTCACAAACAAAAATTCATGCAATCATTCTATAAAAGATTTTCATAATTTTAATTTTTGGATTTGTGTTAATGTAATAATTATATAAGCAAAATGCTTGATTTTAGGGATATTTACTCAGAAACCCTATAACAGATCGGTTCATTGAAGGAAATTATGAAATTCCATTTGCTCATGGAGTGGCCCTTATTTCTGATGAGCTCTATGAGGTAAACATTTCTAGAGTTCGATCAATACTCAATTGATATTATTGAATTTTAATGTTCAAACCAATTTTCAATTTCAGTCAATGAGGATAAATTTCAAGGAAAACTATGTAAACATAGATCCCAACAATATACTTTTTTTGGATGATATGAAGAGGTTCAACACAGTTTGTGATTTCCACTTAATTTCTGTATATACCATAACAATTTTCATCATTAAAACAAATCCATTTCTTGGTATTTTTAGTGTATTGAAGGGATTGCTACGTATCAAATTTTGGAATCAACTTGCCTGACGCGACCCTCCTTCCCGACACTACCCTCACTAGCAACACCTCTCCAGCGATTCCCCATGGCGGACGACCTCCCCTCCCTTGTGCTCCCTCACCAGCCGTGGCCTCCCCTCCCTGCGTGCACACCTCTGGCGCCCCACCTCCCTACGCGCATGCCTCCGACGCCCCACCTCCATGCGCGCACGCCTCCGGCGCACCTCTGTGTTGGCCGGTCCACCTCCGGTGACCGGACCCCTCCTGGTCAAGCCCTCTTAGCACCGCCAAACCCTCTCCACCATGGGTAGACCCTCTATCTTTGCTAGGTTTTTTATCATTTTCTCACAGAAACATACATTTCTAGAATATTCCACCCATTTCACTAAGTAGGTACGCCTAGAACACAAATTCATTATTAATTATTCCCTTAAATATCGAAGGTTCGAGATGGGTTTGATGTATTATATTTTGTTTATTTTTATTATCTTATACCTTCTAGCCTTCTTGGATGAGGTCATAAATGGTTATTGGTGAGATTTTCTTATCTTTTAAAATTTTGTTAAGTGGTGCTTCGATTTCTATAGTTGTTACCTATGGTGTCTTCTTAATAAGAAATGAAATTCTAGGATGTTCATTTTTTATGAGGACCAGTTTTAGGGGCCTCATTATGAAAATAATAGTTTATTTTCAATCCTTGTATAAGGACTGGTCATTCGAATCCTAGATAAATTGAAACCCAGAACATGTTACCATTGTGGAAAAATTTTTCATCTCAAGAATTTTTGCAAAACAAATGTCCTTATGCCGTAAGGTAGGATCCACACTCACTATGTTATTTCTCATTAATTGTTATTCTTATAATGGTGTTAGATCTTAACATAAGTCCAAATGGTATGTTTATGTGTCCAAGAGTGATGAGGGGGAGCTAATACTGAATTTCTTTATATTGTAGAGTATGCACTAGAAGAATCTATACCATGTCCAGCTACTATAAAGGTATAGTGTTTATTTTTTATCTCATTGTTGTTAGAGTTAATTGGTATTGACTCAGATTAAGGACAGTGGGAAAAAATGTTATAAAAATAGTAGAAGTTTAATAGTTGGGTGTCTTAAAAAATAGTCCACTAAGCTCATTAAAAAACATTTGAATTGCTGAATCACCCTACTATTCTTCCAATAGATCCTGATGTTGTGTAGAAATAATACTCAGTCCCTTGATCCCCAAGGGTCAATAAATTCTGGTATAGGAAGATGAACCTACACCAAGAACAAATTTGTGTTGGACACTCTTAGATATCACACATGCAAATATAATTAAATGGGCACCAACCTGCTAAATGAAACCATGACCACCTTCTATACAAGAAGATCCACCTAAAGAAGTTATTTGAGTAGACTAAACTTATAATTAGTACTAATCATCGACCCCGTTATTGTCAAAAATTTAATAGAAACATTATCCAATTCAGCTCCTATAGCTGAAAGAAATACTAAAAAATTTGTATCCCCCCACCAACAGCAGCCCCTCATTTAATAACACCCACCCACCACCAAGGTGTCGAACATAACAACTTGCATGTCGGGTTTCATTTCCTCAAAGCACACAAAATTTAGTGAAATTCTTGAACCATCCATACTGTTTTTTTTACATCACATTGCCCAAAAACTAATTCCCAGCTCACCATAAGCCTGACAAGGATAAGATCTCTCTTTTATCCAGTTCTGATACCGCCATCACTAGCTGGTCCATTATAGACACTTAATGAGTAGGTTTTCACTGAAGGTATCCATACACCCTATGCTACAACTCTCTTTTGCTATGAAAATAATGAGGAAATTTCATTGGGCCAACCGGGGGGCTGTCAAGCAGGGGGAGGGGGTCCAGGGGTGGTGTCCAGGGGTGTCCCAGGGATTAGGGGGTCTAGGTGGTGTCCAGGTGTGGTGTCTAAGGGTTTCCAGTGGGGTCCAGTTAGTGGTGTCTAGGGGTGTCCAGTGGGTGGTGTCTAGGGTGTCCAATGGGGGGCAGGTGTGATTGCATTTCTGATAAAAAGTTCTGGAATTTGAAACCAATGAATTATTCACGTGTAAAAGCTATTTGAGATTTCAATGGAAATCTATACCTTAGCTACTAGTAATGTTTGTGTTTTCCTGCAGGGTCTCTAGTAGGAAGTTATTGTTGATTTAGTGGAAAAGTGCCATGCATACAAGCGAAGAGTGGTACACTTTGTTCATTTGATATATCAAATTTGGTTTTCCTGCACTTAGAATGTTATGTGTTATCTTGTGTTATTTTAATCAAGGCTGCTACTAGCATCTATTCAGATTTACTAGTTTGGTTCTTTATACAGGAATCCATATCCCCTGGGAATGTATATCTTGAATATGGTATTTTATTCTCATAATTTTATTCTAAGTAATTGAATCGTTTCTATACAGAAATTTCATTTTTGGTGCTATGAGAATATTGTAATCCTAAATTGATGTGTAATGCCTTTGTTTAATTTTTGTTTCTATTTTTCATAGATCATGTATGTCTAGGGGAGGTGTCCAGGCTGGGGGGAGGTGTCCAGAGGGGGGGGGGGCGCTGTCCAGGTAGGGGGTGCTGCGGGGCAGGTGGTGCTGTGGGGCAGGGGGTGCAGGTGGGGAGGATTGTCCGGGGGGGTGCTGCGGGGCAGGGGGAGGGTGCAGTTGCGGTGAAAGGGGGGTGTCCAGGTTGGGGGTGGGTGCGGGGTGGAGGGGGGTGTCCAGGAGGGGGGGGGGGGTAGGGGCTCTCCAGTTGGGGTGCGCAAGGGGGGTGTCCGGGGGGGCATGGGGGCTGTCCAGTGGGGTGCAGGGGGGTGATCAAGGGG